>JARHVA010006155.1:50000-385000 GCA_037957365.1 Torreya grandis | reverse complement strand
GAAAAAATGACTAATAGAAACAAGACTCCTTAAGAACTATGGAAAAGTAAACCTACTAATGTAGAACACTTTTGAGTGTTTGGGAGTAAATGTTTCATCAAAAGAGATGATGAAGACTTGGGTAAGTTTTATTCTAGATCTGATGAAGGCATATTCTTAGAATATGTTGGTTTCAATTTTTACACCTCATATAATTTGACTTGCACACTTGAAGTAAAATGGAAAGAAATGATGGAAAACCTACTAAGATGTCATTGTAGCTAGGGAAGGGTTTGGCATCAAGATCAAATTGAATGCATAAAATGACTAAGAGGCACCTATAGAGGGTATGGTTAGCTCCCTATTACTTTGTCTCTACCTAATCCAAGGTGAAAGAAGCTATGGGTTAGCTTTTTCACATGGATGGATTTTGTAGTTCAATATCCATAGGGATTCTTAGCATAAGGGACAAATATGACAAGAGCATAACCAATTTTGCACACTTCACCTATGAAGGGTTGTCATATCAAATACACAAATGCTTTAAGTCATACACAAACTACTAGAGATAGATGAGGGGATGACTTAAATATTCATTATATAAGATATTAAATAATAAAAAGGCTGAATAAAAGATTGTAATGATAGGATTTGAAAGCACAAATAATAAACACATTGTAGATAAGCAAGATTTTATGCATTTTCAAAATAAATAATACTTATAGTATATAAAGGGCATATTATTTTCAGGGTAGGATAATTTAGATGATTAAAAATGAGGGTGGTGTGTTGGTGGTTTCTAAATAGAAGAGTGTCTAATAAAATTTCATGATAATATTCTTTAGCAAAGATGTAGAAAAAATTCAAATGCAAGATAAAGGTAAACACAAAATAATCTCAAAGGGACTAGAACATACTCTAAAACTAGAATCTCAAATACTTTCTCCTACTAAATTCATGAACCAAGGGTGCCCTTAAAAGGTATTCAACAACACATTTCCAAATATAACTGTAGAAAGGGATTTATAACCTAGGTACATGCTCAGAATGATAACCAATAAACAACACATAACCAAATGTCCAATCAATATAACTTATAAAACATATTATTGTATTTAATTAATAGGATATAATAAAGAACCAAAAATATTTTTTAATGAATTGAAAATAAATATTACAAACATTAACACTTCAAAATGCTACTATGGGGACAAACATGGTGAGATTACTCTATTGACAAGGGAGACATGAACATGCTCTCAAAGCTTGCTAATGGTTATACAAATGCAACTACCTTAGCAAGGGAGACAATATCTACACACAATATTTGATCCCAAAAAAATTATGTTAAACTTAGACTTAGAGAAAAATGGACACCTAAAATAGCAACCTAAAATAACCAACAATAACCTAGAATAGAGGACAAAGCCCCTATTTATACATTTCTCTATCCTCCTTAGATATGGGACTATGGGTTGCAATTTAAATAAAAATCATAAAAACTCTCTTGTTCCTTCAAGTTGCTCCCACCTATAAAATTATTTTGGCTATTTCTGAGATCTTTTTCCATTTTCAATAAAAATCATTGTCAAAACTACCTCTATAGGGAATGATGAGGACTTACAACCACCTAGAGAAGCTCTTAACTGCTCACCTACACAACTAAAGGAAGAAACTAATTTGAAGAACCAAATAAATTGTTTCCTTGAGTGAAAACTATATATAAATTACCCTATACACTTTCTTGGAAGGTTAATTTAATTGTAGAAGTTGAAAAAACTTTGTTACTATGTGTAACTACCTAGAGATGTTAGTCAATGGTAGCCTACATAGCTGGAACCTCCTGGACAATTGCCCTTTCTTTGTGCATTCCATGGAATAACCTATTTTTATAATGATGTCTTAATAATTGATTTAGTTGTGACATGAAATAGAAATTAATCTATGATCATGATTGGAAATATTCACTCTAGAATGGCAGTTAGACATTCTTACATGCTTTGACTCATTACTTGACCAGGGAAAAATCATCAACTTTAACTTTTAGACTAAAACTTGCCACATACTAACACTTAGTATGCCACATCAGATTTAACTAGGCATCCATGGGCTCTAGAGTGATTAAGTTGATTGATTGGTTCAAATATAGACACTTGTCACTTCCTCATACAATATTAGCACTTTAAAAAGTCAATCTTGGCTTGCACCATTGGATCTTTGCATGCCATTAGATTCCAATCCAAAGTATTAAATGCCATTAGTTGCTTAATACTTTGTATAGCATAATTATAATGTGTATCATCACTACATTCAATTTGGGATTAGTTTAAACCTTGACTTAATGTAATCCATTGATTGAAAGGTGTATGCTTAACTACATACAATCAATTTATGGGAATATGATCAAGCCTTACCATGCACCCCAAGCTTGACTTTCTAACTTTGAACTCAAACCATCCAATCTCTATTGCTTAAGTAAATTATCTCCATCAAATCATGATCTAAGGGGTGGGGATTCATTAGATATTGCCTATTCTTGGCCCTAAAGATGTGCCATTCATCAGTCCCATGGGATTCTTATTTATTTTAAGCTAACTAGCTTGTATCATGTCCTACTGGAACATCTTGCTCTATGTCAAAATGTACCATTGGATCTACCTCTATTTGAAAACAAATGGGTACTTCATGGAATCTAAATTTGATGTTTGTGTGACTATATTTGAACATTTAAATCCCAATATCTAGTCCCTATAGCTTAAATTTGATGTCTAAATGCCCATCAAAAGGCATCCATGAGACCATCATACCTATAATTTAGAAATTTCTTCAGGGACTTTATTTAGTGGAAATTTTGTCTAAGTTTTTGTCTTTGGCATTCCTTTATCCTTGACACTTTTTATTTAGCCTTTTCTTTAGCATAGTTGTCTCACAATAATTCTTTTAGGTATTATGTCAAGATAATTATCTTAGATAAAATGTCTGAGATAATTTCCCCAAAGGATTTAACTTCACACTTTCCCCATAAGACTTGAGCTTTATTGAACCTTTTTTTCATGGGAAAGATGCCTGAAAGAAGTTGGCCTTTGGATTTTCGCCTTTGTTAGAATAATTTCCTTAGACATTTTATCTAAAACAATTTTTTTAAAGAAATTGGTCTCTAGTACTTTTATCAAAGGAATTAAGACTTAGCTCCTTTGCCTTTGTCAAGACAATTGCTTGAAATTTTTTCTAAAATAATTTCCCCATATAAATTGAACTTTGCCTTTTTCTTGAAGAATTTTAACTTTACACTTTTCCTGAAGAAATGTAATTCTTTTGGACTTTTTGCACAAGCAAAATTCATAAAGGAAATAGGGCTTATGCTCTACATCAACTTTTCTCGAAGTACCCTTTAGTCATTTGAAAATACCATTCAAAATTTTTTTTCAAGGGTACTTACTCACAAAATTTCCCTTCGACCTTTTGGAATGGTCCTTTAGATCTCTTGGCAGTGCCTTTTGGACTTTCTAAAGGTGTCTTCTAGATCTTATGAAATTACCCTTCAGACCTTTTGAAGGTTCTCATCGAGTAATTTTCCAAGGAAAAAATAATAAAACAAAATGACCCTTTAAAAAAATTTCAAAGGCAAAATGACACTTCTACAAGTGTCCTTCAGGAATTTTTAAAGGGAAAAATTCCTAAAGGAAATGACCCTTTAAAAAAAATTCAAAGGCAAAATCACCCTTCTATAAGTGTCATTTGGGAATTTTTTTAAGGTCAAAATTCTTAAAAGAAATAACCCTTAAAAAAAATTTCAAAGGCAAAATGACCCTTCAGACTATTTATAGAGACTTTGCCCAAAATAAATAAGTCCTTTCAATTCTTTTGGGTATTTTGTGCAGGCAAAATGCTCAAAGGGAAAGTTCCCTTCAGACATTTTTCCATAGATCAAATTTTTGAAACAAATAAGAATTTTCATTTTTTTCCAAAACAAAGGATTTATTTTTGACTTTGTGTAGGTAAAATGCCTAAAGGGAAAGTGCCCTTTAGACTTTTTGCCACAGATTTTTTTTTTGAAATAAATGACCCTTTGGATCTTTTGTGAAACACTTAGTCCAAAATAAATAAGACATTGAAATCCTTTGAAATTTTTATAGTGGATAAAATGTTTGATGCAAATAAGTCTTCAAACTTTTTATCTGAGACAAAAATCTTGAATACCTATTTCCATTGAACATTGTGTTCATGCAAAAATTCCAAAAAAGTCTAAGTAAAAGACAGAAAGCCAAATTAGGAATTGGATAATTTTTACATGAACTTGACCTTCCAAAGGAACACTTGAAGATATAAGTTGGCCTAATGAATTAGACATTTATACTTGGTAAGGGCCCAATTCTTTCAATGCAATTTTGGGTACTAACAATGGCTCTTGTCTGGGGATGCATATCCCCTACAGGTGTGCAAAAAACCTAACAATGTAAGACTAGGTGTCAATCCATTAGGATATGGAGTCAAGAATCAACAATTTATTAGTAATCATTTGTAAAGGCTCAACAAAACAAGGTAAACTTAACAAAAATAGATCAGGATGATCTAGAAATGAATACACAACATAACACAAAGGGAAACTATATAAATAAGGCCCAAAATAAAGGGGCAACAAAACAACAAAAAGACAAATCAATAAAACACTATACAATATGGTACATATGTTAAATAATTAATTAAGGAAGTGTTTCAGATGTCTACCATTGACTGGTAGCTCTAGTATTTCACCATCCAAGTCTCTCAAGAAGAAATTGTGCTCCCCAATCTAATAGTCAATGGAATAGGGATCCATCTACAAGGCATCAAACTTATCATGCTTTCTCTTTTTCTCATGTCTACTATCCCAAAGTATAACGAGATCACCTACTTGGAAGGTTCATGGGGTGACCTTCCTATAAAATATTTTCTTTAGCTTCTCTTTGAAATTGAGGTGTCTTTCAAGAGTTTATCTTTGAATTTCATCAAGATCAATCATATGGTTCACCTTGCTCTCATAGTGGTTGATCTGCTCATCATCCTCTAGTTGTTGCATGAACTAATAAGTGGGTAACTATAAATTATAGGCAAAACTATTTGAGATTCATAAATAAGATCAAAAGGGCTTCTACATGTATCTCTTTTAGGCATGATATTGTTATCCCATAAAGAAAACTTTAGTTGTTCATCCCACTTCTTATTGTTTACTTCTAATTTTCATCTGATGATCTTGAACATGTTATTATTACTTGATTTTGCTTGCCCATTCCCTTAAGGATTGTAATTGAAAGCATAGGTTAACTCAATCCCATAGTTTTTAAATAATGCCAAAAAAGGTTTGGATTTCAATATCATGAAATTATTAGCAATTATTTTTATAGTTTCACCAAATCTATAAATAGTTTGATTTAACAAAAAAAACCATAACTATATAGTGTGTTGCTTTCTTTTTAGGGATTGCTTCGACCCATTTTGTGAAGTAATCAATTTCAAATAGAATTCATCTATGTCCATTAATAATGAATCAACAATTTTTCCAATAAAATCCATTCTCCATTATCTAAAAGGGCCTTCAATTGTCATAGGCTATAAGGGAAGAGAACCTAAAGCTTTCATCCTCCCAACAAAGCAATAAAATTTATCACATCTTTTGACTATCTACGTAACATATTTGAACAATTATGGCCACCAATAATTAGCTCTTATAATTTTATGAGTTATGACCTTAGGTGCAAAATGGCCACCACATACTCCACTATGGAAATCTTCAATCAAGATAAAAATCTATTCTTATAGCATGCATCTTAAGAGAACCCCATTTGGACTCTTTCATACTAGTCCATCCTCAATAAAGAGATATTTTTGGGACATAAGCTTAAGAGTACTTCTTTGATTCTTACCCAAGTCAGGGGGACAACTCATATTTTACAAGTAGTAAATAATATTCCTATACCATGGAGATATGTTAAGTCAACTCAAAGAATCATCAACATTAAAAACAACATTATTTACCTCAATAGCTTACAAATTGGTCTTGTCCTTAAGCTTAGATAGACCCACCCCCCTTAATATCTTGGTGGATTGGATATCCATGTCATACTCTTGTAACTTTTTGTCCCACCTACACCTCTTGATGGATACTTCAATCTAATTTAAAATCTCCTTCTCCATGGTGTGTAATATGTAGGAAATGATCTTTAAAATTAGAATATATGGACTAAACATTTTAACAACCTTCAAAAGAGTGAATTTTTTTTCCATGATGGTGTAGTTTAGTTCAGGACCTTTCATAGATTTTCTAAAGAAAATTATGGGCTGATCATGACCTTCCTCATTATTATGTAACAAGACAACATCAATAGTATTGTATGATGTAAAAGAGAATACTTAGAACAACTTTGTATAATCAGGACTAGCCAAAATAGGGATATACTTTTAAGTTCCCTTAATGTCACTAAATAATTACATGGACTTATCCTCCAATTTGATGGTTTGGTCCTTCTTCAACATGAAATTAATAAGTAAAGTGATCTCTGCAAAATTAGACATAAACCTCCTTACAAATTTAATTTTTCCAAAGAAAGATTGAATTCCTTTATTGGACTAAAGGATAGGCACTTTTTCAATGGATTCAATCCTTTCAAGGTCAATCATGACACCATCTTGGGAGACTATATGTCCCAGTAACTTGGCCTTTTGTACTCTAAAGTGTCACTTCTTAGGATTAATAAAAATGTTGAACTTCATGCATATGATCAACACCTTTTTCAGATGCTCCAAATTTTATTCTCTGGTATTGAAGTACACAATGATGTCATATTGATACACAGTAATGAAATTGTTAATTATCCCTACAAAAGTGATGTCTATAGCTCACTAAAATGTTGCACCACCATTCATTAACTTAAAAGGCATCCTCATATATACATATGTGCCCAAAGGCATTGTGAACACAGTCTTGGATCTCTTAGACTCCTTCACCACAACTTCTTTGTAACCTAAGAATCCATCTAATGTGGATAACATTTATGATCTAGTAACACTTTGTAGTAGGTTCTCCATATTGGGTAGGGGATAATTTTATTTTAAATAAGCTTTGTTTAGTTTTTATAAATACGTACACAAGTGGATGTCACCATTTTTATTTCTTATATGGACTAAGTTTGCCACCAATGATGAATACCTAATCGGTTGAATCATATCACCATCCCTCAGGTTCTTTAATTCCTCATGCATCTTGTTGTCCAAGATGGGGTTAATAGGTTTCTATTTCTACCTAAAAGGCTTACTATTAGGATGCAATGGGATGACGTGTTGGAATAATTATTCCTTATATGATTTCATCTCAGAATAATACCATGTTAATAAATCTTGGTACTTCTTTAACATTTGCATGCAAGTTTTCTTCTCAACTACACTTAAGTGAGTACTCATCCAAACCTTTCTTAGATTCTCATGAGAACCCAAGTTTTACTTAGTCACATCTTTTGAAATAAATGAGTCTCTCAACTTTATTCTATTAGCTCCATAAAAATATGCTTCTAAACTAACCACTCCTCTTGGGAGAGTGTTTATTTTTAGCTAAATAATGTCCTTCCCAAATAGGGTTTCCTTTTCATCATAAACATGAACCATAGAGTCCAAGTCTATGAGTTGGTCATGAAACTCAGCCTCATAGTTTAGAAAACTCTTAATATATTCATCACCATCAAAGACCTTATAATCATGAACATTGTATGGGATTAAAGGCCTAACAATCACCTCCACCTAATACTAAAAATGAGGGATCATATTTTTAACATCAAACTTAGTGCATAACCCTGCAAGTTTGTTAACTTATTGGTTGAAACTTCTATTATGATAACATAGATTGAATGCATCAAAAAATTCAAGTAAATTCAAGACAACATTTTGATACTATTTTAACCTTTTATTTTTTGTGGAAAAATCACTATGGACTTACTTTACCACTAGCTTGAAATCACCCTTGATAATAAGACATTTGATTTCATATTCATAGTAAATAATTAAACTAAAAAAGAGTGCATAATACTTAGTAGTATTGTTATTTTGCTCAAAGGATAGCTAAAAAGAAAACATAAAACATTTACCATTGGGGGCATGGAAGATAACCCCAGCTCCACTTCTAAGATTGGAGCAAGCCCCATTAAAGCACATCTTCCAAACTTCATTTTATTTTTTAGACTCAACATCAAGAATAATATTCTATTTGTTAGTATCAACATTCCCAACAAATTTAGCCAATTCAACATCCATGTACAGTACTTCATGAAGAGCATTATTTAGATCTTCAATCACATGTAACATATTTGGCTCTCTATAAATCTTGACCATCTTAACCTCCAAAGGAATGGTGATGTAAGAAAGGTCCATATGCACACTTCCACTCATGCTAACAACCCATTTACATGATAGAAACATCATCCATTTAGGAAGGAAGTATACAACTACCACATCCATGTTTAAGTACTTACCAAGATGAACTGCCAACTATACCAACAACCCCTTAACTTATCCAAAAATTGTAGCCTCTCATTATTCCATGGCATAATAATTTCCAAATGTTAATTTGATCTTCACTTCAGGCTCATTTAGGACACCCAAGGGTATCACATTACAAGAATCACCAAAATCAAACATGCAGTTGTGAATAATTAAACCATTGAACAATAGGGTTGTGTAAAATGGATCCACATTCAGCTAAATTTATACAAGTGTAGACCCCAAATACACCTCTAGATTGGGTTCAAAAACCTCTTCTAATTATTCATATTCTTTAATGTGTGCTTAGGGTGACTCAAATTCATTCATAGTTGACCTTTCACAGAATTATAAATATTTAAAGGCCCTCTTCCTATGTTCAAGAATTCTTATTAACTCAGTAAGTGGCATGGTGATATTTTTTACTCAAAACTTGAGCCATATTACACACACTATACTGAAGAAGAGCTGTATTTGGTGGAAGGGTAACAACACCTTCAACTAGAATATACTCACTCAAGGTTTGAATTGGAGTAGACTTGGGTGGATTTGAAACTTTGACAATAGCCTTCAAAGGTGGATTTTGTTTGAACTCATTATCACCCTTAGGGATACTAGAAAATATGGGTATTGTATTGCTCTTATTAATAAAACCTCTAGGCTTAGCATCTTGGGTCATGGGTTCTATCTTGGAATCTTCTAGGACTATTGTAGATTTCTTTACTTCCTTGTTTACATTATTTACCTTTGAAGTTGTAAGGGTAGTGTCTTGAGAAACAACACTTGGTTGCCTACTTCTCAATTTGTATTCCTTCTTTTGGGTAGATATTGTATTAATTAGTAGTTGCCTATCCTCAATTGATGTAATTCCCCCAAGATATTTCTTAATCATCATAGAGTGTAAGAGATCAAAATCATGGATGGGAAATTCATATGATTGTGCCAAATTAACATCACAAGAAAAATTAAAATCTGGGACACTCTCCATTTCGATAATGCTCCAAAACTGATCAATCATAGTATCATTATGAAATTCCCTGGAGGTAATCGATTCATTCTGAGGATTTTGACAATTAAACATAAAAATCTCATAGTCAGATGATGCATATTTAGGTTCATCTAGATATTCATCAACTTGTTCATTAGTATCACATGGAGGGTATGGAAATAAGCACTTGTCACACCATTCAATGTTTAAATCAAAATTTATAGTATTTATTTTGGAATTTAAAGGATCATGCACCTCCTTTTTAGGCCCTTTATCCTAGTTTCTATTGATCCTTGCTTCACATTCAATACTTTTCACTATATCATTATCTCGATTATGGAAAGTAGGTTCCCTTTGCATTTGATTTATATTTGGATCTCTCTCATAGTTGGTAGACACTTGAGAGACCCCCTTATTATCTCTATCCAACTTATATGACATTTCTTTAATAGTAGAGGCCAACGTTTTGATAGTTTCCTCCAACTTGGTGATATTCATGGGCTATGTCTTTTCTGGATTAAACTACTTCACATCAGCCTACTTTTTCATGGGATTTCCCTCAACCTTTATGTTTCTCTCAATTTGGATGGTCATATTTAACACCACCTACATGTTAGTGGGATCCTTATCCTTCAAGAAATACACAACCTTGTTATCAAAGGCATCACAATACTTTATCAAGCATGTTGTATCACTAGGCATGATGTTTTTAGGAAACTACATTATGGTCTTGATTAACTATGTATTGAATTCTTACACACACTCATTAGGATTCTTCTTGATATTTTCAAATTCAGTGAAGAGAAACCTTGGATTAATCCTAATACTATACTAAATTCTAAAAACATTCTGAATCTCTTCCCATGAATTAATGCATCCAATAGGAATGGAATTAAACCATTCATGAGCATCTTCCTCCAGCATGTGCACAAATAAATTGATGCACACATCCTCATATTCAACCTCATAATACTCAATGATATTTAGAAAGGCCCTCATATTATGATCACCCCTCACTATATCATTCCCTTAAAATTTTGGGAGGTGTTTCCTAACATCATTCATGAGTTCATTAGGATAACCTTCCATCTCATCAAAATTTATAGGTCTAAATATGTGAATGCATAATGTAAGACGTGCATTCTCATCATAGTCCCTATGCCTTATGATTGGTTCAAATGGAGGTTCAAGAAAAAATGGCAAAGGGATACAAGGGGGTGAATGAGGTGGACTTGGTAGATCAAACTTAGGAGGGGATTCAATTGGTTTAGAAGGAGATGGAAAATAAATAGGACTATGTGTTTCAAAATCAGTATAAAAGTTGTGATAGTCCTTAATAATAGGGGGTCAATAATGATCTCAAAATTATCAAAATATAGACAACCTTTAGGAGCTAAACTCTACCCTTCAATAAGCCTCTAGTATTGACCCATTCTTCTTTTAGGAATACTTAAGGGTGGAACAAGTCTCTTAGATGGGTCACCTTTGAAAGACGATCTCAGTCCTTCCAGCTTTGCAAACAAGAAGAAACTCAAAACTAAAAGTTAGTAGAATATTCAAAAGAGGTACTAATCTTCTTTGAAACAAAAAAATAAAGTTGGATTCACCATTTTAAATTAAAATTCTAAAATATAACAATTGATAAACTAATGTGATACACATTGAAATTAGACTTTTTGAAGCTTAATGGGATAGGAAGAAAAGACACTAAAATTTTCAAAATAATGTTCAAAAGGGACAAAACACATTTCAACATGTAATGTTAATAGTTCTTTACAATAGAATAAATATAATTTTAATTGTCAAACCATAAAACTTCCCAGTACATTCCTAGTGGAATGTTATGATGTTGATAGCCAAGATAGTTAGATCAGTGTAGTAACAACAAAAAACTTCACAAGATGAAATACTCAAGCCCTCTACAATAATTATTGGCAACATAAGAGATGAAAAGTTTAGTTTAGTCCCTAACAATGGTACTAAAAGAGTGTTGGTTCCTAGTTATACACCTCATACATTCAACCTTGTATACTTGAAATAAAATGTTAAGCAATGATAGAAAACCATCTAGTATATCATTGTAGCTAGGGAAGGGTTTCGCATAAAAATTAGACCAAATATAAAAAATGACTGAGAGGCACCTACAAAAGGTATGGTTAGATCCTTATTACTTTTGGATTTTACTAAACCAAGGTGAGATAACCTATGGGGTAGCTTGCTCATATGGAGTGATTTCGCAGTTCAATCTCCATGGGGATTCTTAGCACAAGGGACAAATATGACTAGAGCATAACCAAGTTTGCATACTTTACCTATGAGGGGTTGTCACATGAAATGTATAAATTCTCTAAATCATACACAAGATACTAAAGATAGATGAAGGGATGAATGCAATTTTCATTTTATAAAATATTAAATAACAAAGGGGCTAAATAAAAGACTGCAATGCTAGGATTTGAAAGCACAAACTATAAAAACATTTTAGATAAATGAGATTTTATGTGTTTGTAATACAAATAATACTTATAGTATGCAAATGACATATTATTTTTAGGGTAAAATAGGGTATGATAAGTTATATTATTAAAAATAAGGAGGGTGGCATGTTGGTGGTTTCCAAATAGTAGGGTATCTAGTAGAATTTCATGACAATATTCCTTAGCAAAGATGTAGAAAAAATTAAAATGCAAGATAAAGGTAAACACCAAATGATCCCTGCGGGACAAGAAAATACAATAAAACTAAAATCTCAAATACTTTATCCTACTAAATTCATGAACCTAGGGTGCCCTTAAAGGGTATTCAAAAACACAATTCCAAATATAACTGTAGAAAGGGATTTATAACATATGTACATGCCAAGAATGACAACCACTAATGAACACATACCCAAATGTCCAATCAACAAAACTTGTAGCATATATTATTTAATTTCATTAAAAATATATAGTAAATAGGAAAACATAAACACTTCAAAATGTTTCCTTGGGGATAGGCATGGTAAGATTTCCATTTTGATAAGGGAGACATGAACATGCTCTCAAAGCTTGCTAATGGCTATACATATGTAACCACCTTAGCAAGGGAGACAAGATATACATACAATAGTTGATCCCAAAAAAATATATATAAAACATGTACTTAGGGAAAATGGACACCTAAAATATTGACCTATAACAACTAACAACCAATAACAACTTAGAATAGAGGATAATGCCCCTATTTGTACATTTCTCAATCCTCCTTAAATTTGGGACTGTGGGTTGCAATTTATAAAAATTTCATAGCAAACTTTCCCATTTTGTCAAGTTACTCCTAGAAAAAAAATTCTCTTAGCCATGCCTAATATTTTTGTCCATTTACAAGAAAAATCATTGTTGAAACTACCTCTACAAGGAATGATGAGGAATTGCAACTACTTGGAGATTGTCTTGACTACTCACCTGCACAGCTAGAGGGAGAAAATCATTTAAACATCTAAAGAGATTTTTTACTTATGTATAAATTATTTAGAAATTATTATTTACACTTACTTGGAAGGTGAATTTCATGGTAGAATCCAAACAAATTTTATTACTATGTGAAACTATTTGGAGATGTTGGTGAATGGTTGCTTGCACAACTAGAACCTCCTTAATAGTTGCCTTTTTTTGTGCATGTCATATAACAACCTATTCTTGAAATGATGGCTTAGGAATTGATTTATTTGTGACATGAAATAGAAAATTATCCATGATCGTGTTTCAAAATATTCACTCTAGAATGGTAGTTAGACATTATTCTATGCTTCAACTCATTGTGTGACTAGGAAAAAATTATCAAGTTTAATTTTTAGACCAAAGATTTCCACATACCGAAACTTGCATGCCACATCAAATTCACTGGTATTTTGTGGGATATAAGAGTGACTAATTCAATTGATTGGTTCCAATATGGACACTTTTCACTGTGTCATGCAATCCAGGCCCTTTGAAAAGTCTATCTTGGCTCACACCATTGGATATTGTTAGGCTAGATCAATGTGTGCCATTGGATTTAGATCCAAAGGATTAAATGTCATTGGATACTAAATACTTTGTATAATATGTTTATAATGCATGTCATCACTACATTCACTTTAGGCTCAATTTTAAACCTTTAATGAATTCACCCCATTGATTGAAAGGTGTATGCTTAAGTATATACAATCGATTGATGGGAACATGCTCAAGTCTTATCATGCACCATAAGCTTGAACTTTTGAATTTGATCTTACACAATATAATCTTGATTATCTGATCAAATGTGCTCCATTAGATCATGATTTGAGGGGTGGGGCATCATTTGATATTACCTATTTTTGGCCTCAAGTATGTGCCACTTAGCAATCCTATGGGCTCCCTTTGTACCTTAAACTATCCATCATTGATCCCACACCATTGGATCATCCTACTCCATTTCAATGTGCATCATTGGATCTACCTCTATTTGAAAACAAATGGCTACTTCACAAGGTCTAAATTTAATGCTCACATGACCATCTTTTAATATTTAAATTCTGATAGCTAGTCCCTACACCTTAAAGTTGAAGAACATGCACCCATCAAAAGATGACCACAAGACCATCATACCTACAATTCATAAATTTATTCATGGAATTTGTTTGATAAATTTTTTTTGAGTCTTTATCTTCAACATTCCTTTATCGTCAGCACTTTTACTTTAGGATTTTCTCTGGAAAAATTGTCCTACAATAATTCTTTCATGTTAATTATCTTAGACAAAATATTTGAGATAATTTACCCAAAAAATTTGAATTCACACTTTCCCCATAAGAGTTGAGCTTTATCAGACCTTTTTTATGGGCAATATTCCCAAAAGAAATAAGCCTTTAGATTGTCACCTTTATCAAAACCATTATTTTGAACATTTAATTCAAAATAATTTTCTCAAAGAAAATGGCCTTTGACACTTTTCTTGAAGGAATTAATAATTAGCTCCTTTATCTTCATTGAGACAATTATTTTAGACATTTTATCTGAAATAATTTCCCCACAAAAATTAAACTTCACTTTTTTCTCAAAGAATTTGAACTTTACACTTTTCTCAAAGAAATGTAATTCTTTGGGAATTTTTGCATTGGAAAAATGCCTAAAGGAAATAGGACTTCTACTCTACAACAACTTTACCAAAATTACCCTTCAGCCATTTTAACATACCCTTCAGAAGTTTTGTTAAGGGCACTTACCCTACAGAATTACCCTTCATATTTTTGGAATGGTCCTTTCAATTTATTTAAAGTGCCTTTTAGACTTTCTAAAAGTGTCCTCTAAATATTCTTAAAGTGCCCTTCAGACCTTTTGAAGGTGCCCTTTTGGAAAATTCTAAGGGAAAAATGCTCGAAGGAAATGACCCTTCAAAAAATTTATAAAGGCAAAATGACCCTTTTGCAAGTGTCCTTTAGGAATTTTGTAAGGACACAATTCCCAAAGGAAATGACCCTTTGAAAATTTTACAAATATAAAATGACCCTTATGCCAGTGTCTTTCAGGAATTTTACAAGGGGAAAATGCCTGAAGAAAATGACCCTTTAGAAAATTTTCAAAGGTAAAATGACCCTTCAGATTATTTGTAGATACTTTGGCTGAAATAATTCCTTTCAATTATTTTTGAGCTTTTTGTGTAGGCAAAATACTTGAAAGGCAAGTGCCCTTCAGACCTTTTGTCATAGAAAAAAATTCTAAAACAAATAAGTCTTTGCATTTATTTTGAAATAAAGGATTTATTTCAATATTTTTGTGCAGGCAAAAAGCATGAAGGGAAAGTTCCCTTTAGAATTTTTATCACAAACAAAAAGTCTAAAACAAATGATCCTTCATATCTTTTTTGAAACACTTAACCTGAAACAAATAAGACATTAAATTTATTTGGACTTTTTATAATGGATAAAATGTCCAACATAAATAAATTTTCAAACATTTTGTTTGAAACAAAAATCTTAAAGACCTATTTCGATTAGACATTGTGTTCATGCAAAAAGTTTAAAAAAGACTAATAGAAAGACAAAAATCTAGATTAGTACTTAGCCAATTTTTGCATGAACTTGACCTTCCAAAAAAACACTTGGAGATGGAAGTTGTGATAATGACTTAGACATTGATATTTAGCAAGGGCCCAATTGCTTCATTGTAATTTTGGGCACTAAAAGGATACTCATCAATGAACTTAACCTATAGATGTTATAACAAGAGACTGCAAAATATAGTGTAAATTTGTAATGTGAGGGTTAATGAGACAATGAAATCTTATTCACAATCAAAAAACACTTTAGAGAATGTGGAATTCAATAATTAAGAGGAGACTATATGGGTTGATGAGGAAGAAGAATAAGTTGAAGAAAGATAGGACTCAAAAAGACCCTCAAGGTAGATTCAAAGAGACCACCCTAAAACTCAAATCATTGGCAACATGAATGTAGGTATGAAAACTAGGAGAAGAATCATAAGTAATCTAAATCAAGATAATTCTCTATTATCCAAGATTGAACCTAAAATTCTTATAGAATCAACCAAAGACAACTTTTGGATAGATGTTATGAATGAGGAGCTAGACTGAATAGAGAAGAATAAGACTTTGGAATTAGTTCCTAGGCCTAAAGACAAGAATGTCATTGGCACAAAATGGGTGTTCATAAACAAGTTGAATGAATATGGAGAAGTCACTAGGAACAAGGTTAGATTGGTATGCAAGGGATATGTGTAGACACCTAAAATTGGTCACCGATAACCTCCAATCAGGCTTTTGGCTAATTTCCACCTAAAATGCATAATTTGGCCTAAAAACACTAAAACATGATAAATGATATGAAACTGACATATTCAAGTTCCAATTTTAGCCAAGGTATCCCTAAATAGAGCAATGTAATTTATGGACCAACTAACTTTGATTAGATCATTTTAATTCAAAATGCTAAATTTACACCTGGGTACTCTAGATTTCTCTTCCCTATCAAATATCTTGCATGATACATGTGCCTTTACTAGTTATTGTTGTCAACTTCCTAAATGGTAATACAGCTCTAATGCATCTAATGTGGAATTTTAATTGTAATCCAATCAAATTTAGGACCAATAACAAGGCATTCTAATCAATTTAGGTAATTTGTGCACAATGTGCTTGATCATGCTTAAGAGCTAATTAACCCAAATCAAGGCCTAATTAAGAATTCCATAGAAATTTGTTGAATAATTTGTTTTGGAAATTAATATTGAATATCTACATCATCAAGTGACCTCATTTCTTGGGAAGACATCCATAGGCCATAAATGCCACAAATATTAGGATTCATGCCCTCCATGCCTCATCAATGCCTTCCATGATGCCCTCTATGCCTCTTAATTTCCCCTTCTTCCAATGTCATGATAAGGATAATTACAAACTTAAGTCCAAAACTTGAATTAATCCTCAACCACACATCTCAATCTTGAGATGGATGCTTGAGGTTGATTCTAATCAAATCCAAAAATGACATCATTTTTAAGCTATTTTGGTGCAAAGTTATTATGCTCAAATATCTTTAAAAGACTTGATAATGCACATTTATAATGCCAAATTGATTCCAAGCCAAGCCAAGCCAAGCCAAGCCAAAGCCATAAGGTGCCAAGGAGAGATGGTGGTAGCCAAGCTTCCATTGCCAAGGACTTCATGAGCACAAGCTGAGCAAGCCACCACTATAAAGGCATTTAGAGCATCCAAGGAAGGTGAAGGAATTCTTTTGTTTGATTCCTTTCTTTTTAGTTGTGTTTGTAATTTGATTTTGTTAACTAAGCTCTCCCTAGTGTCTAAGCCTATGTATGTTATGTTATTAGTGTGTTTCTTTTATTTTGCTTTCATTTTGGAATTAACACCATACTAACCATCCTCTCTTGAGTCAAATTCCTAGATCACATATGGCATGCTTAGTGGGACTAGATGTATCTCACACCTAAAGGACATCCTTTTAAAACTGTGAAATATTTATTTGATCCTTTAAAACTTTTGAAAATTTATTTTCTAACTTTATTTTGCCATTTTTCATTGCTATGGTTTTTACATAGTAACTGACATCAATAGAAATATTGTCATCAGTTACTTGGCTTAACTGACGTCAGTCACTAGAACTGACATTGGTTAGATCTTAGTTGGCTATAACTGATGTCAATGGTAATAATCAATGTTAGTCGCTATGTTTTTCCAAAAACATAGACTCGAGACCTCCTTTTCCAAATATTTTTGTTTCAAACTCAAAAGGGCTTCAAAGCTAAAGGACATGCTAACAATTTTGCTATCGGACCAAGTTTAAAATTTGCTCAAAACATGATTAAATCACCTTTGCATGCTTAAAAATTGATTAGAAACCTTGTTTTGGTTGTTTAATAAAGAATTTAAATGTTTTTGGTAATTTTTTTTCAAAGTTTACAACTAAGACCAAGGGGTCAAATGAACACCACCAAACATTTTATTTGGGTTTAAAATTCTTGCTTGCAATAGTTGTTTAGTTAAATTTTGTTTGAAAAAAGATGAATGTTGCATGTATGCTCTTCCATTTGTCCCCTATAGGTAACCCTTGGAATAAAAAGCACCATTCCTATTGAAATTATCCTAGTCCAAGGCTTAGAAAGAATGTCACATAAAGCACTCCCCCAAAACTCATCAAAGTTTAGGTGATCTTGAAAATGACCCTAATGTCTTTCTACTTTCATGCTCTATTTATTTTTATGCATTTTGGATTGTAAGGGGGATGTTCTTACCTCCCAAAAGTTCCTTAGGGAAGCTTTGACATGGGGTTTCACCTCCTAACATTGAATTCATTTGTCTCCTTTGGAGTTGCACATGGGACATATTTTCATTTGGACATCGCACTACACTAAGCAAATAACAGGATGTAGTGGTTGCAAAAAGGACTAGACCTTTTTTCAACTAGCCAATATTGTGGTCACCCAATTTATATGATTATCTTTTGCATAATTTTATATGAAAATAATTGTATAATTTATTCCCCTAGAATGATTGAAACCTTACTAGTTTAGTCAACCCCACATGCCATACCCTTGCTAGGATTGGGACAATTATACTTTGTGTATTTTGGTCATTTTTGCTTGGTATTATTTGAGACTAAAACTTGTTTATTTATTCATAACCCATGTAAAAACAATGAATTTGAGTTATGAAGGGTAGTATTATACTGCCTAAATCATGTCAAACCATTTTTCCTTTGAGTCTTTGAAACATAGTATTGACCACATCATTCGAGCATGCTTACACTGTTAGGTTGCTCAATTTGTTTCAAGATTAGTTTACTTTGCACCAAAAACCATTGTTTCAAAGCATGTAATGCATACCATTTGGTCATTTGTCTTATTCTATCATGTTGTCCAATCTTATCTAGCTTGTTTAGTCAAAACCTAGTTTTCATTGTTGAGTTTTCAATTATCCTTGTCAAGTTTGGATTCAAACATTGATTGATTTCTATTTAGGATTTAATTCATGGAGCTCATACATAGATATTTCTCTTTTAGGTTGCATAAATTTTATTAATCAATTATCAAAATTTGAAAACTATTGATGGTTTATTTGTTTAATACCTATCCTCATCATTGTTTGTGCCTTTATTTGGGAGAACACAACTTTTCTCAAAAAGCCTTTTGTCTTATACCTCATGCTAATTGATCATGTTTATGTTGTATTCCATGTGTCGGGTCTATGTCAAAGTTGTTTCCAAACTTGTTAGATTAAATTAAATCACTTCAGCCTTTGTTTCAAGTCTAACTTTTGACACCATTTAGCCAAAAGTCCTAGCACATGCCTATTTTTTTGAGCCTAGATTTTGACTTCATGTTTGGATAAAATACATAGAAAATCAACTTTTCCTTTTCCTAGTTTAGACCTTATTTAGAACATTTTGACCTAGACCTTTGACATACCATTTTTTATTCAGATGCTTAACCATTTATGCATGTGACATTTAACATTAGACATTTGATGTTAGGATGTTTTATGAGAAGTCTTCGCACAAATAATTTTGGAGATACAAATCCACTTTTATAACATATTAGAGATATAGCTCCACCCCTTCGACCAAGTTAGACCAAGTTTGAACCATTTGTCCTTTGGATCATTTTTCAGAGTTTGTAGAACCCTAAGTCTTTTTGTTTCAGAGCTTTCATCTTTTACTTAGATATGTCTTGCTACACTTATGGTGGAGCCACTTAAAATATGAATTATGATGGAATGGCCACATAAAATGAATTTTATGGATTTTGTCAAGACCCCAATGATGTTAATATGGTTTGTGAGACATATTTCTATCTGCCTCATATTAATTAGTCATGGGAACAAAGTCATGAAATAATTTATGCTCCAAATCAAGACCTTGATTGGTATGAAGAGGCTTGTGAAGAAGAATTTGAAGACCCAACTATAGATAATTTTGTTTGGGATATGAATAGATACCTTATTTTTAGATATTAGTACATGGAACACAATCAAGAACTAGCTTATGAGCCAACTCATGACTGGGATGATATGGTTTATGAGAAAGACTTGGATACTTTTTCTTATGCAAGTAATCAAGTTTCACAACATCCTATTTTTATCCAATCATCAGCTACCCCTAACCCTCCTTTGGATTATATGAGCCATCAAGATCTAAAATATACAAGGAATACCATTTCTATAGTAGGACCTCATCCTTTAGTTTGTGTGAGCAACCAAGCTCCACAATGCCAAACCATTTATATACCAGGACCTCATCCTTTGGTTTGTATGAGAAACCAAGCCCCATAATTCCCTATTGTTACCATCTTATTACTTTATCCTTTGGCTCATGTAATAAATCATGCTCCCCAAGGCCCTACCATTATCCAACCACAAGTCATTCCTCATCTAGTACAAATCCCATCCAAACCTCAACCGATCCAATCATTCAAAGACCAAGTTGTGTTCAAAATTGGTATTTTCCAACTCATTAGAAACCAAAGCCAAAACAACCAACCAATCCAAGATGTTTTTTTTGAACCAACCATTTGTTTTAAGTCAACCTATGATGAATTTCTTATTAATCATATACCAATTATCGAGGAGTCTCACTCGAATAAACCAGTCTTTGTTGAGTCACTTATTAATGATTATAAATACCTTTGGGAAAATCATTACCTTGACCATGTGCCTATTTTTTAAGAGCCTCATATTGACAAGTTAGTCTCTAAGGACTTGTTTCTTGACCTTTTTCTCATCCTAGAGGGGTCTCACTTTGACAAACTAGTCTTTATGGAGCCCATCATGTCATCACAGGCTCTTACTTATCCAAAACCAAATATTCAAAAAGACATCATTATAAAAAAGTACCCATCAGATGAAAAATCAAAATTAGAGTTAGGTTTTATTCTTGAAATGACATTAGATTTAGCATCAAAATCAGAATCAACATCAATCTCATCGTCGAATTTAGATTCCCTTGAGTTAGAATTAGATTTAGATGAATAATATGTTCATGGCTATTACAACATTAATTACACATGCCTCACATACTAGTTTGAATACATTTGTGATCCTTATATAGTTTTTTAGTATGAGTACTTCAACATCAACACAAGTTCTCTTCATATCTTCTACGAGGATTATGTAGCCTCTCCCCATTCCATTACCATTCTATAGGCCATTATCATCAACCAAAATAGCCATATTACTGACATTCCATCTCCCACAAGTGCCGATCAGGATTGATAGAATCACACTTTTTTGAACTACATCCATGGTGACATAATATTTATAGAAGAGCAAGTAGGCCAAGACAACATTCATGTAGTAGAAGAACACTCTCCTAGTGGGACCTTTTTAAAGGCACTAGGGGACAGTCAAAGTCAAAACTCAACATCTTCTAGTGAAACTTTTTGAAAGCACTAGAAGACAATCAAAGTCAAAACATAGCATCTTCTAGTGAGACTTTTTCAAAAGTGCTAAAACATTATCATAGTCAAAAGTCAACATTCCTTAGTGATAACTTCTCTAATATGCTATAGGATAATCAAGACAACTTCATTGGTGAAAATCTCATTGAGTCACCAATAGCTAAGCATAAAATTTATTCACTAATAAATGAAGACAAAATCAAAGATCAGATCAAAATAGCTTCCTATCTATAGCCTAATTAGATTTTATATACTCTCAAGATCAAACAATAGAAAAATCTAGTGGTCCTCTCAAGATAAAAAGTCTTATGCCCCACCACAACCAAAATTATGTCAAATTTGGCATCAATGACATTACTTGTGACTGAATGTCCTGATCTTCATTTGTCTCCCTACCATTCCACATTCCATTATCATATGCCATTCCATTTCATATTCAAACCTACCATCCATTATTTGTTCCTATTTAACATCCATGGTTGCACTTTCCTTTATAGAGGCTATAAGGATACCTTATCTCAACATTTGAAGTAGTTAGAATCAATGACCAATGAAGATCATAAAAGCATTCTCAACAAAATCTACATCAAGTTCTTGATAGAGAAGTTATTTAGATGAGGTGTAGGATAGAAATTAACATTATGAATTATTACATTTGTATCATTTATTGATTAGGATGTGCATCTCCCCATTAGTAGGAACAATAGAATTAAAAACCACACCCAGGCCAAAAACATGTACCATACCATTTCACACTACCATTGCCATTGTTAAATATCCATTTTACATTGTTTAAGTACCTAACCATTCACCCCATCACTTGGGGCCAATCCTATTACCATTTTATCCAATCTATCAAAAACCATTATTATCCTTATCAAGACCATACCATCATATCATTCCATTCCTATCAAGACCAGAACCTATTTTTAGTCATCCTACCTAATCATATTTTGATCTTAGTTATTTTGGTTCTTCCCACACCTTTTGTGGGGGGATTAAAATAAAGTTTAAATAATAAATCCAATCTATGTTTCAATTATAGTCTATGAAATTAGTGTGATAGTTGATCTGGTAAGATATCTCTCATCCTATCCATGTTTGTTTATGTGATCTTGATTATAACTGCCTATGGGTAAATCAATGTCTCACTAGTCTTGCTACTAATTATAACTATCTATGGGAAAATTAGTACCATTGACATATGTTGTTATCTCCTAGTTATAACTACCTATGGATAAACTAGGGGCAACACTTGTTTATCATTCATTATCACATCACCTTGCTAACATTATTTTCATTTGACTAGCCATTTGCTAGATTTGAGAACTTGTTGGGACCTAGTTGGTTTTTTTTCACCTTTTATGTGGATGGAATTAATGTGGCTTGAGGTCATTTTAGGACTATGTGGGTCATGCTAAATTCATGTTGAGGTCACCTTAGTCCCCCTTTTCATATGCTCTCACCATTTTTTGAGTAGGTATCTTGTCATTCTATAATGAGTTAAGATACCTCAAAATTCCAAAAACATTCATAACATTTCAAAAATCAAAACATATTTGTCCTATCTAAGCCTAGTCACTTATCCTTGATCTAACTTACTAGGTCATTATCATTGTTAGGATGCTTTCTTTTGATCTTATTTTTAGGATTTATATTTATTTATTTATTTATAGTTATTTGTTTGTTTATTTGTATGTTTGTTTGTTCATTTTCCTATTTGTTTGCTTTTAGCACTGTTGCCTTGACTCCATATATATGCATTTTTTGGGTGATTCCTTAAGCACATAATTCATAAGTCCATCTATATTCATACCTCAACATTATCATCATGGTTTTTATCATTGGTGTATTTTTTTTCAAGTGTTTATTAGATCGAGAGTTAGTACTTACGCATATTTTGGCCAAGTCTTTATGGTGTTCTATCATGAAGCCTACCATCACATGTTATAGTAAAAATAAGTTTCACAAAGGTCTACAATGAATGGAGCTACATAATTTTCTATTTAGCACCTTGGAAAATCCTTCCATCCCACCCTTCATCAGTATGACTCATTTGAATATTCTAGTTGTATCATTGTTAATCAAAATGAGCATCTCCTCATTGATAGGTATAACTAAATCATTTATAATGATCAATCTTATTTTTATAGTCATATACTTTCATCACTTTGTACCTACTCATCTTTAATCGATATTCCAAGTTATATCCATGAGTTATACTTGCTAATCAGCCATAACTAGGGCACAATCATCTTTATCCAATCTAGGTCCTCTTAATGATTATAACCACCTATGGGAAAATCATTATTTTGAATTTTAATCCTAATTATAACCACCTTTGGGAAAATTAGTATCCTTTTTACATCAAAGGATGCAATCATTTTCTCATTTGGATTAATCTCAACCATGGGTTAATTCCACCTTTCTTATTTATTTTTGAGGGACCATCCATCAAAAAAATGTGACAACCACTCCCTCGAGGGGGCATCATCATAGGCTTCCTAGAACCATTTGGAGTTTTATTCCTCAACCATCATCTTCTTTTTGGCATACAGGTCATTTCTCATTATTTGAGAAGATGTTTCTTTTCCTATGGTTTGCAATATATTCCCAAATAGGGGAAAATTGTAGACACCTAAAACTAGCCACTAATAACCTCTAATCAGGCTTTTCGCTAATTTCCACCAAAAATGCAAAATTTGGACTAAAAACACTAAAACATGCTAAATGGTATGAAACTAACATATTCAAATGCCTATTTTGGGCAAGGTATCCCTAAATGGGGTAATGCAATTTATGGGCCAACTAATTTTGATCAGATCATTTTGAGTCAAACTGCTAAATTTACCCCTGGGTGCTCTAGATTGCTCTTCCCTATCAAATATCTTACATGAGACATGTGCCTTTGCTTTTTTTTGTTTTCAACTTCCTAAATGGGAATATGGTTCCAACACATCTAACATGGACTTCTAATTCTAATCTAGTCAAATTTACGACTAATAACAAGGCATTCTAAACAATTTGGGTAATTTGTGCATAATGTGCCTAATCATGCCTCAGAGATAATTAAACCAAATAAAAGCCTAATTAATAACTCCATGGAAACTTGGTGAATAATTTGTTTTGGAAATGAATATTGAATATATGTATCATCAAGTGACCTCTTTTCTTTTGAAGACATCCCTAAGCCATAAATGCCATAAATATCAAGATTCATGTCCTCCATGCCTCATCAATGCCTTCCATGATACCCTCCATGCCTCTTAATTACCCTTCCTTCCAATTTCATGATGAGGATAATTAAAAACTTAATTCCAAAAATTGAATTAATCCTCAACCACACATCTCAATCTTGAGATGGATGATTGAGGTTGATTCTGATCAAATCCAAAAATCTATAAATAGGAGGCCTCACAACATCATTTATATGTTATTTTGGTGCAAAGTTATTATGGTCAAATATCTTCAAAGTAATTGATAATGCAAAGTTATATGGCCAAATTGATTCCAAACCAAGCCAAGCCAAAGCCATAAGGTGCCAAGGAGAGATGGAGGTAGCCATGTTTCCATTGCCAAGGACTTTATGAGCACAATCCAAGCAAGCCACCACTACAAAGGCATTTGGAGAATCCAAAGAAGGTGAAGGAATTCTTGTGTTTGATTCCTTGATTTTTAGTTGTGTTTTTCATTTGATTTTGTTAACTAATCTCTCCCTAGTGTCTAGTCCTAGAGATGTTATGTTATTAGTGTGTTTCTTTCATTTTTTTTTCATTTTGGAACTAACACCATACTAACCATCCTTTATTAAGTCAAATTCATAGATAAAAATATGCACAAGTTTAATGGGTAGACTTTGAGGAAAACTTTTCACCATTATAAATATTGGAGACCATTAGGTTGTTTCTATCTTATGCAAGATTTGAAGGATTTTAGGTATATATATGGATGTCAAATCAACCTTTTTGAGTGGGAATTTGGAAGAAGTGTACATTAAGAAACCTAAAGGTTTCTCATTATTAGATGATAAATACTATGTTTGAATATTAATAAATCTATATATATTCTAAAGCAAGCTCTTAGAGCTTGGTATTCTAAGCTAGACAAGTATCTGTTGGATCAAGGTTTTAAAAGAAGGGTTGAGATAATAATCTATACATCAAGACTGAATATAAACATCAATTGACTGTAGTTATCTATGTGAATTATATAATCTTTGGTGGAATAATGAGAACATGAAAAAGGATTTTAAAGAGGTGATGAAGAAAAAATTTGAGATTTCTATGCTAGAAGAACTATAATTCTATCTTGGGTTGTAAGTTCTTTAATCTAAAAAAGGTATAATCATCTCACAAGATAAGTACATAAGAGATATTTTGAATAAGTTTGATATGGAGGATTACAAGGAAATTATTCAACCCATGATCACATGATGTAAGTTAAAAAAGGAAGATGAGTCTTCAAAGGCCAATTAGACATCATATAGGTCAATTATTGTAAGTTTTTTGTATATAAATATCTCTAGACCTAACATCATGCAAGAAGTAGGTCTTGTGGGAAGGTTTCAAGTAGATCCAAAGGAGAATCATCTACATGTAGTCAAAAGTATACTTAGGTATCTCAAGGGGACTATAGAGTATGGATTATGGTATCCAAGAATCTAGAAGTTTAATTTGATAGCCAACATAGATATATATTGGGAAAGAAGTATAAATGATAGGAAGAGTACCAGTGGAGGAGCCTTCTTCCTATGTAGGTGCCTAGTGTCATGGATAAGTAAAAAGTAACCATCAATATCTTTGTCCACTTGTGAGGCTAAGTACATTACATCAGCTTCATGTTGTACTCAAGTTTCATGGATGATATAAACTCTAAAAGACTATAAGGTGCAGTATGATGGTCTTATCCCTATTTATTGTGACAATACAAGTGTTATAAGCATCTGAAAAACACTCTCATGCACTTAAGAACCAAACACATTCCCATTAGGTATCATTTTATAAGAGATCAATTAAGATATCAAGGTATAAAACTTGAATATATGTCTACACAGGTTAGATTTCAGACATCTTGACCAAACTAATTCTAAAGGCAACATTTAAACACCTAAGATAGGAATTAGGTGTAATTATTGCCCCTAATAATCATTGAAGAAGCCATGTATTTAGGGGGATATAATCATGCTCATTATCTCCAATAATATTTGAGTTTTTCTAAGAAGGTATGCATGGAAATAAGGGGAGAATGTTTTTCTATGTCTCATAAATTCATTATTCAGTGTGTTGATTATCTTGTTTATAAAGAGTGTGATCCAAGGAATTAAAGTCATCATTTTGTCATTTATGTCAAATGGGGAGAAATACTAGAATGGGGAGATAAGGATGATCAGTATTCAATATGGTTTTCCATCAAAGACAAAGGGAGATATTGTCAATAATTTCTTTTATTATTGAGACTTGGCATTGATGTTGTCATTGATGTCAAAGGTTGTTCATGAGGAGATTTGATAAAACTTATGTATATGATGCCTAATATTTTCCATGAAATAACATGATGGAATAGTAATATGGACTCACAAAATCATAATAGGATAGTTTAGGACACTTGAGCATGTTTATAAAGCATTATATCACTTAGGAGAGCTTCAAGGTGAGTCTACAAGGGTAAGACCTATAGTCCTATTATGTAATTAGAATAGTTATAGACCTTGTCTAACCCAATAAGGTACCATGAAGTATTGTCAATACCTAATTAAAATTAGTGTTGGATCATGTGAGAAGTTTCTTGAGCATGTGAGTGAGGTGGAGAATACATGGATGGAGGTTAGAAGGTTTGTTTCAAGGCCTAATGAGACTTACAAATCAAGAGCCTAAAGAGTAAAGAGAGAGAGAGGGTGGACTAATGGGGTATCAAACTCAATTTGTAAGGTAAGCATGGATAAAATAACATTTAAATAGGTATGTCATGTTATTCTAGGTATGTTGATAAATTCTTAGGTCAAAGTATGCAAGAAAAGGCATGGAATGTGGTTTTGAGGTTTCCTATGTGCACAAAATAAAGGATTCTCAACTTGAGATGAAATTTATTATACTCATTGGCATGTGTAACATCTTCATGATAAACTAATACATTCATGGTAGATTGGGAAGGGTCCTAGCTCAAATTTCCAAGCATCAGTATCTAGATTAAGGGCTTAAGCTTTATGAATAATTGTTAAGATTGTAAGGTGATTTAAACCTCTCTAAAACACTAACTTTGATCTGATATGGAATATATTGATGTAAATAGATCAAAATTGATTATATGGCCTAGTTTTATGATTCTAACATGTAGTGGACTCTCCTAGGTATTTCTATGACACATTGGTTTGTCATGTGAGTGAGTAGACCCTATAAAAAATCCTTATTTCTCAAAAAATTGCTATAGTAGGCAGTGTTGATCAAATCAAAGTTGCTAAGTAGATGGATCTTGAAGATTTAGAATTATATATTATTACCATGGTTGTTTTTGATTAAGTTATAGACTTTATATGTGCTAAATAGATTGTGTAATTTAAGCCATTGCTAAAAGGCCAATGGTTCAAATAGTGATAAAAATAGGGAAAATTGGGAATGATATTAGCGATGTGTTACCATGGATTAGGGATGGATCAAAATGCATGGATTTTTTTTTCAATACCTATAACATATGTCACTATTAGATATAATATTTGGATATGATTATATATAGCATAAAGATGCTCTTAAATTGACTTGTCTAATTCTATGAGGTTTATATATAGTGAATGTAATATCCCCTGTTTCCCTTGAAATTTAAAACTGAATATTATTGAATCGCTTTTCTATACTTTACTTTTTTTTTGATATTTTGTATGAATAAAGATATGATTTTGGAAATAAATTCAAATAGATAAATAAACCACAATAGAATCTCTTATCTGTTCACCCAGATGATTAAAATAGATGTCCTCTATCATACATATAAAATAATAGTGAAATACGGTCTTAAGAACCTGAGTATTCTGCAAACTGGGAATAAAACTTGAATCTGGCACGTCTCAGCCTGTTGTGTCAAAAACACAGTCGCTAACGTCAGTTATACTACCACCATCAGTTTCCTAGTGTTGATAACCTCCAGATGTTGGTATAGGGTTGGCCGATGTCAGTCGTTGTGGCTCTCTTCTTGTTGATGTCGATCGCTACACTTTTCGTGGATGCGAACAGATTTGTATGGATCTGTACAAACTTCGTACAGCCACCAATATGATATATCACAATCTGTATGCTAAACACCTACTCTCAATATATATGGCTCTAATACAAAAAATCTCTATCTATGCAATATTTAAATCAAAACCTAATCAAATAAATCCCTGTAATTACCTATGATAACTTCTGTGTGAAGTTATCTCTCAACTTGGCAATAAATCAGCTGATATCTCATAGCCTCTAAATCACTCACACTGAAGAGGGCATGTTCTTCAATGCAGATAGAATACTAGAACCCTTGGCTCAGTCTTCTCAAGAAAATCCTTAGCAAAACTTGTCTTCAAAACAATAATCATGATGCTCCCACTCTCTCCCATGAGAAACCCTTATACCCTCCAAAAAGGTGTGTTTCCAAAATTAAATTTTCTTGAATTAGAATTAGGGTTTCTTAAATTAGAATTAGGGTCCTAAAATTAGACCAAATAATTAATAATTAATAATTAATTAATATTTAATTAAAATTAGACCAAATAATTAATAT
Organism: Torreya grandis; assembly: GCA_037957365.1. Taxonomy (NCBI): domain Eukaryota; kingdom Viridiplantae; phylum Streptophyta; class Pinopsida; order Cupressales; family Taxaceae; genus Torreya; species Torreya grandis. The sequence continues at coordinate 355,852 of JARHVA010006155.1, read as the reverse complement.
TTGATTAAATCAATCAAATATTAATATCTCCCTTAATCCATGTCCAAAAGAGCCCGAACAAAAGCCAAATGGAACAATTTTGCTACTCAAAGCCAAGCCCAAATCCATCAAGACCCTCTATCCATCCCATCAGCCTACGAGGGTCACATAATAAGCTAATCATCAACTTGGAAAGATGTCAACTAGAAGGGGACATGACAGTCTGCCCCACCTGAAATTACTTGTCCTCAAGTAATCTCAACTCTAGATGCTGTAGAATATCCTTGCTCTCCCATGTAGCATCCTCCACTGGAAAATCTCTCCACTTTACCAAATATTCCCTAATAGTCCTCCTATGCAACTGCCTCTCTCTATACTCTAGGATGGACTCAGGTACTAAAATCAACTTTCCCTCATCATCTAAGGGAGGTAAAACTATAGAAGGTATCACACGGTGTCCTAATGCCTTTTTGAGGCGTGATACATGAAAAACATTGTGTACCTTACTCTCTGTCGAAAGCTCTAGCTCATAAGCCATCTCTCCAACACATCTCAAGATCCTGAAAGGACCGTAGTAACGTGGCTTAAGCTTCTCTGCCCCACTCTTCTTAAGAGTAGACTGATGGTAAGGCTGTAGCATAAGATAGACCATGTCACTCACATCAAAAGATCTCTCGGTCCTCCACTAATCTACATACTACTTCTGTACCTTAGCAATATTCTCCTTGAGAGTCCTCATAGTATCCTAACTCTCCTGTAATAAGTCTCCAGCACTCAACACTCTACTATCACTCAGTAGCAAATCTAGAAAACTCGACGCCTCATACCCGTACAATGCCATAAAAGGAGACATCTGAATGGTCATGTGGAAAGTCATGTTATAGCAATACTCACACAAATGAATCCACTTGACCCAAGCTTTCTACTGCCCTACAATGTAGTTCCTGAGGTAGCCCTCCACCCATTTGTTCACTATCTCTGTCTGTCCATCGGTTTACCGGTGGTAACTGGTGCTTGGTGTAATCTCAGTGCCATAGAGTCTGAACACCTCCTACCAAAAGTGACTCAAAAACTGACTATCCCTATCGCTCACTATGCTCTGAGACAACCCATGCAATCGAAATACCTCTCGAAAGAAAACCTTTGCTACCTATGTAGCTGTGTATGTGGTGGTAATCAAAAAGAAGTGGGCATACTTCGTTAACCGATCCATGACTACATATATGAAATCTCATCCTTGGGCTTTAGGCAAGCCCGTAATGAAATCCATCGACAAGCACTCCCACTTCTTGTCAGGAATTGGAAGTGGCCGCAACAATCCTGCTGGGTATGTGTTCTCCTACTTGTTCTACTGACAAATAGGGCACTCATGCACATACTGAAGAACATCTTCCTTGAGTCCTTTCCATGTGAATCTCTCCCTAATTTGTCTATAGGTCTTGAAATACCTACGATGTCCTACAGTAGGTACACAATGAAAGGCTCGCATGAGAATGTTCTTCATCGCTGATCTTGGGATCAAATAAACCCTACTCTTGTAAATGATTAAGTCATTCACAAGAGTATATCTGGTGTCAACCGTCGATCCCTCAACAATGCTAGATGCCCATGTATCCTTGGCATACTCTACCACAATCATATGTCTCCAATCCTCTGTAATGTGGACCATAGAACTCAAATACGGCCTGCGTGAAAGAGTGCCAGCCACTACATTCTGGGTGCCCTTAATGAAAGAGATGTCAAAGTCGTATGCCTATAATTTTCTCACCCACTTCTATTGATGATCTTTGAGGTCTCTCTTCCCCAATAAATGTCTCAAACTATTGTGGTCCATTTTGATGCAAAATGTGCTGCCCATGAGATATTGCCTAAATTTTACCAAGGCATGCATGATATCAAGCATCTCCTTATCATAAATTTTGTAAAGTCTCTCTAGCCCCTTGAGCTTATGGCTCTCATATACTATGGGGTGCTTGTCCTGCATAAGCACCGCTCCAATGCCCTCACCTGAAGCATCGCACTGAAGCTCAAAAGGCTTTGAAAAATCAGGTAGTGCCAAAATTGGGCATGTAGTCATCAACTCCTTAAACCTCATGAAACACTCCTGTGCTTTAGGTGTCCAACAAAAAGCACCTTTTTTCATCAGATCTATCATAGGGTCTGCATGTCATGAATAACCATCCACGAATCTATGATAAAACCCACACAAACCTAGAAATCCCCGTAGCTGTGTCAGGTTTGCCAGAATAGGCCAGTCTATGATAGCGTGGATCTTCTCAGGATCCATCCGCACTCCCCCTACACTAATAATATGACCCAGGTATAATAATTCAATCATCCCCAAATCACATTTGGAATCCTTGGCGTACAAGGAATCCCTCTCCAAGATGCTAAGTACAGTCTCCAGATGAGCCAAATGCTTCTGCCAAGTCATGTTGTATATAAGAATGTCATAAAAAATAAGTACAAACCTCCTTAGCAGTGAATGGAAGACTCTATTCATGGTGGACTAAAATGTCACTGGCACATTAGTCAGCCCAAATGGCATCACTACAAAATCATAGTGTCCATAATGGCAATGGAAAGTTGTCTTCTCAACGTCCTACTCATGAACCCTGATCTAATGATAGCCTGACCTTAAGTCTATCTTTATGAAGTAATGTGCACCATGGAGCTCATCAATAAGCTCATCAATATGAGGTATTGGATACCTATTCTTAATGGTTCTCTTATTCAGGGCTCTGTAGTCAATGCACATGCGTATGGTACCATCCTTCTTCTTCACCAGAACAACTGAAGAAGCGAACGGTGATTTACTAGGCCGAATGTGACCCATAGCAAGTAACTCCTTGATTTTTTTTTGATCTCATCCTTCAATCACTTAGGATGTCAATAAGGAGTGATCATAATGGGCTTAGTGCCCTCCTCAAGCTCAATAATGTGCTCAATGCCCCTATCTAGAGGTCTCCCTGGTGGAATATCACTAAATACCTTATCATGCTTGACTCTCAACTGTTGAATGTTAGGATGATACTCAATCTTCTACTGTCCCTCCTGTATTAGTGCCAATGTACACTCAGCAGCCCACTCTACCATGTCGTGTCTCATGAGCCTCTCCATCTGATGTAAAGAAATAGTTTTGATGTTGCCCTCCTGTATTGCCTTAATAATGTGTGTCTTCCCATCATCATCAAAATGGATCTCCATGTCCTTAAGATGAAGAGTGATTACCTCAAGGGAATGAAGCCACTTCATGCCCAAGACCAAATCTATATCCCCCATGTTCACCACATAATAATCAGCCTTGAACTCATAGTTGTTCAAGTGCAATGGGAGATCTCTAATCATCTGTTCACACCTAAGGGTGTAACTGTCAACCACCTTAACTCTAATGCCCTTGAACTCTTCTATGGTGATTCCATGCTTCTCCACAAATCTAGTATCAATAAAATTATGTGTGGCTCCTGTGTCAAGAAGGGTGATGACCCTCTGTCCTGCCAAAACTCCATGGAGTCTAAATGAGCCCTCCTGTTGGATGCTAGATAGGCGTGCCTCTTAAATCTAGAGCTCTAACTCTACCTCTACCTTAGGCTTTGAAGCCTTAGCCTCTGGCTCCTTAGAACTCTCCTGATGTTGAAAATCTTTTGATTTTGCATCCTCATAATAATCCCACATCACTCGATTTGCCTTGCCCTTAGGCCTCAAAGGACAAGCGTGATTGGCATCATAAGGACCTTTGCAGTAGAAACAAAGCTTCTTCTTGCATAGATCATTAAGAGCCTCTCTATCCAAAGGTGGTGCTACTGGGTTGGCCTTTGAATCATTCTTAACACCTAATTTATCTATGTTAAAACTTGGTCTTTCTTTATTCCTATTTAAGCCCTTACTGTCCCTAGATGAAGAAGTACCTCTGGAGTTAAATTTACTTGATGGGGTTGTCATCTCCATACTATGCACCTTCTTCATAGCTTCCTATAATGAAAGAGGATCAAAGCCTTTGATCCAACCTCTCAATGGTTCTGTCAGTCCTTCCATGAAGAGCACTACAAGTCACCTCTCTGAAATGTCAAGAACCATAACTGATAACTTTTGGAAGTCACCAATGTAAGACTCTAGACTACCACTCTGGCATAACTGAGCCAACTCCCTAAAATAAGATTCTAGATCCTTCCTATCAAAATGTTCCACCAGCCTATCCACAAACTCCTGATAAGATGTGATCTGATCATGATGGAGTGTTACCATCCCGTGGTGCCACCAATCATGAGCTATTCCCTCAAGGTGCAGTGTCACATATCTGATAACATCTCCCTCAGCCATCAGACGCAATGTGAGAAATGTGTCTAGCTTACTAATCCATGCCTGCATTGTGACCTTGCCACTATCGTCAAACATCACCAGTGTGAGCCTACTCGTAGCTTGCTTTAGATCATTATTCGGGTGTCTAGGTCTCCAATCATGTCAACCTTGATTATGCTCTCTCCTCTGTGTGAGGAACCAGTCAAAAGTAATCCTCTCTCTGACCTCAGGTGATAATAACTCCCACTCCTCATTCACTACCATAAGTGTGTCAGTAAATAGGGGCTCTCTTGCTACCTCCTCTGCTGGGGCCTCTGGTTCCTCTTGTATAAAGGTAAGCCATGTAAGCCTATTAGTTGTCTTAGAATGGGTCAGCTGTGGTCTCTAATTAACAATAGCACTCCTGTTAACTCCTTGCTCCCCATTCTATCAAATAGGTGCATTCATCCTCTCTACCATAGTAGTGAGTTCCTGTAGTGCCTGATTCATCTGTTGCTAGCTTGTAGCCATAACTCAAAAGAATTCTTGAGTGTCCTGATCATCATTATGCCTGTGGCCCCTGTGTGGGCTACCCTCACACCTGTCACTCATGGTGATCGGCTGTTGTTCTAAAACTTGATCACCTTCAAGCAAAGCTCTACTGCATGTGAAATACCTATGTGGTCCTAACTCTTGTGGCTGCATAAGATTGTCAAACCCTCAGGATGGTAGGATTTAGCTCTGAGACCACTGTAATATCCCCTGTTTCCCTTGAAATCTGAAACTAAATATTATTGAATCACTTTTCTGTATTTTACTTTTTTTTTGATATTTTCTATGAATAAAGATATGATTTTGGAAATAAATTCAAATAGATAAATAAAACACAATAGAATATGATTGCAATAGATGTCCTCTGTCATACATATAAAATAATAGTGACATATGGTCTTAAGAACCTGAGTATTCTACAAACTAGGAATAAAACCTAAATCTGGCACGTCTCAGCCTGCTGTGTCAAAAACACAATTGCTGACGTTGGTTATACTACCACCATCAGTTTCTTGGTGTTGATAACCTGCCGATGTCAGTATAGGGTCAGTTGATGTCGGTCATTGTGGCTCTCTTCTTGCCGATGTCTGTTGATGCACTTTCCACAGATGCGAATGGATTTGTACGGATCTATACAGACTTCGTACGGTCGCCAATATTATATAACACAATCTATATGCTGAACACCTGCTCTCAAGATATATGGCTCTAATACATAAAATCTCTATTTGTGCAATATTTGAATCAAAACCTAATCAAATAAATCCCTGTAATTACCTATGATAACTTTTGTGTGAATTTATCTCTCAACCTGGCAATAAATCAACTGATATCTCATAGCCTCTGAATTGCTCACAGTGAAGAGCGTACATTCTTCAATGTAGATAGAATAATGGAACCCTTGGCTCAGTCTTCTTAAGAAAATCCTTAGCAAAACTTGTCTTCAAAACAATAATCATGATGCTCCCACTCGCTCCCATGAGAAACCCTTATACCCTCCAAAAAGGTGTGTTTCCAAAATTAGATTTTCTTAAATTAGAATTAGGGTCTTAAAATTAGACCAAATAATTAATAATTAATAATTAATTAAAATTAGACCAAATAATTAATATTCGATTAAATCAATCAAATATTGATATCTCCCTTAATCCATGTCCAAAAGAGCCCAAATGAAAGCCAACTGGAACAATTTTGCTACTCAAAGCCAAGCCCAGCTCCATCAAGACCCTCTATCCATCCCATCAGCCTATGAGGGTCGCATAATAGGCTAATCATCCACTTGGAAAGATGTCAACTAGAAGGGGACATGATAGTGAAGCCATAAGATTGGTCTGTAAGACCAATATTTATATTTGAGATATATATATATATATATATATATATATATATATATATATATATATATATTCACAATTTTATATTAGTATGTTTTATGATCATATAAACTCACTGTAGTTTCATTAAAGTCATTCTACAAGTATTCTAAGTCATTATTTCCATGACTATGTTTTGGAGCTTATTAGTGGTTCTGAGTAGACTACTTGTAGAGAAGGGTTTAATTTTTTTTAATTTGGGTTGTGAGATAAAATTCACATGGTGATTAATATAATATAATGAGTCTTCTTTTTATATGATTTTTTCCATAATTGTTTGGCATGATTGTGTTTTTAGTTCAGTTGTTCAAGATAGACTTTCAAGTGGTGGTTGGAGATAAAAGGTGTCATGGACCCAAGATGAGCTTGGTATGAGTCTATTAAAGTTAAATATTAATTATTAATATCATGTGATAATTATGAGTATGTTTCAAGGTGTTTAAATATTAGTGTGTGCTCATGAAGGCCTAATTGAATTAGGTATCCTTAAGGCCTAAAAGGGTTATTTGGTCTTATATGCTATGATTGACCTATTTTAATACTTGGTTCATGTTTTTAATATATAATAGGGCCCATTTATTTTTTAAAAAAAGTTGGAAAGTGTGTATGTATAAACAAGAGGTGTATGAGCAAGATCTTAGTATAAGAATAAGGCTTAATAGGCCTAATTATCTAGGTTGAATGAATGTGTGTTGAAGTGAATGAGATAAACCTTTAAAAAGTTACATGAGGTCTTTTTGACCATAAAGAGGTACATATAAACCATCATGAAGATATGATATGGTTATCAAATATTATTATCAATTTCATATGACCTATTCTATTCAAGAAGAGGATTAATTGAGAGAAGGCTAGAGACTAGTTTGAGAAGGATAGGTGTGTGTGAGAATATAAAGATGCATATAATCATATATTTTATAATAAATAAAGTTTTTTTTAAGGTGATCAAAGGTTTGAGGTGGTTGGGTTGGTGTTGAGTAATCTAAGGGGTTGGTGTCTCCTTGCAAGTAGGTGTTTGTTAAAGCCTTGCCAACTTTGTGCTTGGATAGTTATGGTTGGTTCTCTAAGTGAAATTGGTGCTTCACTAAATATTGATGTTTGACTTATAAGATAGTAGTCCATTTTCATCATTATTGGGTTTTATTCCATTTAAGGGTTTCCCACTTAAATAAGTATTCTATGTTATGTTATTTTCTCATGCTCATGGTTCTCATTCCATTTCTAGTTTACTATACTTTTTGACAGTTCATGGATGATAAGGTAAAGAGTGTAAATGTTTTGAAGACTGATTCACCCCCCTCTCAGTCATTTTGATTCCAACACTAGCTTCCTTCTATCCTATATGCACCTGGTTTAAGACCAATGCATAGACCTATAAAGAGTAGAATGAGATGTACAACTAGTACTAAACCTAAAACTGACAAGGGGAAAAGGAAGGGAAAAGGTAAGAGATTATTGGAATGTAAAAGGTGATGCAAAAATAATAAAGTGAGCACCTCACCTACTTAATTAAATATTAAGACTAACATATTGTATACAAGATCTTTAAACCAAGCATGTTGCATAAGTGTTTTAGATCAAGGTAAGGGAACACAATATAAAAGTAAGAGGGATGATAGATGATCCACATATAACACCTACACATACCCATATATACACAACATGATAATTGTAGAGACTTTCACTTCTATGCATAAGTCTTAAGGGAGGATGGTAATGAGAGGGACAAAAATCCATAGATAAATACCAAAAACCATGAATGCACATAGAACATAGATCATAAAGAAAGTAAATAAATAATTATCAATCCTAAGGTCTAATGTAATATTAAATAATATAATAGGTAAAGCTTTATTATATTAGGAGAGGGCTCTTTATACAAAAAATTTTGGTAGCATTATAGTACTCAAAATATGTTAACCCATTTAAAATTAAAATCAAGGTTTATATAGTGTGGGACAAGGCCTTGAGTGATTAATTATCCATTAGAGGTGGTAGTTAGGAAATTTAATTCAAAAATGACAACAACAGATCATGGTTGATTAAGAGCATAAAGATATTAATAACAATTGATATGATATATGCTTATCCAACTTGGATTTGATAATTTGATCATTGAAGTAACTGGAACTTCACTCATGGATCCATGTGTTCATCTAAGAGTGAAGGACATTTGGGTAGTCAAAAATGGCATGTGGTTATGTTTTGACATTCTGATAGTTTCCCTATATTCAATTTTATTTTGATTTAGTTACCTTGATATTTAATCAATTTCAAATATCATCCCCATTTATGGATTTCACCTGTCAATACACATGTACCATTTGAATGACATGTGGGGGTTCTACCTTATCATCTTGTGCAATCAGTGAAATTATCACTACCTATATTTTAAGGATAGGGTGTGCATTGAAATATATGCACTTACTTCATTGAATAGTCCCATGTGCGGATGCACGAAAAATATCTAAGTACATTCTATGCAGAGGGTGCACACTAAATATTTCACAAAGAGTTGGTTGGGAAATGTAGTTGTGAGATTATGAAGGGAGCTAATACATATCTTATATAAAATTTAATAATGAAACAAACTCCTTCTACACCTAGTCTCTTCTAATAATATTCATAGTCTACACCTTCATTTGGCACTTGTGTTAGTTTGTGAATAAAATACTACACAGTTGAAATCACAGTCTATATTTTATAAGGGTGAAGATGTGAAACTCTTATATTTGGCATAGGACTTCACCATTTGAGTTTGAATAATTCTTTGAATAATAGAATTGACAAGAAGATTTGATGATCTTGAGCATGATCTTCATTATTTGGAATTGCTCCCTACACACTTCTTTATTCCACTACTTAAAGTTGGGGATACCTACACACTATAAATTACACACCATGTTGATATGTGAAGAATAATATTGGTATGGGACATGGGTTGGGATCTCCTTATAGGAAAGTATCAATACTTAATTTATGTGCAGACCCAAGTTGATTTTCAAATGTGGGCATGGATGGGAAACATCTATGCAAAAATTTGTTTTTAGAGAATTTGACACTACATAAATGCACAACTATTTGTGTAGTCCTTATGATTTTAGTGCCTACTAAAGGGGTAATTCATAGAGACAACACTTTTATAAACCTTTATGGGTTGCTTGCTTGCTAAGTGGTAATTTATTAGCCTTGAAACAATCCATTAGCTATGGAGTCACCAAGAGTTCCTTTCTCTTATCTTGACTAAATTTAAGTACAATAATCCCAATTGACCTTAGAATGAAATGGTATTATTAACATAAGGACAAATAAATAAAAAAAACTACATTGAATGATGCTTAGATGAAATGAAAAAACTAAGCTACTAGAAGTATGCACAATCACTTGAAGTAAATTAAACTATTCTAAATAATAGCACTTTCATGTGACACTTAGGGAAATGAAAACATTTTAACTAATACTTACAAGGGTTTTATAGATAGTGCTTGAGGTGAATCCCATTGATAGGGATAGGTAACACTTCTTCATTTGGTATTACAAGCTAGCATACATTATATTGCTTGCAATTAACCATAGTATATGGATGGGAGGATCTATATAGCATTTAACTTTATATGCTTCCTAACCTTTTCTCTATACAAATCCCATTTTATTACCAAGACTCCTTCATTGAATCTTATATCATCATCCCTTCTATTGAATGTTCTCTTGGTTTATGCCTCCTAAGACTCCATAGTGCACATGGCCTATATATTGAGTTCTTCAATCTCCATTAGATTGGATAAACTTACTATCATGGGGTCACTTTTGTTCACTTCTAATTGATGATTTAGCTCTAGTGAATGCAATTTGAGAGAAGTGAGTATCCTTGTTTCCCTTTCATATACCAACATGAAGGGTGAATTCTCCAACACCCTTTTCAGCATTATTTGATCTACCTAGAGGGATTTATTGAGCTTAGTATGCTAGGATCACTAATTATCTTCCATGGTTCACTTGATGATGCACACAAAATTACTGTTAGTTTATTCAACCAAACCATTATCCAGGGGGTAATATCTTGAGGAGGTGATTAGATGGACGTTATATCTGATTGGCCATTCATTAATCTTAGCTTTGAGGAAAACTAGTGCATTATTTTAGATAATACTTATCAAGACACCAAATATTATGACAATGATTTCATATAAGTATAGGAAATAACCTTTATTATATTCTTTGAGCACTATTGCCTTCATCCACCTTGTCAAGTATTCGGTTACCATGAGGATCCATTTGTGTCCAACACTTGATGGTGGATTTATCATGGTGATGAAGTCTAGACCCCACTATACAAAGGGTTGATTAACTTATATTGGGTACAAGGATAGGGTTGATAATTTCTACTATATTAAAAATAAGGTGAGCTTATTATATATTTGCATACATATATATTCATATTTGAATAGAGTTGTCCAATAGTATATAGCTTGCATTATTTTCACCATAGTAGTTTTAGGTGAGTAATAGCCTCTTAATGATCCATCATGGAACTCTCTAAGATCCTGATCACCTGTTTCTTCTTTACACATCACAAGAGGATTCAATTGATATCTCTTTTGAAAAAAATACCACTAAAAATCAAATATGGAATGGATTATAATTTGAAGTGTCTACAATTGGATTTATTGAAGCCCTGTAGATACACTCTAGTCTAAAATAAGGTCCTCATATTCTTAGTCTAACTTGTTAAGGCACCTTAGTCTTCTAGTTAGAACTCATGTAATAAAATAACTACACAGTATTCATTCTTCACATCCTCTACTAACTAATCACAGAGTCATTTTCCTTGCACCATCTTGGTGATTTGGATGTCTATGTCATATTACATTACCTTTGTAACCCAACTAGATCTCTTCTCACTGATTTCCTTGCTAATTAAGAACTCCTTTATACTCAAGTGTGATACCATGATATTAATATTGTTATCAGAGATAAAGTGGTTAAATTTATTGATCACTCTTATTATCATGAGGATATGTTTCTCTAAAAATATATATCACAATTCATAATCCTTAAGTTATTAGCTAAAGAAGGAAATAGGTTACTCTAGTTGATTATTTTTCTACTGTAAAAGAATAACTGAGATGCTTTTAACTCTACCCAATTCATAAAGGATAAAATATTTATCATAATCTAAGTTTATCAATGTATGAGCTTCTACAATGGAATGATTGATGGCTTTGAAACTAATTTGGGTTTCTTGTCTCTCGCTAAACACAATGCTCTTCTTGAATATTTTTTTGATGGGCTTGACCAAAGTTATGAAACTTGGGACAAACCTCTAACAAATATTATTTTTCCCAAGAGGCTTTAGAGACCCTTATTATGACTTGGGAGACAAAGTGATAGAATGTCCTCAACTCATTCAAGATCAATGGTGAGTCCCTCTTTGGAAATGATGTGCCCTAAAATTTTTCTCTCGTGCACTATGAATATGTACTTACTTAGGTTTAGAGATATATTGAACTCTCAACATTTTTCAAAGACTTACTCTAGTGACCCAAATTATCCAATATGTGCTTTGAGAAAACACTTATGTCATAAATATAAAATAAGATGATTTTATTGATGAGTCCCTTGAATTCCATATCCATGGCCCTCTAAAAGGTAGTTATTGTATTTTTCAAATCAAAGGGAATCCTTTGGTATGAAAAATTACCCCACTTAGTGGTGAATGCAGTTTTGAATTGATCACACTCCCACACAAACGCTTGGTTATAGCCTAAAAAATCATCTAACAACAAAAAACTTTCCATGCCTATGATAGTTTTTAGAATTTACTCCATTAGTAAAATGTGGTAGTGGTATTTAATACAGGCTTTATTCAAGTCTTTGAATTCTATGCACAAGCATATCTCTATATTCTTCTTATTTAGTAAGACCAAATTGGACACCCATGAGGAATATTTGATTGGAAATATTATGTTGGAATCAATGAGATTTAAGATCTCCTTTTTCATTAAGGGATAAAGATTCAGATTAATTATCTTCTACTTCTACCTAACCATGTTGGTATTGGGGTCAAGCTTAATCATATGTTGGGCTAAGAATGTAACAAAGCCTCTGAATGAAAAGATATCATCATACCTTATACTTAGCTTAATGGAATATTTGAATTAATATTGGGAGCATACCTTATCATATTTCAAAAGCATGTCATCATAGATGGACAACCACTTAAATATTTCCTCCTTCACTATCATATTTCCCCTCTCACCTTTCAGGTGGTCATCAAAATTAAAGATGTTTTCAAGTGTTACTAGACCCCTAAGTAACTTGTTTCCATTATTTTTAATGATATTATATTCATATTGAGCTTAGAGTTGAGGTTTATTTTTGGTGTATGATCCAGGCATCAATTTAGGCAACAATTCGGGTGACAGTTCCACCCCAATTGATGACGGAACTTCCGGGAGCCATAACTTTTGCACCGTAGCTCCAATTGACTCGCCGTTTGAACCGTTGGAAAGACAAGAACGAGGGGAACATTGTGAAATGGAATCGAGCTCTTCTCAATGAAGTTTGACCCCCGAAAACCCAACGGAAGTGCCTCAATTTTCAATTTTAATAGTGCTGTCTAAAAATAGTAAGTTGCTAAAAATAGTAATTCCTTGAATTATGTATTGTTTTAAATATTGGAAGTCATACCAATTCATCTCCCTCGAGATTGGTGACCTTCCACATCCTCCCCATGCCTTCAAATTGTGTATAAAAGAAGAGGTAACCAGAAATGTAAAGACAGACATCTCTTCCCAGAGATAAGCATATATTTGTATTGCGAATTTGAGTAATACTACATCTCTTCTCAGAGAATTCATTGTTACTGTGTTATTTATATGTTATTTTGATATTTATCAACCAAGACTTATGAGTTTTGGATCAGTGTATAACTCAACTTAATCTTGTATAAAGTTGATTTGTTCATCACTCTTGAAAACTTGCTAATTGATTACATTATTTGGGATTATTGGTCTAACTACAAGTTTTATGAGTTGTTCATGCTCACTCCTTGTAATATATAGGAGTTCATACTATTCACCCATGGTTTTGATCCTATCAACATCATCATTCTATGCCCTTGGTATGGAATGGATGTTAAGATCATAGAATTCCTTGATCATGTCCCATGTCATATGTTTATAAGCTCTCCATAGACATTTTTTGGAAATGTTTCACACTCTGACCTGATTTACCACTAGGTCACTATCTCCAAAAAAATTTCAACACCTTGATTCCTTTCTTATGTGCCAATTAGATACCCTAGATCAATGCCTCATACTCAAAAACATTATTTGTGCAGGCATATTTCAATCTATACACATGGACATATTTATCCTCTTTAGGGGAAACCATTACAATATCAGCTCCTACACCATTTTTTCCTTAGGATATATCAAGGTATAACTCTCATATGCCTTTGAGGTCTTCTTATTCATTTACACGGTTAGGCAAAAAGGTGTCCTCCTCAAAATGGAGTATGTACTTAACCCTATTTCTTATGCATTATCATATAGGTATCACACATAATTATTGCATGCCCATTAATCAATTAATTCATTCAAGACCAATTTAAGGGGTACAAAGGTCTCATGAAGAATTGAGTTCTCCTCTTGATATAATAAAGTGTAGTTTACATCAACTAGGCTAGGAGTGTATGGCTCTATGTTATTCTTAGAAATAGGCTCGGCCTTGATGGTTACTTTGGTTCCATATCTGGTTCTAAGTAGCATGTATAACAAATTTGAGGATAGGTATTTTCACACCTTCATAGTGAAAATTAGAAGATTCATATATAAAAGTAAGGGGGTAATTCAATGAATACAATGTCTTGTGCAATAGAAAGGCTCAGACATGCATGTAGAGTAAGACTTAAATCCTTGACAATTTTCATAGTTTTGACCACTATCCCATCTAATTTGATGACCCTTTTTGATATGGGAGACTATGTTATGACTAGCATGTCTATGATTTTATTCATCATGATTGAGCTACTCATGCATAAATATATCATGCAATTATGTATGAGATTCTTACTAATAATTAGGGAGATGTAGAATGGGTATGGATTTCTATTTCTATGTACTTATTTCTTAGGTTAACATAAGCCTATGTACACAATAGGTAGATTCAATGATGGCTCATGAGATTAGAAGCTTCTTAGGGCATCCTGTAGCAAAATCCTTAGGGAAGGAATAACAAGAGCATCCCACATGGAAATTTTAAATCTCATCTTGTTCATCTACTTCACTATGTTAAAGGATATTTGAGTTCCTTTAATCTACCCATTTTGAATCATAGTCTCTTCTCATACCTTCACACTAGTTTAGGGTCGGTTTAATTTCTATGCAACCTATTATGTGAACACCTAAGGTTGCATAGGTGTTTTTACTTGGAAAACTACATTATGAACTTGGGGTGCATAATTTGAAGGTGTTGAAGAAGGTTACTTCACCATTACTCTATTTTTAAATATTATGTGAAAAACAACTAAGTTAATTCTTATGTTTGGAACTTAATTTTGATTCGCATAATTAAAGTCACCCTCATAATTTAAGATGGGAGATAAGTCCCACTCTTGCATTCACACCTTTGATTTATATCTTTGTTGATATGAAATATATGGAGGCTCTTGAGGAGGTAGTGCATTATAGGTGCCTCATTTATTCCTTTCTAATAAACCAAAACAACCTTGGTACGCCTAAAGAAGTAGTATACATGATCCAATCAAAAAACTTGATCAAATAATCTATTTTGGATCCTATCCAATAATATTTCTCTAATCAAGTCACTATAAGGGTTAATAGGAGGGTTTTAACTAGTTTACATTTTGAATGAATGTTCATAAATATTTGTACTAAAAACCACTATACATTTCTTTGAAATACTTCTTATAAACATGTTCCATATATCCCAAAATGATTATATCACCATGCAAAGTATATGCATGACAATAAGCATCAAAACTTTATTATTGAGAACTCATCTCTTTATTCTACATGCATAAGAGGCCATCCAATGTTGTTTATTACTTTGTCTTATACCTCAAAACCTAAATCTCGGTAAACATATTTAACCCACATTTTTACACATAAATACATGCTCACATATGGTTTAGCATCTTGAAAAATCACGTTGATCCTCTATTTGGACCTCACTAGATCTCTATGCATAGTAGGTCTAGAATTAAAGACCATACCTTGACCAAGAAACCACCTTGAAACCTTTTCAAATGTTATCACCACCTTAGAATCATGTCATAAATATTCATACCATGTTCCATATCTTCTAAAACTCTATTCCCTAGCCTCAATCTTCTCAACACACTAGGCTACCAGGCCTATGCCACCACACAAGGTCTCTCATTTTAGAACTAGACTTCTCAAAGTCTTTCTGTCACTTCATGATATCATACTTCATCAATGACATCAAAACTTTGTCATTAACTTTGACATAAATGATAACACTTTACAAAACATTATTGATTTCATAGATAGTTACAAATTGTTATCTCTTATGGATGGATTGTCAGGTTATAATTAGATTCATATCACTCTGAAGGACCAACATAAGATAAATTTAATGACATAATAGGATACCTATTTCTATGTCAAAATGACCTTTAGCCTCAAAAATATTAGATCCACCTATAAGTGAGAAATGACTCATATATTTCATTATTTTATCTATAAAATTGTTGTAACCTATATATTTGATCTCATTTTTAAATTTAAAAGTCATAGGACTCTTCTTTCCAATCTTACTGTCATATTATTAAATATTGAGTTAGACTAAATCCATACAAATGTTTCTTTGGTGTCACATCTACAAAATTATTAGTATTGCTAGTCTCTCTCTATAACATTGACATTGACCTAACTAAGATTAGTGCTATCGTCAACATGCCCATTCTTTGCTCCATTCTAGACATTCCTACTTAGGCAAATTTAGGGCAATTAGATGGTTTTTCCCTAAAATGGCTTATCACATCCACTCCATTAATTCTCTCCCTAAGAAAACTAACAATTTATAATGGATGGATCATTGTCAAAAATATTTTGATAACATGAAATCATCATTGCTTCACCTACCTATGCTTCATCCTCCTTCTAATGATCGAACCTTAATTCTATATACTTCTTCCACATCTATATTATTCTGGGCAATGCTTGCATAATAAGATGATATTGAAAGAGAGTATTCTATTTATTACATTAGCTAAGGCCTCATCAATTATGATAAATGTTATACCAAATTCAAACATGATTTCCTCACCATCTATGTTACTACTATAAAGCTTTTACATTACATGTTTTATCAGACCACTTATGTCATTATTCATTCTGACACCCTTCATCAATTATTCTCTAAAGCCTTTATTCCAAGAGATATAATTAGCAAATGTATGGTCCTCTTTATGGAATTTGATCTCCACATTGTAGCTCAAAAATATATCCAAAAGACAAGTCATAGCTGATCAACTTTACATAGCTCCTATGATAGCTACCAATCACCTTCAAGATGGTATTCTTAATGATAACATTCTCTATATTAAAGGTCTCAATCAAGCTATTTATCTCAAAGATTACTTCCATAACTTTACCACTGATCTTGAATCAAGTAATCTTGATGAGTCTAATATTCCCCCTAAATACTACTAAACTAAAAGTAGTTATCAAAAACCTTCTTGATATTAATGTTGACTTACATGAGGATACTTGTACCCTTCACTTTGATCATGCTAAATTCCTTTAAGGAGTTGGGGTAGGTTGTATTATTACAAGTCCTTTTGGAAAAGTCATCCATTTATATTTGTTCTTAACATTTTATGGCACCAATAATATGGTCAAATATGATTGTCTAATCTTAGCATGAGAGATGATCTTGACTTAGATATCCAATACCTACATGCCTTAGGTTATTCTTAGCTTATTTATCTCCAAGTCAATGGTGATTACCAATGAAAAATTTATAAACTTATTTCTTATCATCAAATTTCATCCACTCTCATAAAATACTTCATTTCCTTCTCAATTGAACCTATCACTCGAGATCAAAATTCTATTGTTGATTCTCTCACTCTTCAACATGTCTTTCTCATCCTCACTAAGTCCTTTTTTATCCCACTTTTATTATCCAAATAAAAAATATATCCATCCTCTACTCAACCATAATATTCACTTATCTGACACATCAAGGATATCACCATTCAACAAAGCTCATGGTATAAAGACATCATTAAATTTATGAAACACCAAACTTATCCTCCTAAATTAGATTCTCATGAAAAAACTTGTATTCATAAACAAGCTTTCAATTATGTATTTCAATTCAACATCTTTTATTATCACAATGCTTAAGGTACCTTGCTCTATTGTGTTATGCAAGATGAGTTTCCTCCTCTTTTTGAACAAGCACATGGGGGCATTTTGTGGTGGCCACTGTAGTGGGCATGCTAAAACCCATAAATGCCTACTTATGGGATACTTTTGGCCTACTCTTGAAAAATATGCAATCAAATTTTATAAAAAGTGTACCCCTTACTAGATTCATAATGATCTAATTCATTCACCTCTAATTGAGCTTCAAACTATCAAATCTACCTGGCCATTATCCATGTGGGGATTATATCTCATAGGCAAATTACCTTAGTCTCAAGATGGGCATGTCTTTATTATCACTGCTATTGAATATTTTACCAAATGGGTTAAAGTTATGCCCCTTGTTAATTTCACTGGCATGACCATTGTCAAATTCATTCTTTACCAGATCATTTACCACTATGGTGTTCCCCATATTATCATCTCTAATAATGGTGGTAATTTTAAAAAATCAAATAGCTTTGTGGTAAAATCAAAATCAATCACAAATTTTCCACACCCTATCATCTACAATAAAATGGCCAATATGAGGCCATGAATAAAATTATTAACAAAATTATCCAAAATACAATTCATGAAACCCACATAGATTGGCACATTCACCTCTATCATGTTCTTTGGGCCTATCAGACAAACATACATACTACTTTTAGGGCAATATCATTCTCTCTATTTTATGGTTCTAATTCATTCCTTCCCTTGGAATTTGAGCTTCCGTCTCTTCATATATATCTTGATGGTATCATACCCCATGAAAAATTACATAATTCTCACTTACATGCCCTTTCTCTCCTTGATGAACACCATCTTTCTACTTTAAACATAATCACCAATACAAGGCTCTTATTGCCAAACAACATAACAAACATGCCAAAATTTACACATTTAATATTGGTGATCGTGTCCTTAAATTAGACTACACTCATGAAAAAGAAGGTAAATATGCCCAAAAATGGTGGGGTCCCTATTTAGTCAAAGATATTCATCACCTTCACACTAATAAAGGCCATGTTTTCAAATATCCCACCAATGTACAATTACTCAAGAAGTATTTTACCTAAATTATTCCTTTATTTTCATGCTTTCTATCTACTATCTATCTAATAATTTTTACAGGTTACTTACATGGGTCTCTCCCTCTATATTAGTTCTCTCTTTTCATAAACCTTAGTCCTTCCTTTTTTATCTTTTGGTTTCCCTTCTTTTTCATGAGTTGTATTGTAAAACCATATATAGGACCCAATATTCCTCATGATTTACCATAGTTTATTTATTTTCATACTTTTTATCAACTTTTTGGCACCCTCTTGGGTTTCTATTTTGTGAGTTACAGTGTAAGACCATGGATAGGACCTAACCTTCCTCACAAATACCATCTTTCTCTTATCCCATTTATTTTTCCAATGCTTTTTGGAAGCTTCATGGGTTTTCTCTTTTATGATTTTTAGTGTAAGACCATGGATAAGACCTAGTTTTCCTCATAAAATCACCATCTTATTATTCCTTATCTATAACTTATTTTGAAATGGATACAAGTTTTGATCCTTGTTCTTAGCTTTAGATTTTTCTTCTTTTGATAGATGAAATTTGCACAATAATCTATGTTAGCATGTTTTCCTCCATTTTCCCTCATTCTTATGATAAGGAATCACACTTTTTGTCATTGTATCCCTTTTTGGCCCTTTGTCACATTTTTTGTGATTTGAATTAATTCAAAAAATTTAATATATCATTCCTTTTGATTTACTTTCCTTTCAATCCACATTAGATAAAACATAGTTGAAGTCAATATGGCACTTTTATTTCACCTAGATTTATAAGACTCTTAGACCCCATGCTCTCTTAAGTTTCTCTCTGTTGGTAACCAAGTCCCAAGTATTCAAATGAAAGTCATTTTTTACACCCATGTTTGGTTTTCCAAATATGTATGGAGGAAGAATAATAAAAATCCATCAAGAAATTTCAAGGCCAAATCTATTGAAATAAAAGTCAATGATATATAAAAAATAACATACAAATCTCAAAAGTCAAAATCACACCAAAAGATGTGATTACAAGCACATATCTTATCTCTAATCAAAGCTAAAACTCCATAGTTGACATCACACTAAAGCCAAGGTCCATTGGTATGTGGTAGTCCAGTAGATTAAAATAGGATAATTCAAAAAACTCTATGGTGATACCTAATTTCTCATGCAAGTACCCAATCTTTGTAGTAGATCAACAACTCTATAAGGGGTCTTGCAGAACAAGGAACACATTGTGGGAAGGTATGTCCATTTTAATTTTCATGTATATATCCCTCATGGGATGATCTACATACTTAATTTATTGACCTAAGACTTGTGTGGCTAAGATAAGTTCTTTAGAGTCTTTAATTCAAAAATTCCTCTTGTTTTGAAAAACCTAATTTGAGTGTCTTAACTTTAATAAAAAGTTTATCTACCATGGTTTTTCATTTATCCTCCCCTTCACCCATTTCATTTCTCCCCTTGATAGGAAAATTATGATTCCAAATTTTCTTTCCCTTTTCTCTACTTCCCTTTTCTTCACATCTTGAAAACATGATAACACTACTTTGTTTTAGTTTTAACTATCTTTAAAGCAAAAAACTATGCTTGAGTGACTATGGATTACTTTTTTTAAACCATAGATTTACATTCCTATAATTTTTTTGCTTTCCTTTTACCATTTTTCATTTTTGTATCACCCTTTTATAGATGCATGCATTTTTTCCTATTTTCATATACCTTTTTCCACTGATGAGTGACTTTGGCTTGTTACTTGTCACTCATCAATGTTTTTTTACCATTTTTGCTTGCCCATCTTTTTTTAAGTAAGGAATGTTACTAATTTTACATTGATATTTGATTACCATCCCTTTTTTACATGTATCCTTGGTTTTAACTAGTGAGTTTACCTTTCTTACCTAAGGTTTACTTGTTTGAGTTTTTCAATCTATAGTAGCCTTGGCTTATTCAGTTATCTAATTTACTCTAAATTTTGACTTGGTCATTTGGTATAACATATAAATTATCACCCAATCTTCACAAATTTATAAGTACATCCCATCCACATAGCACTAGTTATCTTGGCTTTCTTGCATTTTTTTGGTTTTGCTCTTTAGTTTTGTATTCTTGGGTTTATCAAAAGTAGTCTTTGTGCCCTCTAGAATTAAAACTACAAACATAATAGATAACCATCCAATGATAAAGGTAGGTCAAGGTATGCATCAAATTTAATTTTTAGTTATTTCCCTTTAAGTCATTTAATTTTAGTGATTTTTTTGCTTTAAAATACTGTAACTTTTTTTTATCCTCAATGTTGTGTGTTACTATGTTCTTTCTCAAAGCACCATCCCCTATTGCACCCTAGTGGAATGTGATGAGATTTAAGTGGGGCATATATATACACATAATATTTTAAAATCTTTATCAAATATTGACACTTTACATCTTTTATTAACCTATCAAGACTCAATCTCTTTTAGTGACAACCCTAAGGGATGTACTAAGAAAGGGGTGGGAAAACCATTGGTGCTTCATAGGATTGTTATGCCCTATTTCCACTTATTACCAATCTAACCATCTTCTAAAACCATTCCCTAAGATATTACTCCTCTTTTGGATATTCGTCTAGTCTTTTCCCAATTTCCATCCCTCTTTTCCTCACCTCAAGCCCCTTTCGATAGTCTACCATACTAGGTCAACTAGGCCAACCCTATACTATTTTGGGTAAAATTCATTTAGGGTCTAGGTCAGCTCTTGGTTAACCTAGCCATGACATAGTGAATTCTTGTCCATCACTATACTAGGTCAAATGAGTCAACCCTATTGGTTGAAAATTTTAGAAGGGATTATGGTCAAATATACCTATATATAAAAGATCATTTTCATCATTATTTACATAAATGAATAAGAGATATTATTCATTTGTGATTCTTTACAATATTCTCTTCCACCATTCTACTTGAGGAGTCTTATCTTAGGGTTTATACTTAGAGAACCTAATCTTGTGAATAAGCATTAGATGCTTTGGCATTTCTTAGTGACACTGACAAACCAAAACAAACTTGTGTGAAGCCCCATTGGCCAAGGGAGAGATTGAGTCTCGATGGGTTCATCTTTTAGGTGAGTATTCTCTAACTTTGTTCCCTTCTTTTAGTAGATAGAAGTAGCTTAAGGATTGGATTAAAATAATATTACTCTTTTTATTCCATGTATTAGTGTATTACTCATACATAGCTTAATTGAGATTTCCCTATTCATGTTTGTTTATTTAATAACCCCCATATTGTGCCAAAAGTTTAGGTGAGCACTAGATTAGATTTATTTACTTGATATTCATTTAGTGGCATATGAAAACATAATAGATAATTAGGGTTATTGAGTGATTATGCTTGATTGGAGGCTTTGGAACCCTCCTTAATATGGTTTATTGTGGTAACTGATCCTATAATTGGGTCTAGTAAATCCACATATTGGTCATGTTCTCGATTATCTAATGTGTCTCTAATCGAAAGTGTATGGTATGGTCTATATTCTTTGAGTTAGGATTGATTTATAGACATGATGAATTTCTAATTACATACAATCTCCTTGATCATATTTTTTTGTCATAGATATCTACCCCTTTTCCACCATGGTAGCTTTATCCTCTAACTCTAAGGTTGAACCCAAATATAGAGACACCACTTTCCTTAAGGGTCTAACCCATTTAAAACATTACAATGACATATTTAAATCAATTGAAGTAGTGTTGAAGTTTACATAGAGTGATGATGAGGATAAGGTCAAGTTTTAAGATACCCTTTTGGCATATGATAAGTGTGGGTTGCAAGATCCACAAAAAATCTATAACTTTTCCATTATGAATACATATTGAGTAAGATGTTAATAACTACTAAGAGATTATAGGATGTGTTCATGATCTAGTGTGTTCTATGATTTTTTGGCATAGGATTATAGATATTTTAGGGAGTGCATTTAAATCCTTATACAACCTCCTTGAATAGAAAGTCTTGTATGACACTTCTAAAGTTGATACATGGAAATATGTGTATCATATTTATGATGTCTTAAAGGATTGATCAAATAATGCAAATGTTAAATGGGTTAACATGGTGGACATAGACTCTTATAGGGTCCATACCTTAAAGGAAGGGATTTACATAGGGAATATCATATTGGATCAATTGTTCAGAGAAATTAAATACATGTAGATCAATATATTATAGGCATCCTTGTTGCATATATTCCTCATAAGTGACCAAGTCCCAAACCTTGGGGATATGATCGATTTTAACTTTGCAAGGTGGTGTCAGATGCTTGAGGTAGAGTTAATTATTATATAATGATCTACTTGGTAGGCATAGTTTATTCCACTATTCTATTTGATCCCTATACATTTCCACCATGGGCCCAAAGGTGTAGTAGTTGATGTGGTATTTTATTGTTAGGAAATGTTAGTCCTCACATTAATTTGTGTGAATAATTATGACAGTCATAATTAACTATTAAATATATTTGAGTATAATATATTTGGTTGTTATAATATTGTTACAACATTATTATGACTATATATTATTTATTTTTATATATTGTTGTATGTTATAATAATATTATGTTTATAAGTTGGTGAGTAAAAATAGGGTGTGAGGAGATATTATGGGAGAGATTTGTGGTGATATGATTCACCCTATTTATACGAAAAACATTTGTATATATTTGTAAACACTCAAATAAATATGTAATAGAAAATACTCATGTTGTGAGAATATAATGTGTTTTTAAATTATCTCTATGTTCAACTCTATGATTAGTAGTGCTATTTATATGCAGATCTAAATGAATTTCATTATTTGGTATCAGATAAGGTTATTATCAGAGTGGGAAATGGTATATTAAATATTTAAATGGGTAGATCCATTGATTACCATGGTTTCCATTATGATAGAGAAGTTAATGTTGAGAAAATCTCTTAGGGTAGTGTGTTTAGTTTTTTGTATAGTTAGGATTTTGATAGTTTTTATATATTGGTAAAATTATTTTTCTTGGCACAATAAATTGTCTGAGCAGAGAGGCATTTTGAAGGAAGACACTAATATATATATCTCATCCTGGGGCATCTATCTACTAATATAATATTGATAATATATATATATGTATATGTATATATATATGTATGTATATATATATATATATATATATATATATATATATGTATGTATATATATATATGTATATGTATATATATATATATATATATATGTATATATATATATATGTATATATATATATATATATATGTATATATATATATATATATATATATAATGTGCAAAGATCATACACACACAAATATATATATATATATATATATATATATATATATATATATATATATATATATATATATATATATATATATATATTTGTGTGTGTGTGTGTATGATCTTTGCACATTATCTTCCACCAGATCAGAGAAAGAATATATGAGTTTTGTTCACCAAAATTAAAACATTATATTTGGTTCTACCTAAATTCATCCATGATCAACACTTTATACATATATTCTCAATTTAATCAAAGTTATCAGGATATGGAGTTATATTAGATAATATTTATGTTATAATTTAGCCTTGGAATAACAAACTTTGGCTTTAGCTTCTTTGTATATCATTTGAAACCTATCTCTTCCATTTAATTATAATCTTCATGATTCTATTTTACTGTAGTCTCATCACATTTTAGTGAAATTATTGAGTGTTCCAATAAAATATGCTTTTTTGATCCAAAATATCCATTGTATTTGATTGGCCAAATCTATGCATGCAGGAATATAATGCGTAAAATCATTATAGTTCATTTTATTGATGATTGGTATTCAATTCAACCCAATACACTTGGTATGTATGCATTATTCCCTTGTATTTAACATGACTATTATTGCATTGGATTGTGAATCAATAAGTGAATCACCCACTATCATAATTGAACTTGCCTTGACTATGCTCTTCGGTATATCTTTAACACATGCAATGTGATTATAATTTAATCTTGTTGGAATATTCAACATTTGTGCTCTATTGACCAAACATTACCTTTAAAGCTCCTTCATAATTCATAGCATCAAAGTGTGAGTTGTTTGGTTTATGTATATTTTAGTTATTATTTTAAGTTTGAGTCAATGGCCGGGGCATCTATCTACTAATATAATATTGATAATATATAAATATATATATATATATATATGTATATATATATGTATGTATATATATATGTGTGTATATATATATATGTATATATATATATATATATGTATATATATATATATATATATATGTATATATATATATATATGTGTGTGTGTGTGTATATATATATGTATATATATATATATATATATATGTATGTATATATATATATAATGTGCAAAGATCATACACACACAAATATATATATATATATATATATATATATATATATATATATATATATATATATATATATATATATATATATATTTGTGTGTGTGTATGATCTTTGCACATTATCTTCCACCAGATCAGAGAAAGAATATATGAGTTTTGTTTACCAAAATTAAAACATTATATTTGGTTCTACCTAAATTCATCCATGATCAACACTTTATACATATATTCTCGATTTAATCAAAGTTATCAGGATATGGAGTTATATTAGATAATATTTATGTTATAATTTAGCCTTGGAATAACAAACTTTGGCTTTAGCTTCTTTGTATATCATTTGAAACCTATCTCTTCCATTTAATTATAATCTTCATGATTCTATTTTACTGTAGTCTCATCACATTTTAGTGAAATTATTGAGTGTTCCAATAAAATATGTTTTTTTGATCCAAAATATCCATTGTATTTGATTGGCCAAATCTATGCATGCAGGAATATAATGCGTAAAATCATTATAGTTCATTTTATTGATGATTGTTATTCAATTCAACCCAATACACTTGGTATGTATGCATTATTCCCTTGCATTTAACATGACTATTATTGCATTGGATTGTGAATCAATAAGTGAATCACCCACTATCATAATTGAACTTGCCTTGACTATGCTCTTGGGTATATCTTTAACACATGCAATGTGATTATACTTTAATCTTGTTGGAATATTCAACATTTGTGCTCTATTGACCAAACATTACCTTTAAAGCTCCTTCATAATTCATAGCATCAAAGTGTGAGTTGTTTGGTTTATGTATATTTTAGGTATTATTTTAAGTTTGAGTCAATGGTATTTTAGTAGTAAGGCATTTGTTATTATGAGTTATAATCATTTATCATTGTGTCTACTCATTTTTTAAGGATTAGTTTTTATGTTGTCTACTTTCAGTGTTAGAGTCATATTATTTTATGCTAAAGGATTCATTTGTAAAGTTTGTCAATTTTTCGCAAAGTCAAAAATTAAAAATTAAAAATATTTGATTCAAGTCCAAAATGTCAAAAGTGTTATTTAGTTTATCAAATTGAATCCTTAATTGGATTTTGATTATTAGTTGTGTGTCATTATTTATAAAATTTCCTTTAAGTAATTTGTTCTTTAGAGTCTTTTATGTAGTTTGATCAACAATTCAAACCGTTTATTGTAATAGATGCATTATCGCTTGTACATAATGTCTAAATTAAGGGGGAGTTGTATTATCAAAACTAATAGAATGAGCTTCATTGACACTTTTTATAGTTGAGTAGCTTTACCTATTAGAGTTTAGAGGACATTAGAGGATGGAGGTTTTCTCACCTTTCATTAGCCACTAATGAATGGGCACTTATGTTATGGTGGTGCATATATGTTTTTTATTTTTAGCACTTGTTTTTATGTGTGATGAATATGAGGTGTATTTTCTATTTTCCCATATAGTATACTACATAAAAAAGGTGTTTAGGAGATACAAGAGTTAAATTTGAATAGATGGTTCCTACTAGTAAGTTCCCATACTATATAAGTTGATGTGGTTCATTCAGTGAATGGTTGATGGTAGATGTACCTATTTGACACTCCCACACTGATTTGATTGATGTGTTCTTGATAGTGAATGGTTGATAAGAACTTGATGTGTTCCTTATTTAATTTCATTAATGTCCTATGAAACAAAAATTACCTTGTAAGGCATAAGGAGTAATTTTAGGAAATGTTAGTCCTAACATTAATTTATGTGAATGATTATGAAATTAATAATTCACTATTAAATATATTTCAGTATAATATATTTGGTTGTCATAATATTATTAAAATAATATTAAATATAGATTAGTTTTTATAATATATTATTTGGGTAGATATATTGTTGTATGTTACAAAAATATTATGTTTATAGGTTCATGATTAAAAATAGGGTGTGAGAAGATATTATCAGAGAAATTGTGGTGATATCGTTCACCCTGTTTATAGGAAAAACATCCCTATTTATTTTTAAACATCTAAATGAATATGTAATATCAAACATTCATATTGTGATAATATAATGTGTTTTTAAATTATCTCTATGATTATTAGTGTTAATTTTATGCAGACTTAAAATAGTCTCATTATTTATAAACTATATGACTACCATTACCATAACCACATCAGGCAGATTTGTGAGTCTTAATACCTAGTGTTAAATATGGCCATAAATGAGGTATACATGCCTCATCTCTCTAATGAAATAAGGTAGTATCTGACCCCTATAGGTGATTACTAGTACTACAGGGATGACACCATCATTTGAGTGGCTAGTACCCTTAAGTCTCACCTCTACTTGCCTTACTAAGTTAAAAGCCAATTGGTGGAGTAAGAGATTTCTTATAAAACTTTTGGGAGCATCTTTGGTCATTATATCAGTCACCAATATAAGGCTTTCCCATCCTTCTCCATCACCATCAGGCACCATGTATACCAAATTATACCCCCATTATATAATATGGGTTTAGGTAGATATTCTTATACCCTAGGCAGGGTATAACACATATGTTAGGACCCCCACAACACCATCAAGGCCCATGTGAGTAGGTATCATGACTAGCTCAACATTAATTATGGACACCAACCTAATGAGGAAGACAAAGTCCACCTCAACCCTAAAATGACAAGGAGGTGCTACCATAAATCCATACTAGGAAGAAGAAGAAAGTTAAATACGTTCATTTTGGGCCATCTTCCCTAGTTGTCCATACCTCCTTTATGTCAACATAGGCTTAGGAGGATGTTTTGGAAACTCCTCAAATTTCAAAGAGAATATTACAATGAATCCCAACCCCTTCTCCTCAAGCTTTTCCTCCTTAATTTTCTCATCTTAGGGCCTTTTATCCACCTCCACCACCTCATTTGGTTCCAATTATTCAATAAATGGATATCCATGTGTTATGATTTGATATTAGTAGTAACATAGATGTAAGCCCCAAATGTGACCATTAGTAGGCTTCCCTAGAGGTCACTTCCTTTACTCCCACCATTACCCAACAAGATTAAAAAATGACTCCTAGTTCCTCATTCCTAAAATGGCCTATTCAGGTGGTGACTCCCTTATTTATTATGTTAACCCCTCCATAGTTCACTCGAGTGCCTATAAATTTGGCTCTGCACACTATCTTGATAGCCAAATTTCCATCCACCTAAGCCATTACATCAACATGGATCTAAACAAAACCTCTAGTGATTCATGATAGGTGTCATTAATCCATTCATTCAATCAACTCATTGGTTAATGTCATTATAACTAGGGACAATGTCTAAAGGCTATATGTAATAAGGTGTGAAAAAGGTTACTAATAGTTGTGCTTTGGGAGGGGGGGTTAGATGGATCAACTAACTCTAAGTTTCTAATTTACTCAAGTGGAATTGAATCAATATAATTGTTCAAAATAACACACTTACAGAATTAGATTGTTAAAATTAGCACATTTGAAGGAAAACACTATTTGCTTGTGAAAGGGTTGATAACCAAACATACCTATTGATTAAAATAAAGCATACTCTAATTTGATTATAAAATTTAATTTACTTGTACTAGGATTAAAAAATTGAATTTACTTGAAAATTTAATTTCTTTTGAAAATAAAAAAGATAATAGTGATATAAACCATAAAATGTAAATGCATACATAATTAAACAAAGTCCTACAAGTTTATAAATTTATAATTATTAACATAAACAATCTTAGAATAATTAAATAAAAAATAAAATGAATACATATAAATATGAAAATAGATCTTGAGTCCTTAGATGAGTGGCCCCTATGTGCAATAAGAAATACATTAGATCTATAAATCAATCATAGCTTAGAGAAGATAGATCATTATTACACTTATGATTAGGGATATATTATATAATAGGAAACAAGAACAATATGTAGATTTGCTAGACCCAATTAGGTAATCTCTTATCATAATAATATCACTAGGGAGGGTTCCAAAGCCTCCAATCAATCAAAACCATGCAATAACCCTAACTAAGTCCTATGTTTTCATATTAACTATATTAATACTTATGCTACTTCTATCTACTAAAGGGAGGAGAAAAGTTAGAGATAATTACCTAAAAGATGAACCTATCAAGACTCAATATCTCCCATGGAAAAAGGGGATTCATAAGAGGTTATTATGGTTTTGTATGGATCACTACAAAATGTCAAAGCATCCAAGACTTCTCCACAAGACTAGATTTTTCATGTATAAACCCTAAACTAAGACTCCTCAAGTAGAATGGTGAAAGAGAAAATTATAAATAAGTGAAAATGAATAATAACTCTTTATGTATCTAAAATAATGGTGAAATGGATGTCTTTATATAGGTGTATCTAGCCCTAAACCCTTAACAAAAATTTTAGCCAATAGGGTTGACCTAGTCAACCTAGTATCACTATTGAAAAAAACTCACTAAGTCATGGGCTAGGTCAGCCAAGAGCTAACCCATACCCTAAATGAGTTTCACCAATAAGAGTATAAGGTCAACCAGTCAACCTAGTCATGTAAACTATCAAAATGGGTTTTAGTTTAGGAAAAGGGGTATGAAAGATGGTAAATGACTAGAGGAGTGTGTAAAATAGGATTATTAGCTTAAGGAATGGTTTTTAGAAGTTGGTTAGATTGTTAATATGTATAAATAAGGGACAATAATCCTATGAAGCACCAATGGTCTACCCACCACTTTCCTAATGTACCCCTTAGGGTGTGCACTCAGAGAGATTGAGACATGATGGGTTCCTACAAGATAGAAATAATCATTATTTGATAAAATTTGAAAATATCATGTGTATATGTGTCACTCAGGTGCAATAGGAGATAGTGATTTGAGAAAAGAACATAGTAAAACATAACACTAAGGTTAAGAAAAGTGTTGAGTGTGGAGCCCTTTAGGGCTATCACATGACCAGGGGAATAAGTTTTTCGGGCCTAAAGAGATTCAAAGATGTGGGGGGCATAATTTTAATGTTCTTCACATGTGAGTTTAATATTCTTTATATTTCTAATTTCTATGTATTCCATATTTCATGGAGTTAGTTATCAGATGCCTTTTCCATGTTTACTTCCTTGTTTTGAGAAAGCTAGTTGTTTTTTAGAAAAGAGAACTCTTTTGTTGAGTGGAGTTGGTTGTGATCACATGTTCATGGGAAAATGTGTGTTAGAAGGTGGAAAAGATGAATATGGTGAATTTATCCTTGGGAGAGCTCTTAGATAGGCTTGATGAGGTGGAAAAAGGTTGTCATATGTTGGATAATGCTTATCTTGTATAAGCATTACATATTTACTCCTCCTTTTATGGATTTTCTTCATTTTTATATATATGCAAGGTGTGGTGTGGTCTTTAGAGGTTGATGGTTTATTTTTAGGGTGTGTATTTTGGGATTATATTCAAAGTGTAGGTGTTCGTTATAGGGTGTGGTTTAGCAACTTGTGAGATACAACATTTTGTAGGTACAGGTGAAAGTGTATTTTTTGTGCAACACTTTTTATAAGAGATATTTATATCTCTATGAGAGTTCATTATAATATTTTTTTATATTGTTGATTTATTTGAGAAATTTCATTGGTGGATGTAGCCCATATTGGGTGAACCACATTAGATTTGTGTTATCTGTGTTATTATTATCTTGTTCTCATTTATACTTTCATATTAATGGTGAATTAGGGAATGTTTATATGATGGATTTTATTGCATAGATTTAGATTTGGTTTATGGTAATAATAGATATGGATTTATAAGTTTTTTATACCTAACAACTGGTATTAGAGCCATTGGTTGTGTGTTTTGCTACAGTGGTAAATCATAGGAAGGCTATTATCTTGAGTGGGAGCTATGGGAGAAGAGATCTAATTCAAAGTTGAGAAGTTTGATGGTAAGCATTTTATTTGTCTAAAATGTAGATGGAAGATTACCTATATCAGAAGGAACTTTAACTCCCCTTGGAGGTGAAAGGAGGATAACCTTTAAGTATGAGTAATGTAGATTAGTCATTACTTGATAGGAAGGCATTAAGAACCATACGATTATGCCTTGCATCTTATATTGCATTTAAAATTGTAGATCAAATAACTAAAAAGGATCTTATGGATAAACTTGCAAAGTTATTTGAGAAACCTTTAGCTTCTAATAAAAAATTTCTTATGAAAAGGTTATTTAACATGAAAATGTTTGAGAATGGTTCAATAGATAATCATTTAAATGATTTTAATATAGTTATAAGTATGCTCACTTTAGTTGGAATCAAGTTTCATGATGAAGTTAGAGATTTTTTAATATTATGTTCTTTGCCTGATAGATGGGATAGTTTGGTTATGGCTATGAGTAATGCAGTCCCTACCAAGGGAAGCTTGAATTTTGAGGCTATTATAGGTATGATCCTTAGCGAGGAGATATGAAGGAAAACCACTAGTGAATCATATTCAGGTAATTATTTATCCATTGATACTAGAGGTAGGCAAAATGACAATAGAAAAGGCAACTGAGGAAAGTCAAAAGGTAGATCTAAGTCTAGATATAGATCCAAGTGTAAGGACACAAAACACCAGAAGCATACAGTTGATTACCAAACCAAGCAACTTAATATGTGGAAATTAACCAGAATCAACAAGTAACTAGAATTCAGAATAACACATGATATGAGAGACAATACACAACTTGTATTAATACTTATACAGAAAAGAATACAATAAAGAAGATGCCACTTCTTCTCCACCACCTCTTTAGAGGCTTCCCACACCTCAAGTGAATAGTAATTCTCTCCTCAAAGCTCTCTCTCTCTCAGGTCCCAACACACAACTCAAACACAGAGTTGGTGTTCACCTCCTATGCTCCACGCACACAAGTGCTCCACGCACTCCACAAATACTCAACGTACTTCAAGTAGATCTCCCATGAACCTACAACAACATGCAATTCAACAGACCATACTTATGGAAGGAACTCCCTTGCCTTCCTCTTTGCTCTATCTGAGTACACACCTATACTCCAAGTAGATCCTGCCTGATTCTGCTCCCTATTGTGTTGCTGTCCTATCTGATCTTGCACACCTGAAAATCAACCTTGTTCTGCACACCTGTGAACCTTGACCTTGCACACACATACACCTGTAGATCAACGATCTTACTTACCATGTAGATCTCTTATATAGGCCATGTACACCTGCTGACCAAGATCCTACACCCCTGAAGAATCTTGCTGACTCTCCAAAACCAGCACCCACCTTGGTACTGCTATGGAACTAGGAGGAACACCCTTGCTCACCTCACACATAGAAGGAGCTAACTTTGCTCAACTCAAACTAGAACGCTTTTCCAATACAACCATGAGTCTATTATATAGAACTCATCCAAACAATGATTAGACATCTAATTACAATAATTAAATCCACAGCTCTCAGTCTAAAAATAGCTCTAATCATGCAAACACTTGGTTCGTTAGGTAACTGCCCGTAATAAGCTCGTAGTTGAACCACACAGGTGACCGACGTCGGTCCCTATCTACCTGGGGGTCACCGACGCCGGCCGATCCATGACCGACGTTGGTTGCATTCCTATCTTATCCTGTCGACATCGGTTGGCCAGACCAATGCCAGTCTTTGTGACACTCTACAACTGTCCTGCAACCTCCTCCATGTCTGCATTAGTGAAGCTTTTAGCTCCACAACCTAACAATCTCCCACTTGGAGATAAATAGCTGCACTATACCTGTACTTGTACTCCGTCTAATCTATTTCCTAGTTTGTATCCCTCTTCAAGATCAATCCTGAAGACAACCCACCACACATCCCATGGTGTACCACCTATCATCTGAGTAACCTGCCACATTTGAACCTACAAACACATTTAGTGAAGTCCTGACCCTGCATGTATACCTACTGCTAGTCCCTCTCAAATACCTGAGAATCCACTTCCCTGAATTGGCTCCTAACTCTCTGACAGCTCCCACTGCATGGGAATACTCAGGTCTATACCAGAACTCATGTGATTTTGGACACTGTACCTATCCAGCCCTTAGTGTGCTCCGGCTCTGCATCCTGAACCTCGCCAACACCTGATTCACATCAGCTCCCACTAGAGACAAAATCATCTTGTGATCTCCATGTCTCCCATGTCAAAGAATTTCACTGCTCCAAACTCCTCATGACATGCCACTGAACTAACCTCACCCTTACCTTAGCAAAACCCTATATGTACAATCCTGCTAGCAAATATACCATCCACATACAGCAACAGAATGATGTCATGACTCATCATCCACCTGGTAAGACAAACCACAGTAGTTACCCTGACATTGACTGAAGCCATGCTTCATCCTCCACCTATCAAAACCTGTACCACTGTCCTGTAGCTCCTCAGGACCATATACCTGGTCTTCCATCTCACGTGTCCGTTCACTCTATTCTTCAACTAAGGAATCCATTCATCTCTGTGCTTTCATCTAGCTGGCAACCCTACCAAAACTCCCGTTTGGTTCTGCAATATCTCCATGCCATGCTCCCACCTATTTCCTGGATCCTTCCTGCTTTACAATCAGCAATGAGTATAAAGAAGAGGAACAACAAATTTAAGGGCCTACTTACATCTTTAGTCCTCCATATGGGTGTTTGAGACTCCTTGACAGCTCACTATCCACCCAAAATCTGTTACAATGACCAACCTCGATCACCCCACAGTCTGCATCCGACCGATGTCAGTTCCCATGCGTCTATCCCTGACTACCGACCCTACCAACGTCTGTGTCCCTACTTCCGACGTCGGTCCTCCTGACCGACATCGGTCTTACCTACTACCGACGTTGGTCCTCCTGGCCGACGTCAGTCTTACCCTGCCCGACATCACTGGCTTCAGTCTGCACAAGACCGACATCGGCACCTGTCTGTTCGATGTCAGTTCCTCCTAACTGACATTGATATCTGTGTTTGCCTGTGAGTGATGACTTTTTATCCGTGAGCTCCTTTGAATCAAAACCCATGTCCAAACTGCACTACTCAAAAGTATCCAGCACCATCCACTGGTTTTTATCCACCATCTCCTCCAAGTACACCAAGGCTTTCCAGTTGTTAAGCCTGTCAAATATATCTATCTTCTGCTTAAGAACATGCATCTCCTTCCTACTCATGTGACCAAGCCTACGAAGCCACATCTCCGCAACATAAGAAGAATCAGTAATATGAACAAGTAGATAAAGAGTACCTGTTTTCTTACCACTAGCTAATTCAAGTGCATCCACTGTGAGAGTTCTTGTGCATCTCTCATCACCCAATCTTTCTAAATAAATTAGCCATATCTCCAAACCTGGGACCTGCATGACCTTCATCAACACCTGTGTGTTGGCCACCTACAATTTCAGCTTCACTTCCCCTTTGCCAATTCTTTGGCAAGGCTCACCAGCTCCTCTACCTGGGGCTGCATGGAAAGAGGCAACCGAATCTTTTAACCAAGATTCAACTTTATCCAAGAAACCTCCCAGAGCATCCTGTGCAACAACACCTGCTACATCTACTTCTTCAGTTCCTTCATGCTGATCTGCTACCAACCAACAATAATCTTTTACCTGCTCTTTCTTTCCATGGGACTTTAAGTGACCATTTGTGCTTTTCAACTCCTCCATTCTTAGCTTACTTTCATCTGCCATTGCTCTACTCCCACTCAATCAAAAACCCTTGAGAGTGCCCTGTAACCAAACACAAAACCTGCTCCCTACAACCTTAGCTCTGATACCACTTGTAAGGACACAAAACACTGGAAGCATAAAGTTGATTACCAAACCAAGCAACTTAATATGCGGAAATTAACCAGAATCAACAAGTAACTAAAATTTAGAATAACACATGATATGAGAGACAATACACAACTTGTATTAATACTTATACAGAAAATAATACAATAAAGAAGATGCCACTTCTTCTCCACCACCTCTTCAGAGGCTTCCCACACCTCAAGTGAAAAGTAATTCTCTCCTCAAAGCTCTCTCTCTCAAGTCCCAACACACAACTCAAACACAGAGTTGGTGTTCACCTCCTGTGCTCCACGCACACCACAAGTGCTCCACGCACTCCACAAGTACTCAACGTACTTCAATTAGATCTCCCATAAACCTGCAACAACCTGCAATTCAATAGACCATACGTATGGAAGGAACTCCCTTGCCTTCCTCTTTGCTCTATCCGAGTACACACCTGTACTCCAAGTAGATCCTGCCTGATTCTGCTCCCTATTGTCTTGCTATCCTATCTGATCTTACACACCTACAAATCAACCTAGTTCTGCACACCTATGAACCTTGACCTTGCACACACATACACCTATAGATCAACGATCTTACTTACCATGTAGATCTCCTATATAGGCCATGCACACCTGCTGACCAAGATCCTACACCCCTGAAGAATCTTGCTAACTCTTCAAAACCAGCACCCACCTTGGTACTGCTGTGGAACTAGGAGGAACACCCTTGCTCACCTCACACATAGAAGGAGCTAACTTTGCTCAACTCAAACTAGAACGCTTTTCCAATACAACCATGAGTCTATTATATAGAACTCATCCAAACAATGATTAGACATCTAATTACAATAATTAGATCCACAGCTCTCAGTCTAAAAATAGCTCTAATCATGCAAACACTTGGTTCATTAGCTAACTACCTCTAATAAGCTCACAGTCAAACCACACAGGTGACCAACGTTGATCCCTATCTGCCTAGGGGTCACCAATGCCGGTTGATCCATGACCGACGTCGATTGCATTCCTGTCTTATCCTGCCAACGTCGGTTGGCCAGACCAACGCCAGTCTTTGTGACACTCTGCAACTCTCCTGCAACCTCCTCCATGTCTGCATCAGTGAAGCTTTTAGCTCCACAACCTAACACCAAGATGATATGCTGGCATTATGGGAAGAGTAGACACTCAAATAAGGATTATTGGTCACTTAGAGATAAGAATGCCAATAAGAAGGAAACAAATGAGGTAAATGTGACATCAAGTAAATCATGTCAAGATGCCTTAATTATTTCTATGGATAGTTTTTTTGAGTCTTGGGTATTAGATTCAAGGGTTTCTTTTCATGCCACCCCACATACGAATTATCTTATTGATTATGTTCAAGAGAATCTAGGACATGTATATCTTGGTGATGATGAACCATGTGAGATAGTAGGGAAAGGTTGTGTTCTGGTTAAGATGTAGAATAGGAACATATGGATCCTTAAGGATGTTAGACATGTTCCTATGTTAAGATGGAATTTAGTTTTAGTGGGGCAATTGGGTAATGAAGGATGTTCAATATTGTTTGCTGTAGATTCTTGTAAAGTTACCAAAGCTGCTCTTGTGATCTTGAGAGGTAAGAAAGTTGGTATTTTATATTTGAATAGTAGTGTTAATTCTATTGATTAAGTTGTTATAGATGGATATATAAATATGTGGCATTATAGGCTCAATCATATGAGCCATAAAGGCCTAAAAATATTAAAATATAAGTTGCCTAGATTGAAAGATCTAGATCTAATTTTTTGTGAAAATTATATGTATAGAAAACAAAAGTGGGTTAAGTTGTTGAAGGTTGGACCCACAAAGAAAGATTACAAGTTAGATATGGTACACTCAGATGTATGGGGACCACCTTAGGTATCTTCTATTCATGGATCTAATTATTATGTTCCTTTTATTGATGATGTAACTACAAAAGTTTAGGTTTATTGCATTAAAAATAAATATGATGTATTTTAAAATTTTAAGAAGTGGAAAGCCTTGGTTGAGAATGAAATAGGTCTCAAATTGAAATGTCTTAGATCAGATAATGAAGGTGAGTATTATATTAATTTTTTTTTATTATTGTTCTAACAATGGAATCCATAGGCAAAGAATGGTTCCAACAACTCCATAGCAGAATGAGGTATCTAAAAAGATGAATAGAACAATAATGGAACATGCTAGGAATAGGAGGTTACATGTAGGGTTTCCTTTATAATTTTGGGTAGAAATGGTTAGCACAGTAGTATATCTAATTAACAAAGGACCTTTTATGCCTTTGGATGGAGGTATTCTAGAATAACCTTGGTCTGGTAAAAATGTTGATTATTCTATTCTTAGATTCTTTGGATTTAAGGAATTTTATCTCATCAATAAAGAGGACATGACCAAGCTAGAGGCTAAATAAAATAAATGCACATTTGTTGGTTATGGTGAGGATGAATTTGGTTTCCATTTATGGAGCATTAAAGATAGGAAAATATTTTGGTCTAGAGATGTGGTCTTCAATGAAAAAGTTATGCATAAGGATCAGTTGTAGGAACAAAATCAAGAATAGAAAGAGTACACAGTATTAGATGATATTGTGGATGGCAAAGTATCTAAGGATTTAGTTCAAGAACCTTCTACCTAAGGATCCAAAACTCCTATGGTAAAAATATATTATAGGGTAAGAAGACCACCTAAACATTTTTCTCCTTCTTTGAATTATTTATTACTCACTGACAATGGAGAACTAGAGTGTTATGATGAAGCAATGTAGGTAGATGGAAATTTGAAGTGGGAACAAGCCATGGATGATGACCATAGATCTCTCATGGATAATTAAACATGGGATTTGGTAAGGCTACCCAAGGGAAAGAGTGCATTACCAAATAGGTGGATCTTTAGAATAAAAGAAGAGGATCAAGGGAGAAAAAGGTATAAGGCTAGGATGTTGGTCAAGGGGTTTACACAAAAATTAGGTATTGATTTTGATGATATTTTCTCTCCTATTATAAAAATGACTTATATTAGGACTATTCTTAGTTTAATTTTAATTGAGGATTTTCACTTAGAATAGTTAGATGTGAAATTGCTTTTCTTCATGGTGATTTAGATGAAGAGTTATATATGAAGTAGCCATATGGATATGAGGTCAAAGGGAAGGAGAGCTATGTGTGTAGATTAAAGAAGAGCTTGTATGGCCTTAAACAAGCTCCATGGTAATGGTACAAGAAATTTGATTATTTTATGTTGGAACAAGAATATCAAAGGTGTAATTCTAACCATTAAGCGTACATAATTTTTTTGATGATGGTTCCTTTATTATTCTATGCTTGTATGTGGATGACATGTTAATTGTAGGAAAGAACATATAACATATTCATATGATCAAGAAATAACTTAGTGATTCCTTTTCTATGAAGGATTTGGGTGCTATAAAGAAAATCCTTGGTATGAGGATTACTCATGATAGGAAGGAGAGGAAGCTAGTTTTATCCCAATCACAGTATGTGAAGAAAGTCATGGAAAGGTTAAGTATGTTAGATGCTAAATCTATTGGTAATCCTTTGGCAGGCCACTTTAGATTATCAAAGGAGTAGTGTCCCAAGATGGAATTTGAAAAGCTTAATATGTCCAAGATACCTTATTCTTCAGCTATTAGTAGCTTGATGTATACCATGGTTTGTACTAGGTTGGATATTGCCCATGCAGTGGGAGTTGTGAGTACGTATATGAGTGATCCAAGTTATGAGCATTGGTAGGTAGTGAAAATGGATTCTTCAATATTTGAGAGGAACTATTGATATCTCATTATGATATGGTGGATCAGATACCACTTTGCATAGTTATGTAGACCCAGATATGGTAGGGGATATTGATAGTAAGATTACAACAAGATATATATTTACTATTATAAATACAATAGCTAGTTGGATTTCTAAGATATGAAAGGTTGTGGATTTGTCAACCATAGAGGTAGAGTATGTTGCTACTATAGAGGATAGTAAGGAGATGATTTGGTTATAGGAGTTGTTTCGAGAGTTGGGATATGAGCAAGAAGTTGGGAGACTACATAGTGATAGTCAAAGTGCTATTAATTTGGAAAATAACTCCGCTTTCTACTCAAGGATGAAACACATTCAGTTATGTTATCACTTCATCAGGACAGCTTTAGAGGATAACTTGGTGAAGCTGGAGAAGATTCATACTAGCCAAAATCCTAAATATATGATGACCAAGGTCATCACATTGGGCAAGTTGAGACTATGTTTAGATTTGGTTAGCCTTAGTGGTCATGGAACAGTGATAGATTCTGTTTAGGAGAAACAGTCTCTAAGTGGGAGATTGTTTAGTGTGGAGCCCTTTGGGGCTATCACATGTTCATAGGAATAAATTTTTAGGGCCTAAAGAGCTCTAAAGATGTAGGGGAATAATTTTCATGTTCTTCACATGTGAGTGGAATATTCCTTGTATTCCTAATTTATATGTATTCTATATTTCATGGAGTTAGTTGTTAGATGCATTTTCCCATGTTTACTTCCTTGTTTTGAGGAATATAGTTGTTTTTTGGAAAAGGGAACTCCTTCCTTGTTGAGTGGAGTTGGTTGTGATCGCATGTTCATGGGAAAATGTGCCCTTAGAAGGTGGATAAGATGAATATGGTGAATTTTTCCTTAGGAGAGCTTTTAGATAGGCTTGATGAGGTGGAAAAAAGTTATCACATGTTGGATAATGATTATTTTGGATAAGCATTGCATATTTGCTCCTCCTTTTATGGATTTTATTCATTTTTTTATATCTACAAGGTGTGGTGTGGCTTTTAGAGGTTGATGGATTATTTGTAGGGTGTGGCTTTGAAGATCAGAGTCAAAGTGTATGTGTTTTACAAAGTGTAGATATTCATTATAAGGTGTGGTTTACAACTTGTGAGATACAACATTATGCAGGTGTAGGTGAAAGTGTAGTTTTTATGTAGCACTTTATATAAGAGATTTTTTATTTCTATTAGAGTTCATTGTAATATTGTTTTAGATTACTGATTTATTTGAAAATTTTCATTAGTGGATGTAACCCACATTGGATGAACCGCGTTAGATTATTGTCATCTATGTTATTATTACCTTTCTCTCATTTATGCTTTCATATTAATGGTGAATTAAAGAATGTTTTC
Organism: Torreya grandis; assembly: GCA_037957365.1. Taxonomy (NCBI): domain Eukaryota; kingdom Viridiplantae; phylum Streptophyta; class Pinopsida; order Cupressales; family Taxaceae; genus Torreya; species Torreya grandis. Next base: position 315,859 of record JARHVA010006155.1, on the reverse strand, counting down.
ATGATGAATTTTATTGCATAGGTTTAGATCCAATTTATGGTAATAATAAATCTAGATTTATAAGTGTTTTATTCTTAACAATGACTAGAAGAGTGTGGAAAATAGGATTAGTAGCTTAGGGAATGGTTTTTAGGAGCTAGTTAGATTGTTAATATGTGAAAATAAGGGACAAAAATAATACAAAGCACCATTGGTATACCCACCCCTTTCCTAATGTACCCCTTAGGGTGTGCACTCAGAGAGATTGAGACTCGATGGGTTCCTACAAGATAGAAAGAATCATTATCTGATAAAAGTTTAAAACATTATGTGTATACATGTCACTCAGGTGTAATAGGGGATAGTTATTCGATAAAAGAACATAGTAACATACAACACTAAGGCTAAGGAAAGTAACAATATTTTAAATAAAAAATAACTAAAATGAAATGATTGAAAAGGAAATAATTGAAAAGTAAATGTGATGCATACCTTGATGTACCTTTATCACTGGATGCTTGTCTATTATATATGTAGTTTTGATTGTGGAGGGCACAAAGATTGCTTTGAATAAACCCAAGAATATAAAAATAAAAATAAATAAATAAATAAATGAAGGAAATCCAAGATAAATAGTTCTATGTGGATGGGACATAATTGGAAATTTGTCAAGTTGGGGTCACAAGTGTTATGTTAGACAAAATGACCAAGTAAAAATTTAGAGTAAATCGGGTAACCGAAAAACCAAGGATACTAAAGATTGAAAAACACAAACAAGTAAACCTTAAGTAAGAAAATAAAACTCACCAAAACAAACCAAGGATACATGTAAAAAATATGGTAATCAAACATCAATGTGAAAGAAGTAACAATTCCTACTTTAAAAAAGATGGGAAAGAAAAAATGGTAAAACAACATTAATGAGTGAGAAATAAAAATCCTTACTCAATCATAAATGAAAAAGGGTGCATAAAAATGAAAACAACATTGGTGAGTGAGAAGTAACAAACCAAACTCACTCAAAAGTGAAAAAATTACATGAAAGTAGAAATGGACTCAGGTGTCTACAAAAAGGGTAGTACAACAATGACAAATAGTAAAAAGAAATCAAATTATGTCTAGAAATGTAAATCCATGGTGTAAATAAATTAATCCAATTTTTTAAAACATGTTGTGTTATTCTAAGGATAGATAAAACTAAAAATAAATTAGTGCTAACATATTTTAAGATGTGAAGAAGAGGAAATTAGAGAAGGGAAAATAGATTTGGAATCACAATTTTTCTTGTGAAAGGGGAAAATGAAATGGGTGGAGGGGAAAAAGAAGCAAAAACCAAGGTAGAAGAACTCTTTATAGAATTCAAGAAACTCAAATTAGATTTGTCAAAACAAGAGGAATTTCAACTTAAGGAATCTAAATAAATTCTCCTAGCCAAACAAGTGTTTGTTCAACAAATGGAGTATGTAGATCATCCCATGAAGGCTATATTCATGAAAATTAAAATGGACCTACCTTCCCACAACATGGTCCCTATTTCTCAAGACCCCTTATAGATCCATCAATATACTATGAATATTGGGTACTTGGATGCAAAATTAGGTAGTACCATAGAGTTTTTTAAATTCTCTTATTCCAATATACTAGACTATCACACCCCAATAGACATCGACTCTATTGTGAGGCTAACAATGGAGTTTGATATTCAATTAGAGATAGTATATGTGCTTGTAATCACGTCCTTTGATGTAATTTTGAATTTTAAAATTTGTTTGTTTATTTTTGTATATCATTACCCTTTATTTCAAATGATTTGGATTTTAACTTTCTTGATGGATTTTTTTATTCCTTCTCCATATAGATTTAGAGAACCAAACATGGGTGTTAAAGATGACTCTCATTTGAATACTTGAGACTTGGTTATTAAGAGAGAGAAAATAAAATATCATGGTGCCTAAGATTCTAATAAATTCAAGTGAAATAAAAATGCTATCTTGACTTTGACCTTATTTTATCCATTGCGGAGTGGAAGGAAATGAAATCAAGAGGAATGAAACATGAAATAATTTGAATTAATTCAAATCACAAAAAATGTGACAAAGGATGAAAAAAGGATATAATGATAGTAAAGTGTTATTGTTTATCATAACAATGAGAGAAATGAAGGAAAAAATTATGTCACAAGTTGTTATGTAAATTCCATCTATCAAAAGAAGCAAAAACTAAAGGTGAAAACAAAGATCAAGAACTTGTAACCATTGCAGAACATATTCTAGAAAAAAGAGTGACAAGATGGTGATTTTATGAGAAAGGCCATGTCATATCCATGGTCTTACACTATAAATAATAAAATAGAAACCCACTAGGGTGCTAAAAAGTATTAAAAAATAAACAAGATAAGAAAAGGATGGTATTTATGAGGAAGGCCAAGTCTTACACTGCAACTCACAAAAGATAAACCCAAAGGGTAAAAAAATTATTGGAAAAAGTATGAAAACAAAGAGGATAAAATTACATCATGAGTAAGAATGGGTATTATCTATGGTTTTACAATGCAAATCATGAGAAACAGGGGAAACCAAAAGACCAAAAGGAAGGGCTAAGGTTTGTGAAAAGAGAGAACTACTACAGAGGGTGAGACCCATGTAAGTATCCTACAAAAAGTGTTATATACATAAAATATAAAAAGCATGAAAATAAGGGAAGGATTAGGCAAAAGACTTCTTGAAGAATTGTGCATTGGTAGGATCTTTCAAAACATGGCCTTCATTGGTTTGAAGGTGATAGGTACTTGGAAGAAGAATATCTTTGAATAAATAGGGACCTCACCATTTTTGGGAATATTTACCTTATTTGTCATGAGTGTAGTCTAATTTAAGGATAATATCACCAAGATTAAATTTGTGAAATTTGACTCATTTTTTATGTTATTTGGTAATATGGTCCTTTTATTAGTGATTATGTTGTAAATCATAAATATGGTGTTCATTAAGGAGATTGAGAGCATGAAGGTGAGTTTCACGTAATTTTTCATCAGGTATGATTTTATGAAGAGATACATAAAGAGAGGTAAGCTTAAATTCTAATGGAAAGACTAACTCATAACCATAAATTATATAGAATGGATTTACCCCAATAGTAGTATGTATGCTTGTATGGCAAGCCAAAAGAGAAGGATAGAGATGAAGGTGTCAATCCATGTGGGTTTCATGAATTGTATTTTGAATAATTTTACTAATAATTTTGTTGGCGTCCCTAGACTAACCATTAAATTGTGGATGATACGGTGTGTAAAATATATGATTGATTTTAAAATTAGCACAAAGCTGTTTGACATCTTTATTTTTGAAATTACCACCATTGTTTGAAATAATAGTATGAGGGACACCAAATCAAAAAAATGATTTTATTAAGGATAAATTTGGAGATGGTAGTACCAGTGAAATTAATAAGGGGCATAGCCTCAATCCATTTGGTAAAGTATTTGGTGGAAATTATTATAAATACATGCCCATATTGAGAGTGAGGTAATTTTCCTATGAGATCTAATCCCCATATGGAGAATGGATAGGAAGATTCGATAGTTTGAAGCTTAGCTAAAAGTAATAAATTAAATCATCATGAAGTTAGCAAGGAGTATACTTTTTATAAAATTAAATATCATCCTTTTCAAGAGTGGACCAAAAGTATCCCATATATAGGTATTTGTGGGCTCTAGCATGTCTACTATAATGGCTACCGTAAATTCCCCCATGTGATTATTCAAGAAGAGGAGGGACCTCATATTGCATAACACAATAGATCAAGGTAACTTCATCTTTGTGATAATAAACTATGTTATCTCAAAATGCATACTTAAAATATTATTTGTGAATACAAGTCTATTCATGAGAATCTAGGTTGGGAGGATAAGTTTGGTGTTCCAAAAATTGAATGTTGTCTTTGTACCATGGGCTTTGTTGAATGGTGATAGCCTCAATATGAAAGATAAGTGAATCATGTGGTTTAATATAGGATGGATATTTTATTATTTGGATAAGAAAAGTGGGATCAAAAAGAACTTGATGTGAATGAAAAAGAGATGTGGAATAAGTGATGGAATCAACAATATAATTTTGATCTGAAAATATAGACTCAATGGTGAAAAAAATGAAATATGTGGTGAGAGTGGTTGAAATTTAATGATAAAAATGAGATTATTGAATTTGAATTGGTAATCACCATTGACTTAGTGTAAAATGAGTTGGGAATCACCTAAATAATGTAGGTATTATATATCTAAATCAATATTAGCTCTCATTCCTAAGATTAAAGCTTCATACTCTATCATGTTGTTAGTCACATCAACTGTTAATCAAAAAGATAAAGGGATGGTTTTTCTAAGAGAACTTGTAAGAATATAGCCTACCCCAGCTCCTTGAAGGCATTTATCACCATAAAAGTGAAGGGTCAAATTATATTTCTGTAAATAAAAATCAATTTTAGGAAGTTCTTCGATAAATACTTTTAGTTTAGTAGTATTGTGGAGGATAATGGATTCATCAAGATTAATTTCTTAAAAATCAATAGTAAAGTTATGGAAATAATATTTAAGAGATATAGCTTGGTTAAGACCTTCAATATAGAGAATATTATCATCAATAAAACTATCTATAAGATGAATGGTAGTAGGCATAGGAGTTATGACAAGTTGATTAGCTATGATTTATCCTTTGCCAACTTTTTGAGTAAGAATTTAGAGATCAAATTCCATGAGAAAGACCCTCCACTTGCCAATTCTATCTCCAAGAATAAAGGCTTTGGAGAATAAATGATGAAGGGGATCAAAGTGAATGATTACATAAGTGGTATGATAAATCATGTAATATCAAAGCTTTTCAGCTACAAAATATATGGTGAGGTAATTACATTCAACTTTTATGTAATGTTTCTCATAATCAATGAGACCTTAGCTAATGTAGTAGATATCATAATCTCTTTTTGTATCATTTTATTGGGAAATAATTTACCCAAATGATATGGGTGTGAAAGAAGTATATAAGATCAAATGTTAATCATTTGATTAAGGATGAAGAGTTGGTGGGTGAAGCAATGATTCTTTCATATTATTATTAACCATTTAGACCATAAGTCAAAATGGGTCAACCCCCTTAGGTCAAAAATTTATATGGGGGTCTATTATAATTTCATTGGGTGTTTCATAGTCTATTTGATGTCATTCCATATGTTTTTATCTTTGGTCATAGTCTAATTAGTCCACATGTCATTTTGAGTCACCTAGGGGTTATTTTAGAGCATTAAATGAAATTAGTATAGTTTTCAAGGTGCCCAAGTGTTATATTTTTCATTCCAATGTAAAAAATTTTAGATTCCCTATTAGTAATGTTAGTTCATCTGAAGCTTTGAGGTTCCCTAATTGAAAATCAAGAAAACAACTAAAAAAAGAGTTTGGAACTTTTATGGCTTATGGAAAAGTGTGACATGTGGAAACATTGTGGGATGGATTTTAATTTACATAGACTATATCATAGTTTTATCAGCTTTAGATGTTTTTAAAATGGTTATAAACTATTTTACTCCTTCATCGCCTTTCCAAACATATAAAACTAGTCAACAAGTTTGTGCTTAGTACAACCAGCAAAAGAAGTTTTAGGTTAAACACATTTAGGAGTGATATTAAACTTAGTGAACTTAATTTTCATAACAATATTTCAAGGATTGGTTACTCTTTCTTTATGAATCATCATTTACAAGTTGACTATGTTTTTCTTCTTATTAAACACCATACCCTATAGGTTTCCTTCTCATATGGACATGTTCGTACAATCCATTTTTTGAGATTGCTTCTAAAGGATGTTGAATACCTCATATAATGTTTACCATTCTTTGTTTCATGTTTTGAAAATGTTCAATGGATCAAATAACTTAGATTTTAGGTTGGTGTCATCATGTGAGGTCTCACTCAAGTTTCACTACTTGTAGAATGTTTCTTTCTATGTAAAGGGATTTAAATGATTGTGAGATGATGTGATTAATGTATTTAATTTCATTATAACATTATTCCTTATAATATTACCTTCCAAGATCAAAATCATGAATAACATAGAGTCACATATGGGAACACAGTCAACTTTATACTTATTTCTAATTGCAATCATGGCATATGGGGTATTGAAAGTTTTCATGGGAAATATATAAAGAGTTTAAGATGTTTAATATATCATTTAATAATTAATAATAAACTTAATCCCTCTAAATATCATAAGAATAATTGTGATAATAGTCATTGCAAGCTAGACACATAGTTATACATTATCAAAGCATACCTATAGGTGCTTCATAGATGTTAATCATGTTGAAAGGATATTTTTTAAGTGATAGAGGTTTTACATGATTAAAATTATTAATTTTAAGGTTTTATAAACCTAATTTTAATTTCATACACCATGTGCATTACCATGTTTCCATTCACTATTCTGTTTGTAACTTCATCAGCACCTACAAGAGGGTAAAAACAATGAAATGGGAGTTTTAAATCTTGATTTAGGTCCTTCATTGTGAGATATATTTATTTGAAATTTTTTAAAGGATATAAAATTAATTTAATGCCTAAATTCTATGCTCACTACCCAAACTCACAATATATTACCTTATACTTGTAAAAGTCCATGTATAAGTGGCACCACAAAGAGTTGAGAATCCTTAATGGAGGAGATTGGACATTTTAAAACTCTTATTTAAGTATCAAAATTTTTTGGAGACTATGAAAATTATTCTTGAATTTTTAAGTTGTAAAGTAATAGTGAAACCCACTTCAAGAGATGATGATTGAAACTTAGGGATAAAATCCCTAAAAACACAAAATAGAGGCATGAGCTATTCTGTTGAGGCCATGTAACAATGTTGCAAAGGGTTTAAATGAAAATAAATGTGCATATATGATAGATTCCACATATGGGTGTGACCATTAAAGAGGTAAATGGATGTGTGGCTAAAGGTAAGTGGTGTTTAGAATCCTCAAAGTCACACTTTCACCCACTACTAACTTTCAGTGTTACCTACAGGAAGTTGAGATTTCATGACCTACACCTGTCAAATGGTAACATATAGACATGTATTCATGATAGGTGGTATTTAATTTAATAATGGATAAAAATTGGTGTTAAAATTCCATAAAAAAGAGACAAATTATAAGATATGACTTCACAATACTACCTATAGGCCATTTTGTTATTCCAACAAGATTAATTACTATTAACCATAGTCAACAATGTCCTAAAGTCACTACCTTGGTGATTGGTTTGGTATGAATTTATTATTCAATTAATTTAAATACTTTAAAATTTATATACATCATGTGACACAATTTTCAAGGTTAATATCCACTTACAGGTTTCTACATTTAGAATGCAAAGCTTAAATTGAATCAACTTTCTTCTAGTGGTTGTGCATTTAATAAAAAAATAGTTACTAACCAATTTCTCAAAATGGGCCATTATGGGTGGCCCCACATAACTAGAATTTTGTTGTGACAATTTTTTTGTCTCTCATAAATGATTGGCTACATCTTGGCTATGATTATTTTTGATAAGGTAAGGTGGCAAACCAGGGGCCGAACCCTTCACAGAGCAAAAAAGACAAGAAGGCAATCAAACAAAATATGCCTTTAGAGAGACGACGGCACTAGCCGAGAACCAACAGTCACACAAACAAGAAAAACAAGAAACGAAAAGACTACAGTCAGAGGGGTCTCTCCTTACATAATCATTGATTTGAGAAGATCATTAAGTTTCTCAGTATTCTCTGCATTATCAGCAGGCCTAATCACAAAATATATACCTATAGGTTGGTTGTAGGATCATCATGAAGGTTTAGCTAGACAGTGAATGTATGGGCCTAAATCAAGGCATAGGGTGAAAAAATTAAATTATGATATGTTTTAGGTAACTTAAATAATAATATTATACATGTAAACAATGCCTAAATCATGCATAAAAACCTACATGACCCATACCTAGTCAACTATAGTTGATTATGACATAATAGTGAGACAAGAAGATATGATTCTTGAGGGTGACGTAGATTGGACATGAAGAGAGTAATACATATGAATTTCAAACCAAATTTGGATCCATAATAAAGTATTTTACCATTATATTCAAATCTTAGAATATTAAACCAACACCCATAGGTAGGATAAAACTTAGGAACATAGCTAGTATGCCAATCATGCGTAGCTAATCAAAAACATAGGTTAAAAGTGCAAGCATGGGTGATAATAAGTTGGTGAGAATTCTAAACACTTTGATTATGGTGATAAACATCCAATTTCATTCCCATCTTAATCAAAATATGACATGGAGAGTTACCACAAAGCACCTACAGTCCATGTTACAATCTTGCATAGTCAGTTAGTATTCAAAGAGTTTGTCTTGGAGTTAGAGAGGTTTGGGAGTGATAGGAGTGTGAATTAACCCTGAAAATTGGTATAAATCATATTAATAACTATATTTATTTCCTCATATATCTAATATTATATAAAATATATAGGATATACCCTCTATTTTATCTCAGATAGAGTGTACTCTAGGGAACATAAAGCCTATAGTTTTGAAAAAGGAAGGTAAAGAGTTGAATAATGATGGAGACATTTAAATAAAGTGTTATGAGTTGTAATATACATGAAAAAACATGGTATAGGTATCTCTAGTGTCTAAAGTGAAGCAAGGTAACCTAAATCTATTGGTATGCAGGCAAACCTATTAGGTCTAGTCTAAGCCTAGGACCCTCAAGGGGTCTAATAAAACTCTTGTCATTAGAAAAACCTTCTAACCTATGGGATGTTGGATAATTATAATGATGGTGTCATGGTAGTTTCATAGAGATGATCTAGTAAGTGGATTAAGTTATTTGATATGCTAAGTGTTAATGACAAAGTGTGTAAGGTTTTTGTTCTTGTATGATTGAAGGTGGCTTCATTGATCTTCACTGTTGACATGGTTAGAGATGTTTACGGATGAATGTGGAGGATTAAAAATGAACAAGGGGTCATATAAGATTTGATCGATCATTTGAGATCTTTTTTACATAAGTGGAATTCATTTGGTTAATCATAGTTTTCATTTAGACACTTTAGGTCCAGTGGCAAAAAATTTGAGTTGGTATTTTGATGATGTCACCATTGCCATGTGGGAAGGAGTCAAGGGGAGATGGTCATATGGTTATAATCATAGTATTCCCTAGTTTTTATATGACATATGTCAATTCATGTGTTGAAGCATAGTCAAAGATATGAGGGTGCAAAGTTGGATTCTAAGACATATTTCACTATTTTCCCATAGCCAAATTTGTAATATGGATAGAAAGTGATGAGTAAGTAGTTTGATGATATAATATCTTGCATGTGTGGATGATTCAGGATAAGGTGATCATATGGGTTTTTTCATTTTTGTACCTAGTTTATTTGTGATAATTTTTAGATCATGCAATATAACACATCAAAATATATGCATATGCAAATTTGGGCTCCCATGTAGTTTGACTATGTTTTCTCATACTTAGCCAATTTTGCAGTGTGGTAGAAATAGATGAATGAGTATTTTTATGATGGTATATCTTGCATGTGTGATGGTGTTAATAGAAAATAATCATATGAGTTTATTTAGTTTTGAGCATAGATGATTTGCACTAAATTTTAGATCATGCATTGAAGTATGACAAAAGTTATGGATGATCAAAGTTAGCTTCATAAGTATATTTTGACATAGTTGGCTTCGTGATAGATGTTTTTGAGAAGGCACATTAATGGAATTATATCTCACATGCATGAGAGTATAAAGAGTAGTATTTTATATGGTTGGATTATCCTATGATAGGAGATCATTTTATATAAGTTTGATATCCTGCATCAAAGCATAGAAGAAGTTAATAAGGCTAACAAATGGATACTCATGCATATTGATAGGGTCCCCCTAGTCATTTTTGAAAGTTTTAAATCTCAAGCAAGATTGATGGTGTGAATTTACTCCAAGGAGTTTAGAAGAAATGAGATGAGGATAGGTTCATGATGTTTAATGATTGAGAAAAGGTATAGGATAATGATCCAATGGCGAGCAAGAATTCATATAGTTGATCGAATGGTGAACATTGATCATTAAAGTCCTAATTGATCCATAGAGATCGATAGATCACATTGATTCAATATTCCTAGATTGCATGAGATGAGGTCAACTATCAGATGTTTAACATTTGGATTTGGTAGACTATTCATTAAAGCTTAGACAAGATTGATGGTGTGAGATTGATCATGAGCTAAGGATTCATGAGATTCAAGCTTAGGGTCTGAAGGTTAACTATGATCATTTATTTTTGAATATTTAAATTTGCAAAGGAAATACCAATGTCTACTTTTTGGACCATAGCTTTCGATAGAAGACAAATATGTTATTACAATAAAATTAATATATATATATGACTCCAAGATGCATCTATCTTTATGTATTAAAATATTTGAAAATATGTTCAAACATAGATATTGAGCTCTAAAGTTAACCGTGTTTCTGTATATGTTTTTCAAGTGACCTAAGAAGGATATTTGAGTTCATATAGTTATTGTTTTGATGTTTCATGGTGAATTATATATTAGGTAGTATTATAGACTATATGGGGATGGTTTGTGATTATTTTAGAGTTGTGATCAATTTATATCAAGTATAAACATTTCTTAAGAATTTGAGTGTTTGTTCATTATTTCCTATGTATAAGGTCTTTGTTTGAATTGTTTGAGCATATGTAGAGGTAAGCTAATATGCCTATGATCATTTGATGATGTCCTAATAGACACAAGGAGTTGAACTATATGTTTATAAGTGGTCCTATATTTTTATTATGCTCAAAGATATATAAAAAAGGTGAATGGGTCTCCATAGGACCTAAAAGTGACTTAGGCCTATTGTGAAAGGGGATAGTGCTTAAGTGTGACCCATATGAGATGCCTTAAGGGTGAAGGCATGTTTTATGGTTGACAAAGAATTTTTTTCATCTTGACTAATTCATGATTTCTCTATATATATTAGAATGAAATGTGTTGGGTTCTAGACTTTGTAAGCAAGAGACTTGTAGATGAGAGTTATGGGAAATATTAAAGAGAAGCTTGTGTGTGCTTTATAGAGTAAAAGAGGGGTAGAGTGCCCTAAGGATGAGTTGATGAGATGAGTAGATTGAAGACTATGAGTATGTCTTATAGGTCATGTTTTTAATGGAAAAATAGTGCTCTTGTAGGTTGAGCATGAGCATAGAGGGCTAGAGTGATCCAAAAGGATGTTTTGGATGTCTTAAGATTGAGCAAAGGATTGTTGGTGTCTGTGAGAGATTGGTGGCTAGTTTGAGAGACTGATTAGAGTGTGGATAGTGTGTATGACCATATATTCATGTTGTTAAAGCTATGATAGAGTTATTTTTATGAAGGATTCATTGAGTGTGTAGAGTTGAAGAGTGGGGTTAATTGGGATATGTAATGTGTCCTAATTTATCTTTGTATGTTGGTTCAATTATGTAATGTGCTTTTGTGAATAGTGTGTGTTGGGTGATAGAGTTGTGGATGAAAGTTTAGAAGTGTGATATTTAGGGATCCATCATGAGGTATTGAATACATCAATTCTAAAGTGGAAGTGATCTTATCAAAGGAGGGTCGAAAGGAGTTAGTCTTCCTTAGGGGTAGTTGCTCCTTATAAAATAGGTGTTTTACTAAAGGTAGGTGGTATAAAGGAGTTGATCATAGTAGGGGTAGGTTTTCCTTACGGAACATGTGTTTCACTAAGTACTTTTGGTTAGGAGGACATGATTAAGGTTTGTTGGTCTAAAGGAGTTGATATGTCTCTTATTTTTAATCATCTTATAGGATAGTAGTCCATGTGTTTGTAGGCTTGAGAGTGGGTTTTATTCTCTAAGATGATTTCCCATGTATGACATGTTATGTAATTGATCATGAATTGTATTGATTATTAATTTATATGAATGATGTATGCCCCATGAATTTATGTATTGAATGATTAATATTTTGAAGGAACTGGAATTGAATTTGAAATTATTTGGGCTCACTGATTCAGCCCCCCCTCTCAGTGATTGTACATATAAAAATCAGTATCAAAGCAGGTCCTTTAGAGGAATCCTAATAGTTTGAAGGTGATCCTAAGTAGGTATAAAGATGGTTAACAAAATGTAGAAAGAAAATAAATAGTGGAAGGTTTTGATCAAGGCTCTTGAAGAAGAAAAAAGAAAATAAATAGAGGATGAGAATGTTATCAATGATCTCAAGGTTTAGCTTGTAGACTCCAAGAAAAGTTTATGTTCAAAATAAAAAGATATCATGTTTGATAAATAATCTTTCCATATTAGTAGAGAAGATGATAGCAAAGAAGAAAAGAAATGTCAAGAACTGATCAAGTCTATTGAAGTACAAGCATATAGATTGAAAGATATGGCCAACAAGGTAAAAAAGGATGGTTTCAAATGGCTTAGTGAGATTGATGAAAATGTCAAGAAGTTTTTGGTGCTCATAAATGTATTTTTATTTATTTGTGTTATTATCTAGGTGTTTTTGAGGTTCAAAGGTATGTATATCCTAATTGAATATTTTTAAGTGTTCTTGGTTTTCTCAGCTTTTGAGGCCTAAAATGGGTTATAGGATATATGGGTAATCAAAGGTATGAAATCACAAATCTTGGTCCACAAGTGTGTGATAGGTGTCCCCAGGTGTGCAAGTAGTTTTAGAGGTGTGTGTTGACTAGAAGGAGGTTTTTTAACCCTACTTGTGTTGAGATTATAGGGTTTTGGGCTCTATTAGAAAAGTGATTTCTCTTGTGAATTAAGGTTTGTGTCTTCTTAATATGTTGAATAGGATAAATGGGTGGTCATATTAAGATTCAATAAGAATTGAATTTTTATGGTTCTCAAGTTATTCAACTTTTTGTCAATATGAAGGGCTAATTGGCTAATAGGTTTGTGAAGGAAGTATGTTTTAGAGGATGATCTTAGTGATGAAAATTGGTGTGATTGAGGGTGTATATGAGATTGATCTAGATATGGATTTTTACGTCCTGAAGATGTGTCTACTAAAAATTATGGGCTTTAGAAGGTTTATGTAGGGTTATAAAGAGGCTAGATAGGACTAATTTGAAGAAGAGTGCTTTTTGCTCAATTTATCCAAAAGAGAAACGTAGGAGTATCTAAAGGTATATTATTAGGTTGGTTTAGTGCATGTTTAATATTTTGTATAGTCTAGATGTAGATTTGGTGGCCATGGAAGTGTCTTGAGAAATAAGGCTTGTAATCTTGTTTATTGTTTCTTCATGGTGTGTAGAGATCTGAAGATGCTCAGAAGGTGAAATTACTCAAAAATATTAGGGGCAGTCCCTCTAAAATGTCTTTTGGTAAGTTCCATCAAATTTATATGTTTTTTTGTATTCTTTCTTTGTTGGTTGTAGTGCTTGAATGAAGAGAATGTTGGCATGGAGCAAGAAGAGATTGTTAAGACAAGCAAAATCAGGTTCATAGTAAGGGGGAGTTTTTATCATATTTATAAGATGGTCATTTACTATTTTATAGCCTTTTCAAGTCCCCAAGATCAGTTTGTGCCCAATTTGGCATTGTGTCAAAGGGAGAAAAGTCTATTGGGGAGAAAGTTCATGTTGTGGGAGTACTTTAAAGAGAGAGAAGGTGAGCTATATTCTAATATATTAATGGGTGTTGACATCAATGAAAAGGGAAAGATTATTGGATATTTTTCATGATTATTTCATGGTGGTGTCATAGAAATTATCTAATAAGTAGATGAAGTGCTTGGATACCCTAAGTGACAATGAAAAAGTATGCAAGGTGCTTGTTCTTATATGCTTGAAGGTGGCTTCATTGATCTTCAGTGTTTACATCATTAGATATGTTCAGGGGTGACTATAGAGGATTAAGAATTTGAAATGGGTCCTATAAGATGTGATCCATGCTTTAATAATTTGTGTGCATAATTGGAAATCATTTGGTTGATCATAGTTTTCATCTAGACACTTTGGGTCCAGTTGCAAAAAATCTATGTTGGCAGTTTGATGATGCCACCATTGCCACGTGGGAAGGACTCAAGGGGAGTTGTTCATATGGTTGTGATCATAGTAGCCCTTATTTTTTATGTACTATATCTCATGTCATGAATCAAATCATGGTTAAATATATAAGGGTGCAATGTTGTCTTCAAAGATAGATTTCACTATTTTCCCACACTTAGCCAAATTTTCAATATGGTTAGAAAGAGATGAGTAATAAATTTGATGATAGAATATATCACACATGTAGATGATTAAATAGAAGGTGTTCATATGGGTTTGTTTAGTTTTAGACCTATTTTATTTTTGCTAATTTCTAGATCATGAGATTTAGTACATCAAAAGATATGCATATACAAATTTTGGCTCCTAGATAGATTGACTGTGTTTTCTCATACTTAACCAGTTTTGCAATGTGGTAGAAAAATATGAATGAGCATTTTTATGATGTTATATATTACACATGTTAATGTGTTAAGAGAAAATGATCATATGGGTTTGTTCAATTTTGAGCATATATGATTTTTAATAAATTTGAGGTCATGCACTAAAGCATAAAAAAAGTTATGGATGATCAAAATTGGCCTCTCAGGCATATTTTGACATAGTTGGCTCTATGATAGATGTTTTTGAGAAGGCACTTTAATAGCATTATTCTTGCATGAGTGAGAGTTTCAAGAGTAGTATGTCATATGTTTGGATTATCATATGAGAGGATATCATTTGGTCAAAGTTTGAGATCCTACATCAAAACATATAAGAAGTTATTAAAGCTCAAAAATGTTTGCTCATGCATATTGATAGGGTCCCCATACTTAGTCATTTTTGAAAGTGTTAAAGATCGAGCAAGATTAATGGTCTGCATTTGATCTAAGTAATTAGGAAATAATGAGATGAGGATAGGTACATGATTTTTAATAACTGAGCAAAGGTTTAAGATAATTATCTAATGGTGAGTGGGTATTTGTACAATTCACCAAATAGTGAACATTGATCATTAAAGTCCGGCCTATTCCATAGAGATCGATAGAGCATGTTGAATCAATGTTCCCAGATTGCATGAGATGAGGTCAACTATCATAATTTTAATGTTTAGATTTGGTGGAATATGTGTTAAATATCAAACAAGATCGATGGTCTGAGATTGATCTTGAGTTGAGTACTTACAAGATTTGATCTTAGTGTCCAAAGGTTAACTATGACTGTTTGTTTTTAAATATTTGAATTTGCAAAAGAAAGACCAGTGTCTGGTTTTTGTACTATAGATTTTAATTAAAGAAGAATTTGGTATTCTACTAAAAATAAAATATGTATAATACTCCAAGGTGCATCTAGATATATGGATTAGAAGATCTGAAAGTATGTACAAACATAGATATTGAGCTCCAAAGTTGATTATGTTTTTGTATATGTTCTAGTAAGTGATCTAAGAAGGATATTACAGCTCATATAATTACAATTTCAATGTTTCATGGTGAATTTTCCATTGGGGATTATTGTAGACTCAATGGGGATGGACTATGAGTATTTTGGAGGTGTGATCAATCTATCCTGAGTATGAACATTGCTTAAGAAGTTGACTATTTGTTTGTTAATGGTGTTCCTATGCATAAAGTATCCATTTGAGTTATCTGAGCATATGTAAAGGTAAGCTAAGATGTCTATGATAATTCTAGGATGTCTTAAGGGACATAAGGAGTGGACCTATATGTTTTTAATTGGTATTATTTTCTTATTATACTCGTAGATATATCAAAAAAGGTGAATGGGTCTCTATAGGACCTAAAAGTGACATAGGCCTATTGTGAAAGGGGACAGTGCTTAAGTGTGACCCATATGAGATGCCTTAAGGTTGAAGGAATGTTTTTTGGTAGAAAAAGAAATGTTTTGATCTTGATTAATTCATGATTGCTCTATATATACTATAACCAAATGTTTTGGGTTCTGGACTTTGTAAGAAGGAGACTTGTAGGTGAGAGTTCTAGGAAAGATTGAAGAGACGCTTGTGTGTGCTTTATAGAGTAAAGGAGGGGTAGAGTTCCCTAAGGATGAGTTGATGAGACAAGTAGATTTAGGACTATGAGTATGACCTATAGGTCATGTTTTTGATGGAATAATAGTGTTATTGTAGGTTGATCATGAGTGTAGAGGCCTAAAGTGATCAAAAAGGATGTTTTGGATGTCTTCATATTGAGTGAAGTATTATTGGTGTCTGTAAGAGCTTTGTGGCTAGTTTGAGAAAATTAAAAAAGTGTGGATAATTTTTATGACCATTTGGCCATGTTGTTAAATCTATGATAGAGTTATTACTATGAAGGATCCATTAAGTGTGTAGAGTTGAAGAGTGGGGTTAGTTGGCATATGTAATGTGTCCTAATTGATCTTTGTATGTTAGTTTAAGTATGTCATGTGATTTTGCCAATAGTGTTTTTTGGTTGATAGAGTTGTTTCTAAAAGGTGAGAAGAGTGATATCTAGTGATCCATCATCAGGGGTTGAATACATCAATTCTAAGGTAGAAGTGTTCTTATCAAAGGAGCGTCTAAAGAAGTTGGTCTTCCTTAAGGGTAGTTACTCCTTGTAAAATACGTGTTTTATTAAAGGTAGGTGGTCTAAAGGAGTTTATAATCTTAGGGTAAGTTAATATTTATAAAATAGGTGTTTCAATAAATACCTTTGGTCATAATGACGTGATCAAGGTTTGTTGGTCTAAAGGAGTTGATCGGTCTTTTATTTTTAATCATCTTATAGGACATTTGTCCATGTGTTTGTAGGATTGAGAGTGGGTTTTATTCCCTCAAAGAGTTTCCCACATATGACATGTGTTATGTGATTAATATTTCATTATCTCTCTTGTTAATTGCTATGAATGATATCTACCTCATGAATGTATATATTCAATGATTAATAATTTAAAATAATTGGAATTGAAGTTGAAATTATCTAGGTTCACTTATTCACACCCAGCCTCTTAGTGATTATACCTCTAACATGAAAACATGCCCATTATAGGTTATTAAGTGTGTTTTATCTATTGGAGTGAATAATAAGTCATAGGGAAACCATGTTTGGATCCAAACCAACTCAAGCCTATACAAAATGGAGGAAAGAGTTCAAGTAGATAGATTTTGAAGCTCACATCTAATTGGAGACTTTACATGGGAACCTAGGAAGTTGATATATGTTAGAGAGGGTATATAAGAAGGTTTTAGTGTAATTTTTGGAAGAATTGAATGTAAAACCTATATGAAACATAATTTAAGGTCAAAACATCTATAAACCCTCTCAAACCCTATTTTTAGACCTGATGAAGGAAATACAAGAGAAAAGCTATCCTAATGGACCAGAATGACATGGGAAAGGGTTGGAACTTACAAAGGAATATCCAAGGCTTCCCTCCATCCTACTGAGGTGTTCCCTACATGTATAGACAAGAGGGAATTTATATTTATTTGACTATTTTTGATGTTTTACATGTTTTAGGAGGTTACAAATGATGCAATCAACTTTAGGAGAGAGCTTGGGACATAAATTAACTCACCATGACAATTTAATGAAGCAAAAAAAATCAATATTTTGGGACCTAAACTAAATCACCATGACCATTTCATGAATAAAAAAATCTCCTGAGTGTTTTTATAGGTACCTTCACTTCAGCTAGTTAAAACTACCAAAGGGAATAAGATAGTGATAAGGGTGAGAACTTCCAGTGGTATTTTGTTTAAGTTGTACCTAAATAATATAAGTCTATGATAAGTATTTACATGTTTAATTCACTCTTATATATATATATATTTTCATGGAAAATTGAAGCCAAATTTAAGACCAAGTGTGAGGGGTGAGTGAAAGAGGAGTTACTTAGACTATAGGTAGTGGTAACTCATGTGAAAAATAATCAAGATGATTAGATATGTAAAAAATACATGGTGGATCATGTCTAAAAACATTCCCTCTCAATGAAATCATGAGATTTATCCATATTTAGCTATGGGGAATTCCAAAAGGGCCAAATGATGAAGATAATTTTCTGAGCAAGTAAGAGGAATCCTACACCACATTTTAGAAGTTGCATGTTTTGGAGGGCCATTTGTCCTATCAGACCTTACATGGTATATATCCAACTCATTATCCTACATGTATAAATCCTTTTCTTATCATGACCCTTGCTTAAGTGACTCTTGGACTTATCTCTTCTCACATGACCCTTGCTTAAGTGACTCTTGGACTTATCTCTTCTCACTTCTCTCTATAATTCTATAAGTAGTGGCCTTTTTATCCCTTGCATTCTAATTACACTCCATGTATGGTGAAGCCCTATTGGAATGACATTGTATTTTGCCTTTTAATAATAAATTCAAGTTTTTATTTGAATTAAATAGCATTTTTATAAGTTTTAAAAATGATGTATGGTGATGTAAAGTTATAATCTTCTATCCTTTCTTCCCTTATCCTCTCATATTTATGCAAGAGTTCCTATTATAGTAGGTCATATAAAGTGTTGTAAAGTGTATCAGTCTATATTTTAAGTGTATAATGAGAATTAGTGTTTAAAAATAACCTATGCTTCACTTACCTTGTATAGCCTTTGTGCATCCCACCTCCATATTGAAATACTCATGTTAGAATCCTTAGGACTTAGAAGCTAGTTTGTATACCTTATTTCTTAATGTAGATGGAAATCTTCTCGATGTATCACCCCTTATATTAGGTTCATATCATGCAAAATCCTAAATCTTTTCCCCAAAAAAAAGTACTATTTTATGTGATAAGCATTTCAAGATACATTTATGGAGCTAGCCCTTAAATCTAGAGGCTCACTTCTACTATAGGTACACCCACATACCTAGAAGTGTTACTATGTTACCAAAATATGGAAGAGGCTTGAACACCCTCTTCTAGGTTGAAATATTTGGTTAAAATAATTATATCATGCTTGATGGGACCAAGATCTAAGAGAGAGTAAATATTATTAGTGTGTCTTTCCTCTAATCAGCTTTTGGAAGAAATCAAGTTAGCACTAATGGTGACTCTAAATGACAACTTTTGGTTGTGATCAGCCTAGGTATATCTCATTGAATAGTTTGATCAATTTTTTATATCATGTAACATATGAGGTTGATATGAATAGTTATGGTGAATACCCCTATCATGAATCTCCTTATCAACCCTGTTATGAACCACATTTTAATCCTCAATTGTCCTATCAAAATGGATATCAATCCTATAAGCCATGGCAGCCCTATAGTCCTCAATTTACCTCTCCATATGGACACTATGTTATCAAAGAACCCTATCAAGAAATGCCTTCCTATCAACCCTAATATGGGCCTTACCAATCATGTTATGATGCTTATCAACCCCAACAAGATGTTTCTATGGATTCAAGATCAAGATATCAAGATGTAAGAATTAAATTCTTAGATCTTAAAATATAATAAGTTAGAGATAGTCTTAATCCCCATCATTATCCTCCTCCTTTTCCATTATTCCGACCTCATGTATAATACTATTTGTCACTCCTACTAGAGCTGATAGATAGTTAAGACAATATGGGAACATGGGATGATGAGTTTGATGTGATTCCTAATCATCTCATGGAATGGTTAAGAAGTTTTATCCAAATATGGATGAGTGCATGGGAGTTGGTTGAAGATGAAATTCAATGGGGTGTCAAAGAATAAATGGACTTGGAAAATAAGTACCTTCAATACTCAATAGATAGGATAAAGATAGGGAAGATAAATGACCTAAAAATGAACATGTTATTGTTAAAGATCCTCAAGGAGGCTATTAACAAGATGTAACTCCTACTTATGTAAGTTTTTTTCCTTCTGATCATCCCAAGAAATCACTTCCCTATGAGATTACTAGTTCATTCCTCTTTCTTAAATCTACTTAAAAGACCTCTACTACCCCTCACACTCCATTTCTAATTCATAAACCTTCTACTACACCTCATATTCCATTTATTTCACATGACCCTATCCATCAACCTTCCATCTCACCTTTTCTTGAAAAAGAGCCCATTTTGAGGGAATAAAATGAAGAGGAAAGAGCCCAAGTCATAATAGATAAACAAGATGTCATGAGTGACTATGAGGAAGAAATCACCATAGGGACTCCCATTGGTGAAAATAAATACAACTCTACATTCTTGAATGAAGAGAACCATATTAAAGATTCCCTTGCAGTTGCCCATGAATAATGTGGCTAAGAATTGAAAAGAGAGGTATTTAAAGAATACTCCATATCTAATCATGAAGTGGTTGATGACCATATAAAGTATTAAATAGAGTATACTATTCAAGATGAAGGTCAAGTCACTCCTAAAAAATTTACAGTCCTAGAAGAGTCTCATGAGACCAAGGTACAATATTTAGTTCTTAGAGATAAATCAATAACTATATCTAATTTTGAATCACCCTCAGATGCATTGGAGTATGAAAAACATCATCTTTATGACCTCATACATCAATAAGAGAAGATTAAAGAAGTAGAGGTTCTAGGTGATAAAGAGAGTGAAGATGATTGGTAGCTACAAATGAAGATCTTTCAATAGCTTGAAGATCTTTCCTAATTTTAACATCAAATACTTGAAAAGGTGGATAAAGAGTTGTGGATCTAGGAATTTGACTCAAGAGAGGATGGTTAGTATGGGGTTAGTTTCAAAATGAAAAAAAAATGACATAAACACACTAACTAGCATAACATCTCTAGGCCTAGACACTAAGGAGAGATTAGTTAAAAAACATGAATAAAACACACAACTAAAATGAAAAATAAACCTCTTTCACCTTCCTTAGATTCTCTAAAATTATTTTTATAGTGTTTTACTCAACTTGTGCTCATGAAGTCCCTGGCAATAGAAGCTTGGCTAGCTCCATATCTCATTGGCACCTTTGGCTTGTGGCTTGGCTTGTCTTGGAATCAATTTGGAATGGTAACACTAGTTGTTTAAAGATTTGGAATCAATTTTGAATTATAACTTTGAATAATCATGTCTTAAAATTCATGTGGTGAGGTCTCCTATTTATACATTTTTGAGAATGTCTAGAATCAAAATGAACCATCCATCTTGAGATTGAGATGTGTGGTTGAGGATTAATTAAATTTTTAGAATTAATTTTATAATTATCCTCATCATTCCATTGGAATAAGGGGTAATTAAGAGGCATATAGGGCATCATGGAAGGCATTAATGAGGCATGGAGGGCATGAATCTTGATATTTATGGCATTTACGACCTAGGGATGTCTTCCCAAGAAATGAAGTCACTTGATGATGCAGATATTCCATATTCATTTCCAAAAATAAGTATTCATAAATTTTACATGGAATTATTAATTAGTATCTAATTTGGTTTAACAAGCTCTTAATCATGATTAAACACTTTATGCAAAAATTACTCAAATTGATCAGAATGCCTTGTTATTAGTCAAAAATTTGATTGGATTGGAATTGGAAGTCAATGTTAGATGTGTTGGATCCATTATCCCATTTAGTATGTTACCAACAAAAAATAACAAAGGCATACATCTTGTGCAAGAGATTTTATAGGATAGAGCAATATAGATCACCTAGGTGCAAAATTGGCATTTTGACTCAGAATGATCTGACTAAAGTTAGCTAGCCCATAAATTGCATTGCCCCATTTAGGGATACCCTAGCCAAAATAAGCACTTGAATATGTCAATTTCATATCATTTATCATGTTTTAGTATTTTTTGGCCAAATTGTGTATTTTAAGTGGAAACTAGTCAAAATCCTAGTTGGAGGTCATTAGTCGCTAGATTTAGGTGTCTATAGTTTGCCCCTATTTGAGAAGATTTTTCAAACAATAGGCAAAGAAATGTCTTCTCAAATAATGAGAGATGACCTGTATGCCAAAAAGAATATGATGGTTGAAGAACAAAGCTTCAAATGGTTTTGAGAATCCTCTGATGATGCCCCATGGAGGGAGTGGTCATTACATTTGTTAATGGATGGTCCCTCAAAAATAAATGAGAAGAAAGGTGGAATTAGTATGTGGTTGAGATTAATCTAAACAAGAAAATTATTGCATGCATTGATGTAAAAATGAAGTTGATTTGCCCAAAAGTGGTTATAATCAAGAATAAAAGTCAAAATAATGATTTGCCCATAGGTAGTTATAATCATTAAGCAAACCTAGATTGGATAAAGATGACTATGCCCTAGTTAGGGCTGATTAGCAAGCATAAATCAATGATATAACCTAGAATATAGATTAAGGATGAGCATGCACAACATTATGAAATATATGGATAGAGAAATAATATTGATTAGTGTGAGTGATTCAATTATACTTGCTAATGAGGAGATGCTCATCCTAATTAAAAATGATATAACTAGAATGGCCAATGGGTTAATTTGATCAAGGGTGGGATGGAAGGGTTTTTCCAAGGTATTAAGGAGAAAATTTTGTAGCTCCATTGATTTTAGAACTTTTGGAAGCTAATTTTTGCTATAGCATGTGATGGTAGGCATCATGATAGAACATCATGAAGACTTGGCCAAAAAATGCATAAGGACTGACTCTTGCTCCAGTAAACACTCAAAAATCATTTCAATGATAAAAACCATGATGAAAATGTTTATGTAAAAATATGGATGGACTCGAGAATAATGTGTGAAAGGAATCACCCAATGAACACATAAAATTATTTGAGGTAATAGTGAAAAAATCAAACAAACAAGCAAGAAAATAAATAAATAAACAAATAATTAGAAAAACAAATAACTTGAAATAAACAAATAAATAGAAATCTTGAAAACAAAAGTAAAATAAATCATCCTAATAATGACAATGCCCCAATAAGGCAGATCGAGGATAACTGACTAGGCTGAGATAGGACAAATATTTTTGGATTTTTTGAAATTTATGAATATTTTTGTAATTTTGAGGTTTCTTAACTCATTAGAGAATGAGAAAATACCTTCTTGCAAAATGGTGAGAGCATTTGGCCTAGGTTTCTTGCAAAATGGTGAGAGTGTATGAAAAAGGGGACTACGGTGACCTCAACATGAATTAAGCATAACCCACATAGTCTTAAAATGACCTCAAGTCATAGTTATTTCATCCACACAAAAGGTGATAAAAAAACAACTAGGTCCCAATAAGTTCTAAAATCTAGAAAATGGCCAGTCAAATGAGAATAGTGATGGCAAGGTGATGTGATAATGCATGATAAAAAAGTGTTGCCCCTAGTTTTCCCATAGGTGGTTATAACTAGGATACAATGGCATAGGTTAATGATACTAATTTACCCATAGGTGGTTATAATTAGTAGCAAGATTGGTGAAACACTAATTTTCCAATAGGTAGTTATAATTAGGCTCACACAAACTTGATAGGATGAAATATATCTTACCATATCAACTATCATACTACTTTCATATACTATCATTATAAACATGGATTGGATTGATTGTTGAAACTTGATTGGAATCCCCCCACAAAAGGTGTGAGAAGTACCAAATGAACCAAGATAAAATTAGTATTGGGTAGTATGACTAAAAATAGGCTTTGGTCTAAATAAGAATGGGGTGATAGGATCGTATAAAATGGTAAGAGGGTTTGCCCCAAGTGATAGGGTGAATAATAGGATTATGTGCTAATGAAAAATAGGCATGTAAAAATGGAAATGGCATGGTACATGTTTTTGGCCTACATATGGTTTTTGATTCTATTATTCCTACTGATGAGGAGATGCACATCCTAATGAACAAATGATACAAACAAAATACTCCATCATGTTAATTGTTATCCCATACCTCATATAAATAACTACTCTATCAAGAATGGCCTACAGATTTGGTTATCAAGAATGCTTTTGTGATCTTCATTGGTCATTGATTATGATTCATTTAAATGTTGAGATAAGGTATCTTTGTATCATCTACAAAAGAAAGTGCAATCATGGATGGTAAATAGGGAAAAATGATGGATGGTAGGTTTGATTGTGGAATGGAATGATAAATGATAATGGAATGTGGAATGGTGGGGAGAAAATGAAGATCAAGAATTTCAATCACACATAATGTTACTGATGTTGGATTCAAAAAAAAATTGGTTATGGCAGGGCTGAAGACTTGTTCTCTCAATAGGACCACTAGATTTTTATGTTTTTTGATCTTGAGAGTAGCTACCCTCTGATTGGGTTGTAGATTGGAATCTATTTTGATTTGATCTTTAATTTTATCTTCATCAAGTAGTGAAGAAAGTTTGTGCTCAACTATTGGTTCCTCATAGATGTTTTTACCAATGAAATTATCTTGAATGTCTCATAGTGCCTTCGAGAAGGTTTCACTAAGGAATGTTGACTTTTGACTTTGATTGTCTTCTAGTGCTTTTGAAAAAGTTCATTAGAAGATGTTGATTTTTGACTTGGATTTTCCCCTAACACCTCTAAAAAGGTTTCAATAAGAGAGTGTTATTCTACTACATGAATGTTGTCTTGGACTCCTTTCTCTTCTTCAACTACTATGTCACCATGGATGCAGTTCAACAAAGTGTGACTCTATCGATCCTAATCAATATTGGTGGAAGATGGAATGTTAATGATATTCCTATTTTGGTTGATGGTAATCACTTGTGGAAGGAATAACTCTTGATCCAATAAACACTCAAAAACAATGCACCAATGATAAAAACCATAATGACAATGTTGACATATGAATATGGATAGACTCAAGAATAATGTGTGCAAGGAATCACCCAATGAAAACATATAGACTAAGTCGAGCCAATAATGCAAAAAATAAATAAATAGGCAAGAAAATAAATAAACAAACAAATAGGAAAACAAAAAAACAAATAACCTAAAATAAACAAACAAATAAAAAGCCTAAAAACAAAAGTAAAAGAAATCATCCTAATAATGACAATGCCCCAATAAGGCAGATTGATGATAAATAACTAGGCTTAGATAGGATAAATAGTTTTGGATTTTTTTAAATGTTATGAATGTTTTTTAGAATTTTTAGGTATCTTAACTCATGAAAGAATGAGAAGATACTTGTTCACAAAATGGTGAGAGCTTTTGGCTTAGGTTGATCACAAAATGATGAGAATGTACGGAAAGGGGGACTAAGGTGACCTCAACAAGAATTGAGCATGACCCACATAGTCATAAAATGACCTCAAGTCATAGTAATTCCATCCACACAAAAGGTGAGAAAAAACCAACTAGGTCCCAATAAGTTCTCAAATCTGGCAAATGGCGAGTCAAATGAAAATAGTGATGGTAAGGTGATGTGATAATGCATGATAAATAAGTGGTGCCCCTAGTTTGCCCATAAGTGGTTATAATTAGGATACAAAGGCATAGGTTAATGATACTAATTTACCCATAGGGAGTTATAATTATTAGCAAGATTGGTGAAACATAGATTTATCCATAGGTGGTTATAATCAAGTTCACACAAACTTGATAGGATGAAAGATATCTTGCCAAATCTATTATTCCCAAAATTAGCTACTCTTATTTTCATGGACAATGCTTATGAAATGTGTCCATTTTGTGTCCTTCACTCTAAGTTCATTGTTCAAGGCAAGTTTTTCTTATTCTTGAGTATAGTCGACTAGCATCCTTGAAAAGTTCTCAACCTTCCCTTGTCACGATTTCTCAAAAAACA
Organism: Torreya grandis; assembly: GCA_037957365.1. Lineage (NCBI taxonomy): Eukaryota > Viridiplantae > Streptophyta > Pinopsida > Cupressales > Taxaceae > Torreya > Torreya grandis. Next base: position 290,136 of record JARHVA010006155.1, on the reverse strand, counting down.
TGAAATTTGTTACGGTCTTGATGCAATCAGAACGTCAAAAACATTGATAAAATTCAAGGAGTTAGTTTTGTTTTGTTTACATGCAAGGTCAGCATTTTTTTCCACCTTTGCATGTTTTATGTTTCCATGTAAAGGCAGTGATTTTTGCCTCCCTTACATCTCTCCATACAAGAGTGGCAAAAATCGCTGCCCTTGCATATTTTTCACCTCATCATGCACAAGTGGAAAAAAAGGCTGCCCCTGCATGATCTCAATTTTTGCACGTGACATTTATGACCACACATGCCGAGTGGTTGGTGTTAGTTTTTAACCTTTTTAATGCTGATTTACACCTCATTTAGCTTGTTCTAAGTTGTCTGCTCCCCCTCCTTGCAAATAGTCAACTACGCCAATGAGTGGGATTGTAAATTTTTCAGCTTCAAGCATAGGATTTCAATTTACCAAGTAGGTTTTACGTTCTTCCCTCTTTTGTTTCTAGGTTTTAATTTTTTGTTCTTTCTCTTTTCTTTAAGGGTTTCAGTTTTTTCCCTTTTTCCTTTTTAGGTTATATTTTTTCTTTTTCCTACTCCCTCTCATCCTCAAAGGGGCATTAAAACACAAATACCCAAAATCCATTAAATCATGTAATGGTGATGATTTTCACTGCCCTTACACAATATTGAATTAACTTGTGTAATAGTGGCAATTTTCACTGCCATTACACAAATCTGTTGCCATTCGTGTAAGGGCAGCAATTTTTTTGGCCCTTACACATTTTTTTTGCCCCATATGCATAGGTGGTAATTTTTTCCACCCCTACACAAAGTCAGCATGTAAGGGTGGCAAAAATTGCCACCTATGCATAAACAGACCTTCTCTCAATATGTTAAGTTGACAATTTTTGCCATTGATACTACCTCCACATGCAAGGGCAGTAATTTTTACTACCCCTACATACATTTTCTCAAAAATCTTAACTCTGGGAAATTTTGTATGTTCACTTTTCTGAGCCCCCTTTCCTTTGAATTTTTGGCCTACTCACAATTTAGCCCTTTCAAGCGCATTCCCATGGTCATGATCATCAACATGTAATTTTCCTAAATTGCCAATATTTCCCTTGATTGCATGATCATGATTTTTGTTGTAATTTCTCTCAAGGATCCTCCTTCATCAACATCCTTTTAACCAAAGATCTTCTAGATGATTAAGGTTTCTCTGAAGAAGTCGAAGATAATGAAGTATAAGTATCAAGGTGTTTTTCCAATCACCTCAGTTAATTCTAATGTCGATGACATTAGAGATACAGAGATTAGTCACATGGATATGGCTGAGTTCATGGAAAGAACTAGATCAAGCAATCCCAGCTATGAAATGAAAAAGATAATTGAGAGAAATATTCATCTAGTATCTTCTTTTCCTATAGTGGCTCACAACACAGAGTTCATTCTCCAGTGCACTTAGTTCTACAATAAGGATACCAGGGCTATGTTAGACACTGGTGGTAATGTGGTGATTAGACTAGACCCTAAGTTCATTAACAAAGTGTTCATGTGTCCTCTCACCACTAAAGTATTAAAGATTGATTTTGTTGAAGCATAAAGGGAATATGACAAAGATCTCGAAAGAGTGAAGAAAGTAATCAATAATAGATGGCTCAAGACTCCAAGGGTGAACTTGTCAAGATGGCCATGGAGTTTTCTAAGGAGTGACTTTATAGAAGAAGTTGGTGACCTAATTACTCTTCTCAACAGGGTAAGAGGTTTACCTTCTTCCTCATTATTTCACAAATGGATGTACCCCTTCATTAAGATTATTTTCCAAGGCAAACAAGTCATTTTTTGGGAAGAACAAATTAGTAATACTCTGCATGAGAAATTTATGAAAGTATCCACTACCTCCAAATGCTACATGACTTCATACTTGGTATATATTGCAGCATCAATGAGAACCTTCCTAGGTTTAACATCAAAAGGAGACAGGAGAGTAACCCCAGTGTATCAATATTACTCTCATTTAACATTGAAGGGTTCTATCCATCATTTTAGGAGAGTAAATGATGTTTTCTTTGTAGTATTTTTGTGTCTCTTTGATCTCCAATTAAAAAAAAAAAGAGTGTCAAATGAAGCCTGGACAGTTGTGAATGACTGTGGATGTATGTTCCTATAATTCCCTTCTTTTTCTTACCTATGGGTTAGCTTTTTCCAAGGTCATCCTTATATGCTCCCAATATTCCCTTTAGACAAATTGGTCTTGATGGAGTTATGTAGGAAAATTATTATCATACATAATAAGCAGTTGGAACTCAAGAAACCTAGTTTCAGGTTCTCGATTGAAATTGGTAGGTTCTCAGTGTTGACTGCTGGAAAAGCTAGAGTTATGGAGACTAAAATGAAACTAATAACCATGAAGCATTTCAAAAGAATACCAAATTTTGACTACAAAGGTGTAAAGGATATAATCAAGAGGAAGACCCAATTTCATGAGCCTATGATTGAAGATGTTTGGGTCGATTTGAGGATAGTAAAAGACATCAGAAAGATGGACTATAGTAGATTGTCTCTTGAGTAGATAGAATATATGGGACTCACTGATATCCCTAAAAGTATAGTGGATAATGGTGATTTGATCAATGATAGATAGTATGTTGAACAGGTCACCAATGCCTCTCTTCCCCCAATCTAATGGTCACAAAAGCAGTTGACTTCCTTAAGGAAAAGATTCGAACCAATATTGGCAAATGCCAATGATTGGTTAGTGAATAAGGGAATCACCCTGAAAGAGTTCATCACAGGATCAAAATTTGAATTTCAAGAAGAAATAAGGAGAAGAGCAGAAAATAGGATGAATAATAAAAATGATGTTCCTTCTTCTTCTAGGCCACATAAGTCTAAGATCATCTTTGTGATGAATTGAAAAGTTATATAAAAAGAGCCAAAAACAATAAATATGGAGGTTGAGAAGCAAAGTTCTAAAGAACCATCAATGGAGCAAATGGAGACTGATGATAGGCTTACAAATCAACAAGAAAAAGAAATTCTATCTCTGCAAGAGGGTGTGTAGCCAAAAATAGGAATTTCTTCTTCCCCGCCTAGCACACTTGTTGTAACTCCTTCACCTATTTCTCTAATCAATGTTCCCTCTTCTGGAGCAGCCTGTCCTTCCAAAATTACTTTTGATGAACCTCAAGGAACTTCTAGAGATATTATTCATTCCTCAAGGTCAATCCCCAATTTTGCATCTCCATCTTTTGATATCAAAGATAGTTATACTTTTAATCATTCTACAAAAGGTGTAGTTCTTACTGATACTCTACCTATTATTTCAACCACCGGTGAAAGTGAGACTCTACTAATGTAACAATGGAGATTGATACTAATGTAAGTAATTCTATAATCCCACCTTGGTTGTCAGCTTATATGCCCTAAAGTAAAAAATAGGCTATCTCCCCAAATGACTTTGGTTTCAATAAAATAGTGCTAGTAAAAGTCAAGACTCCCAAGAAGCCAAAGATTCTTTTAAAGATGATTGGGGATAAAGGGCACAAATTTCTAGAAATATAAAAACCTCCACAAATTACAACTCTTGAAAATTTTAATATAAATGACTACTCTATCTCTCGAGTTGAGTTAGGTAAAATAACTCATGAAGGTGCTAAGAGTGATTTGTAATCAGCAATGGACATATTGATTCAAAAATTTGATAAAGAGAAAGAGATGAAGGATCATTATAAAGAAATGTTGGAAAAATTGACTGCAGTGATAAGGAGAATTATTTTCACTCCATAAATAGTAACTCCAGAGGCTATCTCCATAGACGACCCCATGATTCAGAAAGTAGAAAGGACCTATCTCAAGGGAAAAGTACTTGAAGATTACTTGGAAAAGATGCATACATAATTTATTTCCTTGCTCATATATTTGTCTGAGAAAATGGGTAAGATGAGGGAAGTAAGAGCAGAATTGGATGATCTTATCAATATCATTTCTCAAGATATTGAAAGCATGGAAAAATATCTTGACAAATTGATGGATATGAAGAAGTTGAAAATAAGCACTCTAATATCAATTGGCATCATTGTTGATAGAGACTCTTACACTGAAACTAAAGAAGCATTGATATATAGGAGTCAGGTGCTTAAGGAATTGATCATCAACCTCAAATCTTCAAGAGACCTTAGTGAACAAAGTGATATCAATCTATTGCACAAGTTGGAAGTGATACCTTGCAAACTTACCTCTCAAGACAACCAATTCATTTTGATAGAAGAAATGATTCAGGAATTTGAAGGTATGCTTTGAAAAGAATTCAAGGAAAGAGAATTCTCAATAGCCTCTATGGATAACATTCTAGACAATCAGTTAACTCTGGATAATCTAAAGACCAAATTAACTAATCACGCAAAATCAGTTACAAAAGTGAAAGATGCCTTAGTCAGAGCTAAGGTAATTTTCAAGAACATTGTTACTCCAGATAGTATTGGGATGCAAGCAACTATCACCATGTATGATGCTCATATAAAGAATATTGGGGATAGAAATTGAAACTATCATTCCTTGCTTTATTCTCCTTTTTTTTAACTGCACTTTTGTAACCACTTTGGACATCTTTACATGTACTTTTGTTGTAATTTCATGTAAAGATATGTAAATTCCAAAGTCAACAAAGACTCCTATCTTTGACTAGGTCAAAATATTTAAGTCTTTTCTAAACCCTCAAGGTCTCTCCCTATAAATAAGGAGAGCCTCTTTTGTGTGTGTGTGTGTGTGTGTGTGTGTGTGTGTGTGTGTGTGTGTGTGTGTATGTTGGTGATTAGAAGCAAAACTCTGCCCAAATTAAGATGCCTTTTGAGACTTTGAGCTCAGATTGTAAATCATATTTTCTTGAATGAATGAGAAAGTAGATGACTTTTCAAACATTGTGTTGGAGTAACATGTATTGTTTACGAAATTATTCATATGTCTTTTTCTTAAATACTATCTCATCTATTTGATTAAATAAGTAGAGCACATTGAAATTATCTGGTAGATGTTTTAAAGTTAATTATGTAGACTTTATGATGCTATAATTGCCTTTAATTTGTGTTTTTGTGTTTTAGTGAGAAGGGTATTAGAAAGGCTTTGAACTACTTTTATCCTTTGTGATCTTATAATCTGTTGTAGTTTTTGGTGGAAACTTTGGGCTTCACTTCATTCTACTATGATCTTAGTCCTAAATCAGTGAGGGAAGAACCAAGACTTTGTGCTTTCATGGGTTTCTCATAGATCCAATTACTATTCGAGAAGTTTTCCTACTATTTACTGAACATCATTTCTGAAAGAAGAGAATTGATTTTAGTTATTACACAAAAATTTTCCTTTACCTTGTGAACATCATCTCTGAAAAAAGAGAGATGGATGGTATGATCTCACCCCTGAGTCTATTTTTCAATTTATATTAGTATATTATAGTTTATAGGGAGAATCCCCTTATTGAGAGGAGAGATTTATCTCATTATGATGTGGTTGATATACCTATTTTGCCTTTAGTTAGTTGATGACAAAATATTCACCCAATATTTTTTTGGCAACTCCATTAGGGATCAAACATACACTTTGAAGCCTCAAGCTTCAAATTGAAGCATTTCTAGTTCTTTTTCCATTCTACACTCTGGCACATCTACTAGATACGCATAGCCAGAGAGCTCAAGGTATTGTTAATCCTATTTTTGAGTTGGAGCAACAAAATAATTTTGATATTTTTTCTCCACCATCTCGCCTTCAATGTACTAAGAGGTTTCCTCCTACCAACATTAGATCTCCAATACCAAATGAAGCTTCTAGTTTCAATGCTAGTAGAGTTTTGTCCATACTTACCCCACAAAGGTTTGTTATCCCTCCTTTTAATCATCATATCATGGCAGCCCAAGGTCCTTGGGAAAATAATTTTGGTCCTCTCAATATAACCCCACCTTTACATGAATTGCCTCGTAGTTTGAGAAATTTTTTTCCTAAATTCTATGGTGATGGGAAAGTTCATCCCGATTAGCATATTGTTTCTTTCTACATAGCATGTGGTGTGATAGGCATTGAATATGAAGATATAGCAGTGAGACTATTTTTATAAACTTTTCAAGGCGCTACCATGGACTGGTTTTATCACCTTCAAGCTCAGACTATAACTAATTGGGACACTCTCAAGGCCAAGTTTGAGGCTAGATTTAAACCTGAAAGAGATGCACATGCCTTATTGGCTCAACTATGTAAATGAAGAAAGAGCCCCATGATACTATGCGAGACTTTATTTATAAATTCAATAAGCTGAGGAATAGAATTCTTATAATTGTTTAGCCAACACCAAATAATCTTAAGTTCTTTTTTATCAATTCTCAACTTCTTGAAGTAAGTTTTCTATTGAGGTGGGCTGGCCCTATAGATCTTTCTATAGCTTAGATTTTGGCTACTGAGGTTGAAGATGATCTTATCTTAGCAAGTAAGATTAGAAAATATTCTAATAAAAATAAATTTTCCTCATCTATTGAAAGTTCTTCCATGAGTACCACAGATCCTATGGTGAAAAAGTTAGCAAATGAATTGTTAGCTCTGAAAAGGCAAATGGTCCAAAGAATGTCTACTCCTCCTTCTTATCAGGATATACCAAGGAATACATTCCCTAACCATTCATATCAAAGTAATGCTACCAGGAATCAAGGGTAACCCAATCACCTTCCTCCCGCACAAGGGAAGCTTTCCATTAAAGTAGCATTGACTAACTTAGCAGTTGGTTATCATGAAGCTAAACATGATCTCCCTTTCCAACCTAAGTTGAACCAAGAAGATGATGATAATATTTTTGTAGAAAGAGAAGAAGAATTAGCTGGCGACTCCAATATTAGTTTTCTACAATACCAAGATGAAGCTAGGAAAAAAGGAGAAGTGTTTGATGGATCATATGCTATCTTTACTAGGTCTCAAAATTAGTTGACTCAATGAGCTGATAAGGAAAAAGTAGGGGAAGAACCTCAGCTCGTAGTCTCAATTTCTAAATGGGAAACTTCACTGCCTTTCCAATCAAAGGACCCAGAGACCAATAAAAAAGTAAGTACCTCAAACCATCCTGTACCTTTTGCTTCTATTCCTCAGACTAGTGCCACACCCAATAAACATCAGGATGATGGACTTTCTCTCTCTTTTTCTATTTCATTTTAGTTATTTGACATAATTGATCATGCTAGAAAGACCAAGATTCAAATGACTGAAGTTGAGTACTTGTGAGCCAATCCTGAACAGTTTGATAGGTTGGTTGAATACATAAAAAATAAAACCATCCCTATAAGACAAGATCTCCCAAAGGTGACTCATGATTCCTTAATGAACAAATCCACCCAAAATAATCTTGTCTCTACTCCTCTTGTTTCCCTCAAAAAAATATAATCTTTCTATGTTTCTCTGTTAATAAATGGTCATAAGTTGAGCAATTGTATAATAGACTTTGGAGCTTCTGATAATGTTATGCCTACTAAGGTAGTAGATTCTCTTAGTCTTACCTTAACTAAGACTTCTAGGAGATGCTTCTCCATAGAAAACAAGTACCACTCCTAGGTCAAATCAAAGATGCCCAATTTTTATTTGTAGCTTTTCTAGATAAAAGGATTAAAATGACAGTCTTGGTGGCCAATGTACCAGCTTCCTATGGCTTTCTGCTTGGACATAATTTTTATAAGGACGTAGGTGGAGAGTTGAATATGGATCTATCTAAAGTAAGGATACCTATTAAAGGTATCATGAAAAAGTTACTTCTTGAAAAAGAGTTAAAATATATTGTCACCCAAACATCAGACCCCAAAGCTCAAATTTTATTTAAATCATCAAGAATGGGTAATTATTTTTTGACCACTAAAGATGTTTTTAGCTCATCAAATAAAGGTTCATTAGGTGACAAATCAAAAAATTCAAATAGAAAATCAGAAGAATTGTTAAGGTAAAGTTTAAGCAAAAAAGAATCTTCCTACACTAATGAAGAGAAATCTTTGAGAAGATCAAATTCTAATGATGTTTGGATTTTAGAATTTGATGGCAGTTGCTCTTCTACCACTTATGGAGCTGGAATTGTTTTGATATCCCCTCAAGGAAATTTTTGTCCTTATTCATATAAGTTACAATTCAAAAATAACAACATCGTCGAATATGAATCTTTGTTACTTGGATTGAAAGCTACTCATGCTAAAGATATTAATATTATTCATGCTCAGGGAGATGCTGAACTGGTGGTTTTTCAGGTAAGGAATCTATACCAAAACAAAAATGAAAGATTATGACATTATTGAAATCTTGTATGGGATTACGTTGAAAGTTTTGATTATTTCAATATTTTTGTTGTGCCAAGAGAATTCAATGATCATGTAGATTCATTGGCTGTCTCCGTAACCCTCATGGTTCCCCATAAGGATTTCAAAGGGAACAAGTACACCATTGAGTTGGTATTTCAACCAAGTGTACCTGATAATACCAATCATTGGTAGGTGTTTAATGATAACAATCAAATCATTACCTTTTTGGAAAAGGTGGATAGCTTTGAGGAGCTTTATTTTGAAGGTAGTGAATCTCTACAACGAGAATTACTTCCTGAAATAGATTCAAAAATTGGTGAAGAGTTTCTTCAACTCAAGGGGAATACAATTCCAAAAGGTTTAGTTTCTATTGAAAAGTTATTTGATAAGAATGATAGGTACGTTAAGCAACAACAAATGGATTCAAGTTCCTCTAAGGATTTTGATCAAGTAAATTTGAGTACAACAGAAAATCTCAAAATGGTTAACATTGGGAATTTTTGCACTTCTGGTGAAAAACTCAAATTTGTTACTCTTCTTCACCATTACATTGATTTTTTGGCATATTCTTATGATGATTTGAAATCTCTCAAGCCTAAATAAATTTAGCATGAAATTATTCTTAAATTTGGATCATTACCTCACAAGTAAAAGTAAAGGCAATACAACCCCAAAATATTAGGTACTATCCTTTCTGAGATCTAGAAGATGTTGAATGCAAGAATTATTTTTCTAATTCATCATTCCACCTGGATTGTGAACATAGTTCCAGTGAGAAAAAAGAATGGAGAAATTCATATATGTGTTGATTTTAGAAACTTAAATCAATCTTCTCTAAAAGATAACTTCCCCTTACCTATCATGGAACAAGTATTGCAAACAGTGACTGGTTCAGAAATGTTATTAATGTTAGATGGTTTTTTTAGGTATAATCAAGTGGAAGTCAATGAAGTAGATCAACATAAAACCACTTTCACTACACTATGGGGCACTTTTACATATTACAGAATGCCTTTTGGTCTAATCAATGCTGGCAACACCTTCCAGAGAGCAATGGATCTTGCCTTTAGAGATGAAATAGGGAAGTTTATTGTGGTATATCTTGATGGCTTGACCATTTTTTCCAAACATCATCCTGATCATGTGCATCATTTACAACAAGTGTTGGGATGCTATCAACAAAATGGTATTTCTCTTAATCCCAAGAAATTAGTTTTTGGGGTTACAAAAGGTAAACTTTTAGTCATATTATATCTTGAGAAGGCTTAAAATTTGACTTAGAAAGAGTCAAATCTATTCAAAATCTTACTCTTCCTGCTAGTAAGACCACAATTCACTCTTTCTTTGGAAAGGTGATTTTTTTACGAAGATTTATTCTAAAATTCACAGAGAAGACTCGACACATTGTTGACATGATGAAGGGTGAAGCTACTTTTCATTGGACTACAGAAGGCAAGTCAAAATTTGAAGATATCAAGAAAGCAATCACCCATGCCCCAATCTTGGTTTGTTTGAATTATACCAAAGACTTCTTATTATACAGCTACACTTCTAAACATACACTTTCAACCATTTTACTCCAATAAAACAAAGGTGTGGAATCTCCCATATCATTTATGAGTTGTCCTCTCAAAGCTCATGAATTGAAATATTTAAACATAGAGAAGCATGCTTACATCGTGGTTAAGGCAGTAAAGCATTTTAGATTCTATATTCTGAATTCACATATTATTGTTTTGGTGCCTGATAGAATAGTGAAGTCCATTCTAATTCAATAGGAGTTTGGTACTAAAAGGGGCAATTGGATTCCTAAAATTTAGGAGTTTGACCTTGATATCAATCCTACTAAGCTTGTACAGGGAAAAGGTCTCTGCCAATTAATTGTTGATAACATACCAAAGGAAATAAAACATGAATAAATAGAGGTTGGAGACATGCCTACAGTTTTCTTTGTCACTAATACTAATGAGTGGTATTCCAATATCACTCATTTTCTTACCTATAGTGAATGTCCCACCCATCTATCCTATAAAGAAAAAAATAATGTTAAGTTGAAGGTTGCTAACTATGTCTTGTGGGACAATGGCTTATACAAAAGAAGTCTTGATGGGGTATTTCTTTGTTGAATCGATAAGGTGCAATAAGGAAATAGTCAAGCAGAATCAAGTAACAAGAATCTAGTTACTATTATCAAGAAATTGGTAGATGATAATTAGAAAACTTGGCATAAAGCATTATTCAATGCTTTATGGGCAGACAGGATTACACCCAAAAGGGCAATAGGTATGTCACCATTTCAGCTTCAGTATGGCTTGAATGTGGAGATACCAATCACCCTAGAACTACCAGCACTGAAGTTGGCAAAGACAGTCGAAGATCAAACTTTTGAAAATTATATTGATAAAAGGATCATGTGCTTAACTGAACTAGATGAGCAACAAACTATGGTAGTGGACCGTATCACTGCAAATCAAAATCAAATAAAGAAACTCTTTGATAAGAGAGCAAGGATTCATGATTTTCAAATCGGAGATCAATTCTTGTTGTGGGACAAGAGGAGATAACTAGAAGGAATGCATGGAAAATTTGATTCCTTGTGGAAAGGTCCATTTACCAATCATGAGATCTATGTTGAAAATAGCATCTTACTAAAATATCAAGATGGAACACCATTCTCACTACCTCACAGTGGGCAACATCTGAAACACTTCAATCCTTGAAGTATTAGATGAGTTCATTTGTACATTTGTACAGTCTTATGTTTATTTATTTTTGTTTGGTTTTTTGTGTCTTTTTCTTTTTTAGCTTGACTCTGTGACCCAATGGCATGGATAAAGGCACCTAGAGACTGGATTCTACTCCCTTTGATCATTTCAAATTTTGATCGATGGAAGTTCCCCAGCTGGAGTCAGTTGTTATTCCCAAAATTAGATATGCTTATTTTTATGGACAACCCCTATGAAACTTATCTATTTTGTGTCCTTCACTCTAAGCTCATTATTCAAGACAAGTTTCTCTTATTCTTGAGTATATTCGATTAACATCTTTGAAAAGTTTTAGACTTTCCCTCATCATGATTTCTTAAAAAATGTGAAATTCATTGCGGTCTTGATGTGATAGAATGTCAAAAACTTTGATAAAATTTAAGGAGTTAGTTTTATTTTGTTTACATACAAGGTCAACATTTTTTTCCACCTTTACATGTTTTTTGTTTCCATGTAAAGATGGTGATTTTCACTACCCTTACATCTCTCCATGAAGGAGTGGTGAAAATCACTGCCCTTGCATATTTTATACCTCATCATGCAGAGGTAGCAAAAATTTCCACCCCTACATGATCTCAATTTTCATGCATGGTATTTATGACTACATGCACTGAGTGGTTGGCATCAATTTTTAACCTTTTTAATAATGATTTACACCTCATTTTTCTTATTCTAATTTGTCTACTCCCCCTCCTTGCAACTAGTTGATCGTGTGAATGAGTAAGATTATGATTTTTTTGGTTGCAAGCGTAGGATTTCGATTTACCAAGTAGGTTTTGCATTCTTACCTCTTTTGTTTTTAGGTTTTCATTTTTCATTTTTTCTCTTTTATTTAAGGGTTTCAATTTTTTCCCTTTTTCATTTTTAGGTTTTATATTTCTTCTTTTTCCTCCTCCCTCTCATCCTCGAAGGGACGTTAAAACACAAATACCCAAAATCCATTAAATCATGTAATGGTGGAAATTTTTTCCACCCTTACACATTTTTTCCACCCCATATGCACAGGCAAAATTTTTTGTTGCCCCTACACAAAGTCAACATGCAAGGGTGACAAAAATTACCACCTATGCATAAACAAACCTTCCCTCAATATGTTAAGTCAATGATTTTTTCCGCTGATACTACCTCCACATACAAGGGTGGAAATTTTTGCCCCTGCATATATTTTCTCAAAAATCTTAACTCTGGGAAATTTCAAATTTTTTCTTTTCTAAGCCCACTTGCCTTTGACTTTTTGACCTACTCACACATAGCCCTTTCAAGCACATTCCCATGGTCATGATCATCAATATGCATTTTTCTAAAATTACTAATATTTCCCCTGATTGCATGATCATGATTCTTGTTGCAATTTCTCTCAAGGATCCTCCTTCATCGATGTCATTTTAACCAAAGCTCTTCTAGATGACTGAGGTGTCTCTAAAGAAGTCAAAGATAATGAAGTACAAGTATCAAGGTATTTTTCCAATCACCTCAGTTACTTATAATGTCGTCAACATTAGAGATATAGAGATCAGTCATGTGGATATGGTTGAGTTTGTGGAAAGAACTAGATCAAGCAATCCTAGCCATGAAATGAAGAAGATTATCAAGAGTAATATTCATCTGGTATCTTCTTTTCCTATAGTATATCACAACATAGAGTTCATTCTCTAGTGCGCTAATTTCTACAATAAGGATACCAGGGCTGTGTTAGACACTGGTGGTAATGTGGTGATTAGACTAGACCCTGAGTTCATCGACAAAGTGTTCATGTGTCCTACCACTGAAGTATTAAATCTTGATTTCATTGAAGTAAAAATGGAATATGACAAAGATCCCAAATGAGTGAAGATAGTAATCAATAATAGATGGCTCAAAACTCTAAGGGTGAACTTGTCAAGATGGCCATGGAGCTTTCTAAGGAGTGACTTTATAGAAGAAGTTAGTGCCCTGATTACTCTTCTCAGCAGGGTAAGAGGTTTACCTTCTTCCTCACTATTTCATGAATGGATGTACCCCTTCATTAAGATTATTCTCTAAGGCAAACAAGTCATTTTCTAGGGAGAACACATCTGCAATGCTATGCATGAGTAATTGATGAAAGTATCCACTACCTCTAAATTTTACATGACTTCATACCTGGTATATATTACAGCATCGATGAGAACCTTCCCAAGTTTAATATCAGAAGGAGATAGGAGAGTAATCCCAGTGTATCAATATTACTCTTAGTTGATGTTGAAGGGTTCTATCCATTATTTTAGGAGAGTAAATGATGCTTTCTTCATAGTATTTTTGTGTCTCTTTGATCCCTAATTAGAATAGAAAAGAGTGTTAGATGAAGCCTAGATAGTTGTGAATGACTTTGAATGTATGTTATTGTAATTCCCTTCTTTTTCTTACCTATGGGTTGGATTTTTCTAAGGTCATCCTTATATGCTCTCAAGATTCCCTTCAGACAAGTTAGTCTTGATGGAGTTATGTAAGCAAATTATTGTCATACATAATAAGTAGATGGAACTCAAGAAACCTGATTTCAGGTTCTTGATTGAAATTGGCAAGTTCTCAGTGTTGACCACTAGAAAAGCTAGAGTTTGGAGATTGAAATGCAACTCGTAACCATGAAGCATTTCAAAAGAAGACAAAATTTTGACTATAGATGCGTAAAGGATATAATCAAGAGGAAGACCCAGTTTCATGAGCCTATGATTGAAGATGTTTAGGTAGATTTGAGGATAGTAAAAGACATCATAAAGATGGACTATAGTAGATTGTCTCTTGAGTAGATAGAATATCTAGGATTCACTGATATCCCTGAAAGTCTAGTGGATAATGGTGATTTGATCAATGATATATGCCATGTTGAACAAGTCACCAATGCCCCTCTTCCCCTCATCCAATGGTCACAAAAGGAGTTGAATTCATTAAGGAAAAGATTCAAACCAATATTGGAAAACACCAATGATTGGTTAGCAAAAAAGGGAATCACCCTGAAAGAGTTCATCATAGGATTAAAAGCTAAATTTCAATAGGAAACAAGGAGAGGAGTGAAAAATAAGATAAAGAATAAAAGTGATGTTCCTTCTTCTTCTAAGCCACATAAGCCTAAGATCATCTTTATGATGAAGTCAAATGTTATAGAAAAAGAGCTAGAAACAATAGATATGGAGGTTGAGAAGCAAAAAAATGTTCAAGCAGAATCAAGTAACAATAATCTAGTTACTATTATTGGGAAATTGGTAGATGATAATCAGAGAACTTGGCATAAAGCATTATTTGATGCTTTGTGGGAAAATAATATTGCACCCAAAAGGGCAATAGGTATGTCACCATTTCAGCTTATGTATGGTTTAAATGTGGAGATACCAATCACCCTAGAACTACCAGCACTAAAGTTGGCAAAGACAGTCAAAGATCAAACTTTTGAAAATTATATTGATAAAAGGATCGTGTGATTTAACTGAACTAGATGACCAATGAAATATGGTAGTGGAATGTATCACTACAAATAAAAATCAAGTAAATAAACTCTTTGACAAGAGAGCAAAGATTCATGATTTTTGGATTGGAGATCAAGTCTTGTTGTGGGACAAGAGGAGAGAACTAAAAGGAATGCATGGAAAATTTAATTCCTTATGGAGAGGTCCATTTACCATTCATCAAATCTATGGTTAAAATAGCTTCTTGCTAAAATATCAAGATGGAACACCATTCTCATTGCTTCACAGTGGGCAACATCTGAAACACTTCAATCCTCGAAGTATTAGATGAGTTCATTTGTACATTTGTATAGTATTATGTTTATTTATTTTTGTTTGGTTTTTCATGTCTTTTTATTTTTTATCTTGACTCCATGGCCCAATAGCATGGATAAAGTCACTTCAAGACTAGATTCTACTCCCTTCAATTATTTCAAAGTTTGATCAAGGGAAGTTCCCTAGCTGGAGCTAGTTGTTGTTCCCAAAATTAGCTATGCTTATTTTGATGGACAACCCCTATGAAACTTATCTATTTTATGTCTTTCACTCTAATCTCATTGTTTGAGACAAGTTTCTCTTATTCTTGAGTATAATTGACTAGCATCCTTGAAAAGTTATGGACCTTCCCTCGTCACGATTTCTCAAAAAATGTGAAATTCATTACGGTCTTGATGCGATTAAAACATCAAAAACTTCGATGAAATTTAAGGAGTTAGTTTTATTTTGTTTATATGCAAGGTCAGAATTTTTTTCCACCTTTACATGTTTTCTATTTCCATGTAAACTTTGAACAATACTTTGTGCCAAGTTCTCTGATTATCATCTACCAGTTTCTTGATAATAATAACTAGATTCTTGTTATTAGAAAGGCTTTGAACTACTTTTATCCTTTTTGATCTTATACTCTATTGCAGTTTTTAGTGGAAAATTTGGGTTGCACTTCATTATAATGTGATCTTAGTCCTAAATCAGTGAGGGAAGCAATAAAAGACTTTGTGCTTTCATGGGTTTCTCATGGATCCAATTACTACTTGGGAAGTTTTCCTATTTTTAATGAACATCATTTTTGAAAGAAGAGAATTGCTTTCAATTATTACACAAGAATTTTCCTTTACCTTATGAACATCATCTCTAAAAAAAGAGAGATGGATGGTATGATCTCACCCTTGACTCTATTTTTTTAGTTTATATTAGTATATTATAGTTTATAAGGAGCCTCCCCTTGCTGAGAGGAGATATTTATCTCATTATGCTATGGTTGATATACCCATTTTGCCTTTAGTTAGTTGAAGACAAAATATTCACCCAACAAGATCAACTGTCATACTACTTTCATAGACTATCATTATAAACATGGATTGGATTTATTATTGAAACTTGATTGGAATCCCCCTAAAAAAGGTGCAGGAAGAACCAAATGAACCAAGATCAAATCTAGATTGGGTAGGATGACTAAAAATAAGCTTTGGTCTAAATAGGATGAAATGATAGGATGGCATAAAATGGTAAGAGGGTTTGCCCCCAAGTGATAGGGTGAATAGCAAGAATATGTGATAATGGAAAATAGGCATGTAAAATTCGTAATGGCATGGTACATGTTTTTGTCCTAGGTATGGTTTTTGATTCTAGTATTCTTGATGATGGGGAGATGCACATCCTAATCAATAAATGATACAAATACAATACTCGATCATGCTAATCGCTATCCCATACATCATTTGAATAACTACCTTATCAATAATGGCCTACATATTTGGTTATCAAGAATGCTTTTATGATCTTTGTTGGTCCTTGATTTTGATTCCTTCAAACATCAAGACAATATATCTTTGTAGCCTCTATAAAGGAAAGTGTGACCATGGATGGTAAATAGGGAAAAATAATGGATGGTAGGTTTGATTGTGAAATGGAATAGTTGATGACAATGGAATGTGAAATGGTAGGGAAATAACTGAAGATCAGGACTTTTAGTCACATGTAATGTTTTTGATGCTAGATTCCACATAACTTTAGTTGTGGTGGGGCCAAAGACTTGTTCTCTAAATAGGATGACTAGATTTTTTTTGTTTGATCTTGAGAGTAGCTAATCATCTGATTAGGCTATAGATTGGAAGCTATTTTGATTTGATCTTTGATTTTATCTTCATCAAGTAATGAAGAAATTTTATGCTCAGCTATTGGTGCCTGAAAGAGGTTTTTACCAATGAAATTTTCTTGATTGTCCCATAGTTCGTTAGAGAAGGTTTCACTAAGGAATGTTGACTTTTGACTTTAATTATCTTCTAGTGCTTCCATAAAAGTTTCACTAGAAGATGTTGAGTTCTAACTTTGATTGTCCCCTAGTGCCTCCAAAAAAGTTTCACTAGGAGAGTGCTCTTCTACTACACGAATGTGTTCTTGGCCTCCTTTCTCTTCTTTTACTGGTATGTCACCATGGATGCAGTTTAAAAAAGTGTGATTCTTTCAGTCCTAATCAACACTTATGGGAGATGAAATGTCAATAATATGGCTATATTTGTTGATGGTAATGGCCTATGGAATGGTAATGGAATGGGGAGAGGCTACATAATCCTCACAGAAGATACTAGGATAACTTATGTCGAAGCTAAAGTACTCATCCTCAAAAACTATAGAAAGATCAGAAATATATTCAAAATTAATCTACAAGGCCTACATAACCAATGTTATAATAGCCATAAACATATTCTTATTTTGAATCTGATTCCAACCCAAGGGAATCTAAATCTAATGTTGAGACTAATGTTTATTATGATTTTGATGCTAAATTTGATGCCAATTCAAGAATAGAACTTGACTCTAACTCTGATTCTTCATTTGATGGGTACTCTATTACAATGATGTCTTGTTGAATGTATGGTATTAGACAATTAATGGCCTGTGATGGCATAATGGGCTCCACAAAGACTATTTTGTTAAGAGATAACTCCTTAGAGATTGGCTTGTCAATAGGAGGCTTTTTAAAAATAGGCACCTGGTCAAGGTAATGATTTTACCAAAGGTGGTTATAATCATTAAGAAGTGACTCAACAAATATTGGATTTTCAGAGTGAGACTCCTCAACAACTAGTATAGGATCAATAGGTGATTCATCATAATCTAACTTGTCACAAATGGCGGATTTAATAGAAACATCTCAAAATGGTTGGTTATCTTGGATTTGTTTTCTAATGAGGTGGAAAATACTAGTTTTAAACATAATTTGGTCTTCAAAGGATTGGATCGGTTGAGGTTTGGATGGGATTGGTACTGGATGAGGAATGACTTGTGGTTGGATAATGGTAGGGCATTAGGGATCATGATTTCTCTCATGAGCAAAAGGAAAAAGTCCTAAGATGTTAATGATAGGGCATTGTGGGGGGCTTGATTTCTCATATAAGCCAAAGGACTAGGTCCTATAATGATGAAGGGGTGTTGTGTAGCTTGATTTCTCACACAAACCAAAGGACTAGGTCTAAGAATGGTAATGGTATTCCTTGGATATTGTAGAGCTTGATAGCTTGAATAATCTAAAGGAAGGTTAGGGGTAGTCGATGATCAGATATTAAAAGGACATCATGGAGCTTGATTTCTTGCACAAGCCAAAGCATCCAAGTCTTCCTCATAAATCATATCATCCCAGTCATGACTTGGCTCATAAGCTAGTTCTTGACTATGTTACATGTACTGATTACTAATAAGAGGGCATGGATTCATATCCAAAAAAAAAATCTTTAGTTGGATCTTTAAATTCCTCTTCACAAACCTCTTCATACCAATCAAGGTCTTGAGTTAGAATGTAAGTTGTTTTATGACATTGTTCCCATGAATGATTAATATGAGGCAGATAGAAATCTATCTCACAAACCATATTATCATCATTGGGGTCTTGAATAAATCCATAAAAGTCATTTTGTGTGGCCATTCTATCATAATTTGGATTGTAAGTGACACCATCATAAGTGTAGCTAGACATATCCACGTAAATGACAAAAGATCTAAAATAAAAAGGCTTAGAGTTCCACAAACTCTAAAAAACTATGTCCAAAGGATGAATGGTTCAATATTGGTATAAATTGGTCATAAGGGTGGAGCTATATCTCCAATATGGTCTAAAAGTGAAGCTATATCTTAGAAATTATTTATGTTAAGACTTGGCATAAAATAGTCTAACATCAAATGTCTAATGTCAAATGTCATACACACAAAAGGTCAAGTGTTTGAATAAAAACCGACATGTTAAATGTCTAGGTTAAAGTGTTCCAAACAAGGTCTAAACTAGGAAAGGGAAAATTTGACTTTATAAGTCTTTTGTCCAAACACAGAGTCAAAATCTAGGCTCAAAAAAATAGGCATATGCTAGGACTTTTGGTCAAACGATGTCAAAAGGTAGACTTGAAACAAATACTCATGTGATTTGATTTAATCTAACAAGTTTGGAAATAAATTTAACATAAAAATGACACATGGAATAAAACATAAACAATATTAGTTAGCATAAGGCATAAGACAAAAGGCTCTTTGAAGAAAAACTATATTTTTCCAAATAAAGAAAAATAATGATAAAGATAGATACTAAACAAAAAAACCATCAATAGTTTTCAAATTTTGGTAATCGATTAACCAAATTTATGCAACCCAAAATAGAAATATTTGTGTATTAACCCCATGAATCAATGCCTAAACAAAAATCAATCAATGTTTGGATCCAAACTTAACAAACATAATTCAAAAATGAATGTTGAAAATTAGGATTTGACCAAATAAATTAGATAAGATTAGAGATCATGATAGCACAATAAAATGGTCCAAATGGTATGCATTAAATGGTATGAAACAAATGGTTTTGACACAATGGTAAACAATTCTTGAAATAAATTGAGTAGCTTAACAACGTAAGCATGCTCGAATGATGTGATCAATGCTATGTTTCAAAAGACTCAAAATGTTTTGACATGATTTGGGTAGCATAATACTACCCTACTCCATTCAAATAAATTGTTTTGACATGGCTTATGAACAAACAAACAAGTTTTAGTCTCAAAACATACCAAGAAAAAATGACCAAAATACACTAAGTATAATCTTCTAAATCCTAACAAGGGTATGGAAAAATGGGGTTGACTAAAACTAGCAATTTTTCGGTCATTCTAGGGGAATAAATTGCATAATGAATTTCATGTCAAATGATGTACAAGACAAGCATGGAAATTGGGTGACCATGGCATTGGCTACTTGTAAAAAGGTCTAGTCTTTTTTATAGCCACTACATCCTGTTATTCACTTAATGTACTGTGATGTCCAAATATAGATACATCCCATGTGAAAATCCAAAGGAGTAAGTAAAGTCAATGATGGGAGATGAAATCTTAGGTAAAATATTCCCTAAATAACTCATGGGAGGTAATGACGTCCCCCTCACAAGCCAAGTTTGCATAAAAATAAAGAAAACATGAAATAGAAAGACGTTAGGGTCATTTTCAAGGTCACCTAAACTTTGAAAATTTTTTGGGGAGTGCTTTATATGACTTTTTCTAAGATTTTGACTAGGATACTTGTAATATGAATGGTGATTTTTATTCCAAGGGTTCACTAAAGGGGACAAATGGAAGAACATACACATAACATCCCTATTTTTGCCAAACAAAAAATTAATCTAAACAACCAAGTACAAACAAATTTTTTTGAAAAGGTGAGTTCATTTTTAAGCCCAAATGGAAAATGATGTGGTGTTGATTTGACCCCTTGGTCTTAGTTTCAAACTTTGAAAACATTCACCATAAACATCTAAAATTTGTTAAACACCAAAACAAGGTTCCTAATTAATTTTTAAGCATGCAAACGGTGATCTAAAACATGTTTTTAGAAAATGTCAAGCTTGGTCTTGTAGCAAAAATGTCATCAAGTTATTTAGCCTTGAATCTCTTTTAGGTTTGAAATAATGAATTTTTAAAAAAGTGATCTCGAGTCTATGTTTTAAGAAAAACATAGTGACCGACATTAGTTATATAATCGATGATGGTTACGTTTTCTAACACATGTCATTTATCCAACTGACATCAGTTATACTAATGTGACTAATGATAGGTATACAACCGATGTTAGTTTTTAATCAACATTGGTTAAGATATGCAACCAATGTCATTCTTACTTGCTGACATTGGTTACTGTGTAAAACAGTGGCAAACAAAAACATCAAAATAAAGTTAGAAAATCAATTTACAAGAGTTTTAAGGGTTTAAATGAATATTTTAAAGTTTTAAAATGATATTCTTTAGGTGTTAGATGCATCTAATCCCACTTGTCATGTCACATGTGGATCTAATAATTTGACTCAAGAAAGGATGGTTAGCATGGGGTTAGTTTCAAAATGAAAACAAAATGAAAGAAACACACTAACTAGCATAACATCTCTAGGCCTAGACACTAGGGAGAGATTAGTTAACAAAAATGAATAAAACACACAACTAAAATGCAAATAAATCATCTTTTACCTTCCTTGGATGCTCCAAAATGCTTGTTATAGTGGTTTGTTCAGCTTGTGCTCATGAAGACCTTGGCAATGGAAGCTTGGCTACCTCCATCTCTCCTTGGCACCTTTGGCTTGTGGCTTGGCTTGGATTGGAATCAATTTGGCATAGTAACACTAGTTACTTGAAGCTTGGAATCAATTATAAATTATAACTTTTCATAATCATGTCTTAAAATTCATGTGGTGAGGTCTCCTATTTATAGATTTTTTAGAATGTCTAGAATCAACTTGAATCGTCTATCCTGAGATTGAGATGTGTGGTTGAAGATTAATTTAATTTTTAGAATTAAGTTTATAATTATTCTCATCATGACATTTTAATAAGGGGAAATTTAGAGGCATGGAGGGAATCATAGAAGGCATCAATGAGTCATGAAGGGCATGAATCCTAATATTTGTAGTATTTATGGCCTAGGGATGTCTTCCCAAGAAATGAGGTCACCTGATGATGCATATATTCCATATTCATTTCCAAAAATAATTATTCAATAAGTTTTCATGGAATTATTAATTAATCTCTAATTTGGTTTAACAAGCTCTTAAGCATGATTAAGCACTTTATGTACAAATTACTTAAATTGATCAAAATGCCTTCTTATTGGTCCAAAATTTAACTAGATTGGAATTGGAAGTCACTGTTAGATGTGTTGGATCCATTATCCCATTTAGGATGTTACTAACAACAAATAACAAAGTCATACATCTTGTGTAAGAGATTTGATAGGAAAGAGAAATCCAAAACACCTAGGTGTAAAATTGGCATTTTGACTCAAAATGATCTAACCAAAGTTAGTTGTCCAATAAATTACATTGCCCCATTTATAGATACCCTAGCCAAAATTGGCACTTGAATATGTCAGTTTCATATCATTTATCATGTTTTAGTATTTTTTTCCCAAATTATGTATTTTAAGTTGAAATTGGTCAAAATCTTGGTTGGAGGTCATTGGTGGCTAGATTTAGGTGTCTACAAGAGTCTTCTATGGAGGACATGTTGTCCCCAAAAAATATCACCCATTTTTGGGACAACATATGAACTATTTTGATCCTACAAGACCAAAATTGTCTCTTCCCTTTTCAAAAAAATTTATGAGCCTTCAAATTCTCTATTTTTCAAACTTTTTCAGCTAAAGGACCCTATAGGTAGGAATCTACGGACTCTGTAGGCTTGAATCTATGGACTCTACAGGCTTGAATCTATAGACTCTATAAGCTTAAAACTATGGACTCTACAAGATAAGTTATATGGACTCATTTCTATGGACTCAGATCTATGGACTCTGTAGGTTCATTTTTACAGACTCTGCAGGAAAGAAACAAGCTCTCAACACTTAAGCAATTTCAAGGTTAATTCAATGCCATGGTTCAACCAAAAGGTTCATCGGCAAGCTTCAAACAAAGGATTAAACCATTGAACCATTCAACCCTACTTCCAAAAGGTTCAAAGGTTCAATGAGTTCAAAGGTTCAAAAGTGTTTTAGTAAAATTTCAAAGTTCAACCACTTCAACAAGTTCAACAGTTTCAAAAGACTTAGTGAAAAGAAGAAGGCTTCAACCATTGAACCATTGAATTATTGAACCTTGAACCAAAAAGGTTCAAAGGTTCAAAGTAGTTGGTTCAATGCGGTTGGTTCAAGTAGTCAAGAGAATGAATAGAACACAAGAAAGCACTTGAACTGTTGAACCATTGAACTGTTGAACCTTGAACCAAAATGGTTCAAAGGTTCAAAGGTTCAATCAGTTGGTTCAATGTGGATGGTTAAAAGGAGTGTCCCAAAGCTGAAAGAACAAGTGCCCTTATGGATGGTAGTGAACTAAGGGAAGGTGCCCTTATAGATATCGGAGTTGTTTCCAAAATCAAGATAATGTGAATGCAATGGAGACGTGATCACACGAGATGAAGCTAGTGCACATCACATAGATGCTAAAGAAATTTGAAATTATACAAGAAGAGAAATTACACAAGAAAAATAGGTGAAAACCTAATATTTCATTAACATAAGATGGCCAAAGTGAAGAATACATATAAGAGAGCATATAAGTAACTACTCCATAAAAGGTGGTTAAGGCACGCCAAGAATAGACTGTAACTCCTCCATGAAAGGTGGTGATAGGGTGCTAAGAATAGAGAAGTAACTCCCATACCTAGAATAGCCGGTCAAAGGAGTTACTTATGACATTCTTATGACACCTATGACACATCTATGACACACATCTCCACATAAGCTAGCCTATCCCACGAATGTAATAAAACTCCATGTATGCACAAATATATAATTTCCCTAATTAAATAATAGGGGAAAATAAAAACCTACACTAATACCCCCCCATAAGTGTAGCTTAGGTGGGAAGTGTGGAAATATAAAATGGGTCCCAGCAACTAGGCCTGATGAGGTACCCATGTACAAATGCAATCTCCCATAAGATAGAGAAAAGGAGAAAACCCGTAGGAAAAAACTCACCCCCAAAAGAGAGACATAAAAGAAATGAAGAGGCTAGTGGGCCTCCCTGAAGATGATGTTACTATATATGTGGATTGCACCCCAAGAAGAACTCGTAGATGAATGAAATTGCTCTCGATGAAAGGTTTGGTGAAGATGTCTGCAACCTACTCTAAAAACTAGCAAAAGATTAAGTCAATGACCTGACTATGAATAAGCTCCCGAATGAAATGCATGTGAATCTCTATGTGCTTGGTCTGCTAGTTCTAAACTAGATTCTTACAAATCTAAATGGTAATCTAGTTGTCATAATAAATGATGGTGGGATGCTTGATAGAAATTCCAAACTCAAAAAGAATCCCTTGAAGCCAAATAGCCTCAGTAGTTGCATTAACAGCTCCCCTGTACTCTACCTCTGTGGATGATATAGCAATAGCATTCTACTTCTTACTAGACCAACTGATAGGACTAGAACTTAGAGAGAAATTGTAACCAAAAGTGGACATGTGAGTCTATGAATCACTATCCCAGTCTGAATCTATATATCCAACCAAGTCAACCTCTATGCCAAATCTATAGTGAATCTTATATCTATGTGAACCCTGTATGTAATGCAAGATCCTCTTACCTTCTTTCCAATTTAGCTCATGAGGTTCCTGCATAAATCTTGAGACAATTCCCACTGTATATGATATGTCAGGCATAGTGTGAGTCAAGTAGATGAGACTGCCAACAAGTTGTTGATACCGAGTGGCATCAACCAATGGTGAATAATAGTCAGCCTTAAGCTTGACTCTTGATAGAAAGGGAGTCAAAGATGGCTTGCAATCAGCCATGTGAAACTGAGCCAATAAGTCAAGAGCATACTTAGGATGTGTAAGAGAAATCCCTAAATCTGACTATGAGATCTCGATGCCAAGGAAGTAGTGCAACAAACCCAAGTCTATCATGTCAAATCTATCTTGTAGAGATGCCTTAACCACTACAATAGCTGATGAAGAACTCCTAGTGATCAAGAGATTATCAACATATAGAACCAAAATCAAGAGCGAATCATCCTACCGCAAGAAGTAGACATTAGGGTCAGAATGGCACCTAGTGAAACCCACTGTGAGAAGGAAGGAATCCATCTTGGCATACCAAGCTTGAGGGGCTTGTTTGATGCCATAGATAGATTTCTTAAGTTTGCATACTAAGGAATAATCCTGAACAAATCCTAGTGGCTATTCCATGTAGATATCCTCCTCTAGGTCTCTGTGAAGAAAGTCACTCTTCACATCCATTTGGTACACATCCCAACCATGTGTTGTGACAATAGCCAAGGTGAGTTAGATAGAAGTCATCTTTGGAATGGGTGTAAAGGTCTCTAAGTAGTCAATGCCTGCCACTTGTGAGAAACCCTTGGCAACCAATCGTGCTTTGTACTTAACAACCGACCCATCTGCTGCAAACTTGGTTTGATATATCCACCTACATCAAACCATCTTCCTTCTCTTAGGAAGTGAAGTCAAATCCCAAGTTTGATTTTTGATTAAGGAAGAATATTCTTCCTCCATAGCATTATCCCACTCAGGTACCCCCGATGCCTCTCAAAAAGTCTGTGGATTCAAAACTAAAGTAAAGAGGGCATGTGGATCTCTCTAAAAATCCCCCCTAGTATGTCTGTCATTTACAGGATCTCCTACCCAAATGCCAACACTCTCAAGTGTTTGTCTTGCCCAAAGTGGCCCAGAAGTGGGTGAGTCAAGTGCTAACTCCTCATCCTCTGACTGACTAGAGGTGTATGATATGGCATCACTATCCTCACTATTTAAACTTGAAGAAGAAGAAGATGTCTCTGGCTTAGGAACCTATTGTGGTTGATCTAAATCTGATGAGGGAGAAGAAGTGTCAAGTGTTGAGTCTCTAGGACTCTCCTGAAAGTGGACACTTCCCTCAATGAACAACTCATGAGTGGTTAGATCTAGAAGGTGATACCCCTTAATACCATCTGGATATCCTACAAAGATGCAAGGCTTGGACTAATGTTCCATATATTTGTGTTTCTTCTTTGGTATGTGGGCCATGGTTGGGGATCTAAAAACCCTAAGGTGCTCAACATCAGGTTTCCTTTTATGCCAAGCTTCAAAGGGTGTTATCCCTTTTAAAACTTTGTGAGGAACCCTATTTTGAATGTAGCAAGCACAATTGATGGCTTTAGCCCAGTACTATGGTGTTAAGGGTTTGGAGTGAATCATATATCTACACATCTCTTTCAAGAACCTATTTTTGTATTCTACAACCCCATTATGTGAAGGACTGTAAGTGACTATTAATTGTAAAACTACTCAAACCTATAGCTAACATACTCCCCTCCATTATCAGTTTGAAGAAACTTGATGGATTTATCACTCTGTTTCTCAACAAGAGCCTTGAAGTCGAGAAAATTTCCAAACACTTCAGACTTTTATTTGAGAAAATATATCCAAGTGTACCTATACAAATCATCAATGAAAGTGAGGATGTACTTGGCCCTTGTGAAAGATGGTTTGGGAAAGGGTCCCGATACATCACTTTGGACTAACTCCAAAGGTTGTGAAGCCCTCCAAGCTGTGCCTTTGTCAAATTTTTCTTTAGGATGCTTTCCAAGGGAGCACCCCTCATAATGTCCTTTTGAGAATTGGACACGAGGCAAGCCAATGACCATGTCATGTTTGCAAAGTTGCTCAAGGTAGCAGTAGTTAAGGTGACCAAATCACTCATGACATAATTTGCTAACTCCATCTGAACAAGTCAGCAATGTTGTTGGAGAAGAATCAAGTGCAAAATGTGAGAAGGTATATAACCTTGCTTGGTGATCTTCCCTACCCACTACCACTGTATTATCACTATGCAACTCCCTCATAGCCACTAAATCTGGTGAAAACTCAACTCTCATGCCCTGACCAATGTGAGTGATTTTGTACATTGATAGGAGATTGGTTGAAAGAGAAGGAACACTTAGAAAATTATTGAATGTTCCTCCTTCCATTTCAACTGACCCTCTCCCTACAACGAAAATTGATGTGTCATCACCCAAACTAATTGAAGTCATATTACAAGGCTCCAAAGATGAAAAATCAACTAGGGAAGAGCCCATGTGGTGAAAATCACTTGAGTCAATGACCCATGAAGATGTAGAAGCTGTTGTAGCTATAAGGGCCTTTCCCTTTTCTTTCTCCTTACCCTTGCCTTTTGCCTTGGTAGAATCTTGGGTAGATGAATTATGCTTGATGAACTCAAGAACACCTATGTTGTGCTTCTCTATAAGATGATTTAGGTGATCTATTTGTTTCTTCATGAATTTATGTTCATCATGCCCTATCTTCTTACAATAGGCACACTTAACCTTCTTCTTTGGTTTATCATTGGAGGAGGAAGACTCAGTGTTGTTTTTGGCAGGATTGTTGTTTTCTTTCTTCTTCTCCTGGTCCTTGTTCTTTTTCTTCTTCTCCTTTATTGAAGTCTTATCCTTACCATTTCTAGCTATCAAGGCTTGGGGTTGAGTAGACTTCATTTTTCCCATTTGAATTAGCTTATCTTGCTCCCTAGTCAAGTTGGCAATGAACAAATCAAAAGAAGGCATTTTCCATGTAGTGCCAAGGGCACTTTTTTGGCATGGAAAGTGGAGAGAAAGACTGAATAGCTTGGACCTAATTTTGTGAGAATAGAAAGGATGAGT
Organism: Torreya grandis; assembly: GCA_037957365.1. Classification (NCBI taxonomy): domain Eukaryota; kingdom Viridiplantae; phylum Streptophyta; class Pinopsida; order Cupressales; family Taxaceae; genus Torreya; species Torreya grandis. The sequence continues at coordinate 262,956 of JARHVA010006155.1, read as the reverse complement.
TGATCATCTTTCTTCTCTATCCTTTATTCTTTCAATTATAATCTAAGGGACTTAAAGTTAGTGAAGAAGTCCTGTAGGGAGTCAAAGTTGCTAGGACTTAGACTTATGAGTTCATTTTTGAGCTCATGACCTCTCATCTCATCAAGCTTCCCAAACAAGGTTTCTAGGGTGTCCCATATGTATTTGGGAGTCTTGGAGGTTTCTAAATGGAAGAGAAGTTCTAGAGACATGGACAAGCTTAGTAATCCATAGGCTTCATCACTATGGTTGTACCACTTGACCTTTTCAGCATCAGTGCTGGGTTCTACTTCAATACCCATGGTGATCCTATACAACCCTTTGCTTCTAAGAATGATTGACATTTTAACCTTCCATTCATGATAGTTAAAGGGTGTTAGGGGTTTAAGTTGAAAAGAATCCATTTTAAGATAAATTTAGGTGAAGTTGTGTTGATTGCAAGTTGTGAAATTATGCAGAAAGGAGAATGAAAGCAAAGATTGCAAGTGATGAAAACCAATCACCCCCCCTGAAATGTTGAGCCCCCCAAAATATGCAAGTGCATTATCAAAATACATCAGGCTTAGCTAAGAATGTGTCTTATAGAAATCAGTGCAAGACTTTAAGCAAATAGGACGTTGGACTCTGCTGAAATGCGTCTGAGAGACCCAAATTTTAAGCACTTTATAAACTAGTGAATTTTTAACAAATAACAAGCCTACACTGTGGAGAATTGAAATACAAATACTTTTTCAAAAAATGGTACCTGAATTTGAGATACCGTTTGCAAGATATTAAATATTGAATTTCCCGTAAACTAGTGTTTTTGCAAAAAAATAACACTAAAACATTAAAAAAATGCTTGTTTTGAGAGAGAAAGTGGCCTTCCAACTACTCATTAGACTCGACACAGAGTGAGGAATCCAAAGGAGGTCTTTGTGAAGGGGAATTAGCCTCATGCCAACCCGGGTCTCACCCTTCATCTTTGATAGGCAAAGATACAAGTTTAAATTTAAACCCCCAAATTATCAAATTGTCTAAAATAATTAATACTTAGTCAAATTGACTAATTTTTTTTTGGACAAGTCAATTTTAACTGAAAATAATTAAGTAAAAGACAATTTAATGGATGACCAAGTGTTTAAGGGCCCACATGGGATGCCAAACAAGGAAAAGGAGCGCCTTTTTCAAAAAAGAACAGTTCTAAATTTGTTGGGCAAAAAAAAATAGCAGAGACACTGAATTTACAAACCTTAACACTTCCAACGCAGACTTTAGCACTTCCAACATAGACTTCAACATAGAAGAGACAAATCAAATGTAGGAAAAAGATGCCAAGTGCAGGAAAAGGATGCCAAGTGCAGGAAAAGGATGCCAAGATGCTCAAATGAGTAGATCCAATGCCAAGTGCAGCTGGCAGATCTTAGTTCTCTCAGAATCCAGTGCCCAAGAGTTCTAGTTGGAGAAAATATGCAGGAGTCTGCCTACGTTAATCCAACACTCCTTTATATTTTATAGATTGAAAATAAAAAGAGAGCAACAAAACGCAACACATTATGCTACAAAGTGAAGCCAAACATTGATTTTTCCACAAATTGCCTTGCTGGAGTTCACAAAGCCACAACAGATCTATGCAAGATGTCTCAGAAAATTTCAATGTATGATATCTAAAGGGTAGATCTAAATGAAACTCAACAGAAGTAATTTTTTTTAACAGATTTTTGTATGGATTTGCATGAGTTTTCAAGAAACTCTACAAAAACTCTCAAATGCAACTGAGTTAAACAAAAAAAAATACTAAGAAAGCAAAGTAAGAATTTCAGAATAAACTAATAGTATAACTAGACACATGATTACTGGGGTGGCTCTAATACCATATCAGAGTTGTTGCCAGAATACGGATAATGCGAATGCAATGGAGACATGATCACATGAGATGAATTTAGTGCACATCACATAGATGCTAAAGCAATTTGAAATTATACAAGAAGAGAAATTACACAAGACAAATAAGAGAAAACCCAATATTTGATTAACATAAGATGGCCAAAGTGAAGAATACATATATGAGAGAATGTAAGTAACTCCTCCACAAAAGGTAGTCAAGGCACCCCAAGAATAGACTGTAACTCCTCCATGAAAGGTGGTGATAGGGTGCTAAGAATAGAGAAGTAACTCCCATACCCGGAATAGCCAATCAAAAGAGTTACTTATGACATTTTTATAACACCTATGACACATCTATGACACACATCTCCATATAAGCTAGCATATCCCACGAATGTAAGAAAACTCCATGTATGTACAAATATATAATTTCCCTAATTAAATAATAGGGGAAAATAAAAACCTACACTAATAACAGAGGGCAGAGAACACCGGTTCAAAGATCAAAGGAAGCATCAGACAAAGGGATGGTTCAATCAAAGACCAAGAAAGTGATTGAACCAAGAAACCGATTAAACTAAGAAAGTGATTGAACCAGGGAAGTGATTGAACCATTGATGTCCCCATGGATGTCAAATTTAAGACAATGAAATAACTATTGATCTTTAAAGGTTTAAGCAGAAGCTACCAAGTGTCATCTGCCGGGAGACAGTTACTAGTAAGTTTCAAAGCAGTGGAATGTGCTACGTGTCTCGTTATAACTCAACAGAAGCTACCAAGTGTCAACATCCATAGCTTCTTCCTCTATTTTGTAAATACTGTGGTAGGCCCTAGGTGAGTTGCTAAACTCAGCAAAGTAAGACAAGTGTCTACACCCATGTTTCAAGTTTTCTATAAGTTTTGAAGTAACAGACTATGATAGATGTCAAAGACAGAGCACTCCTAATACAAATATATAGTAGGGAAAGGGGGAATGATGGAGAAAGACTAAAAATATCCATGTATGGGATATGTTTCTAGAAGATGAAGTAATCCACCAGGTGGACATCATAAAGTGCAAACATTTAATGGCATGACTTGTTTCTCTGCATTGAGCAAAGCAAACAACTATGCACACATCAGGAAACACATTAGGTGACACATATTAAAGATCGACACTTGATTCTAACATAGCCCATGGACAAAATTTAAAATGCATTGAAGGCATTGAATGCATCATAGGCCATTTTTGTGAAACAAAGCGCCCAAGTCTTTCTTGGAGCACTATATATTGGACTCTTTCTTATTGTTTTAGTGATCTCTCTCTCTGTTATCAAAAACAAAACTCTGCCCAAATTGAAAGGCATTACTGAGACTTTGAGCTTAGATTGTTCATCATATTTCATTATTTGAATAAGAAAACAAGTGACTTTTTAGCCTTTGTGCTAGAATAGCTTGGTTATTGGAGAAATTGTTCTTATGTCTATTTCCTTAATACATTATTTGTCCATTTAATTAAATAATCAAAATTAGTGAAAATAATTAGGAAGGTGTCCTAAAGCTGGCTGTGGAGAGACTTTATGCTACCACAATTGTCTTTAGTGTGTTTTCTTTCTATTTCTATGTAAAGGATCTTGGGACGACTTTGGGCCCTCATTATCCTTCATATTCTATTTATGTGTAAAGGACCTTGGGATGACTTTGTGCCCTCATTGTACTTCATATCTCACTCTTGGGTAGTTGAGGTGGAGACTTTGTGCTACATCTCAATCTGCTAGTTACTACACCTTTGGTTACCAGTTACTTGTCACTATCTAAAACAATTCCTGCTATTTCTTGCAAGATCACTTTTGAAAGAAGAGAAGTGCCTTGAACATTTTCACCAGGATTTTCTCCTTTGTTTGTTAACATCGTCTCTGAAAAAAGAGAGATGGATGGTTTATCCTACCCCTGAGTGTTATTTTTTGTTTGTATATATATAGTATATAGCTCCTACATATTTACAGGGAACCTCCCCTTAATGAGAGGAGAGATTTTTCCCCTTTTGATGTAGTAAACCTACACATCTGGCCGACCAATCTCCTTATGTTGTGGCTGAAAAGACTTATTTTTCTCATCATTTAGCTAGTGACAAAAGATTCACCCAACAGTTTTTGGTAACTCCACTAGGGAATTACGTGCAATTTGAAGCCTCAAGTTTTAGTTTGAAGCAGTCCCTACCCTTATCCATTATAGATTCTAGCGACTCCATTCTATGTCTTACCCATTATCATTATAGCCTTACCATCTCCCTCCACCTCCATGCTAATTGGGATAGAATGCGTAGTTTGAAGCCTCAAGCTTCAAGCTGAAGTAGTGTCAGTTCTTTTTTAGTTTTATTTTTACACTCTGGCAGATCCATGCTATACACGAAGCCAAAGGGCTAAAGGTATTATTGAGCCTATATTTGAGTTGGTACAACAAAGTAATTTTGATCTATTTCCTTCACCATCTCACCTCCAATGAACCAAAAGCTTTCCTCCTACTAAAGTCAAGTCTCCATTACCAGGCAAAGCCTCCATTTTCACTATTAATAAAGCTTTGTCAATACTTACCCCTCTGAGATTTGTTATTCCACCTTTCTATAGTCATACTATGGCAGTTTAAGGCCCTTGGGGTAACTTTTTTGGCCCACTCAATTTGACTCCACCCCTGCAAAACTTCCACATAGCTCAAGAATGAATTTCCCGAAATTTATTGGGGATGGGAGAGTTCACCATGATGAACATATTATAGCCTTCAGCATAACCTGTGGCACAATAGGAGTGGAATTTGAGGATGTGGTAGTCAAAATTTTCATGAAAACACCACAAGGTGATACTATAGACTGGTTCTACCATTTGTAAGCTAGGTCAATGACTGACTGGGACACACTTAAAGCTAAATTTAAAGCTAGGTTCAAGCCTGCAGAAGATGCACATGCTTTGCTAGCCCAGCTCACACAGATGAATAAAGAACCTCATGAGCCTATGAGGGATCTCATTGCTAAGTTTGACAAGCTCAAGAATTAGATTCTTACCATTGCTCAGCCAATACTTGAGAACCTTAATTTCTTCTTCATCAACTCATAGCTACCTGAAGTGAGTTTTTTGCTAAGACGTGCTGGCCATATTGACTTTGCTACTACTCAGGATTTGCCTACTGAGGTAGAAGATGACCTAATATTTTTAGGGAAGATAAAGAGAGACCCAATTAGAGGTAAATCCTCTTCATATTTTGAGTATCCATCTACAGACACCATGGATCAAATGGTGTAAAAGTTGGCAAATGAACTACTAGCCTTGAAAAGACAAATGGCCCAAGGTATGTCTATTCCTCCTAATTGGGATATGCCGAGGACATTTTAGAACCAGTCATATCAAGGCAATGCTGCCAAGAATCAAGAGTAGCCAAATCATCTTCCTCCCCCACAGAGGAACCTTGCCCTTGAAGCACCTCTAACTAACTCAGTAGTTGGATATTTGGAAATAGAACATGATTTCTCTTTCCAACCTAAGTTTGAGAAAGAAAATGATGTTAATCCTTCACTGAGGAAGAAGAAGAATTAGCTGGCAACTCTAACATTGGTTTTTTGAAATATCAAGATGAACGTAGAAGTGAAGGTAAAGTAGATGAGGGATCATATGTTATGTTCACCTAGTCCAAGAATCAGTCAGCCCAGCAAGCTGATAAAGAAAGAACAAAGGAGTGACCTCAACTAGCAATTTCAATTTCTAAGTGGGGAACCACTCTACCTTTCTAACCAAAGGACCCAGTGATTACAAGAAAGGTAAGTACATCAAACATCTCTGCACCTACTTCAACTTCATAGATCAGTCCTCCCCCTCCCAAAAACCAAAAGGATGAACTCTTATCCTCTCTTCCTAGTCCATTTTAGTCATTTGACATAATCGACCATGTCAAGAAGACTAAAATTCAAATGTCTGAATTTAAATTCTTGCAATCCAATCTTGAGCAGTTGGATAGGTTGGTAGAGTGTGTGAAGAATAAAGTCATCCCTACAGGACAAGAGATTAAAAAGATAGCTCATGATCCCCCAAGGAACCTGTCCATCCCAAAAATTATTGTCATTACTCCTCTAGTTGCCCCTGGGAAAATAGAGCCTTTCTATGTTTCCCTGTTGATAAATGGTCACAAACTAAGCAATTACATCATAGACTCAGGTGCTTCAGATAATGTCATGCCTACTAAAGTGTGGAATCTCTTGGTCTCTCACTGACCAAAACATTTGGTAGATGCTTCTCCATGGAGAACAAAAAAGTACCTCTACTGGGATAAATCAAGGACACCCAATTTATATTTGCAACATTCTTGGACAAGAGGATTAAGATGATAGTCTTGGTAGCTAACGTCCCAGCCTCATATGGCATTCTACTAGGATAAAATTTCTGCAAGGATGTGGGTGGCGAGTTGAGCATGGACCTATCTGAATTAAGGATCCCTGTCAAAGGCATCATGAAGAGGTTGATCCCTGAAAAGGAAGCAAAATATTTTGTCACGTAGACATCAGTGCCTGAAGCTTAAATTCTATTTGAGTCTTTAGGTAGGGGTAATTACTTCTTATCCACAAAGGATGTTCAAGGTTTAGCTAATGAAAGTCTTATAGGTGGCAATCCAAAGATGGATTCAAACAAGACATCAAAAGAATTAGTAGGGTACAGTAAAGATAAAAAAGGATCTTCCATCTCTAATGAAGAGAAATATGATAGAAGATCAGTTTTTGATGATGTTTGGATCTTGGAATTTGATGGCAACAATTATTCTACCAATGTTAAAGTTGGGATTGTGTCGATATCTCCTTAAGGAGATGATTTTCATTCTTCATGCAAGTTGCAGTTCAACAACACCAACAACACTCCTGAGTATGAATTACTGCCACCTAGATTAAAGGTTGCTCAGGATGAAGATGTCAAACTCCTTCATGCCAAAGGAGATGCTAAACTGATGGTTTGTCAGGTGTCTAAGGGGGACAATCAAAACATGCACTGGACTAAACCAATAGAACAACAAGCTATGGTAGTGGACCATATTGCTGAGCTCCAAAGTCAACAAAAGGAACTCTTCACCAAGAGAGCAAGGATTTATGATTTTTAGATTGAAGACCACGTCTTGACATGGGGAAAGAAGAGAGAACCAAAAGGAGTGCATAGAAAATGTGATTCTTAGTAGATAATTCCATTTACCCATCATCGATTCTAGGGACAAAATGGTTTCTTGTTGGTTTATTAGGATAGAATGCCATTTTCATTGTCTCACAATCGGCAACATCTAAATCACTTCAACTCTTGAAGTATCAGATAAGTTCACCTGTACATATGTATATTTGTATAGTCTTTGTTTTTGCTTTGTGTTGTTCATTTTAATTTTTTAGAGCCTTTCTTTTTTGGGTAGCATGACTCCATAGCCCAATGGCACACTTCAAAGGCATTGGAGATTCTGGTTTCTACTCCCCTCAGCTGTTTCAAGTTTTCAACTGAAGGAAGTTCCCCAATTGGAGCTAGCTATTGTCCCCAAAATATGTCACCCATTTTTGGGATAACATATGAACTATTTTGGTCTTGCAAGACAAAAATTGTCTCTTCCCTTTTCAAAAATTGTTACGAGCCTTCAAATTCTCTATTTTTCAAACTTTTTCAGCTAAGGGACCCTACAGGTAGGAATCTATGGACTCTACAGGCTTGAATCTATAGACTCTATAGGCTTGAATCTATAGACTCTATAGGCTTGAAACTATGGACTCTATAGGCTAATTTCTATGGACTCATTTATACGGACTCAGATCTATGGACTCTGTAGGTTCATTTCTATGGACTTTGCAAGAAAGAAACAAGCTCTCAATACTTAGGCAATTTCAATGTTAGTTTAATGCCATGGTTCAACCAAAAGGTTCATTAGCAAGCTTCAAATAAAGGATTGAACCATTGAACCATTGAACCCTGCTTCCAAAAGGTTAAAAGGTTCAATGGGTTTAAAGGTTCAAAAGTGTGCTTCAATAAAAGTTTAAAGTTCAACTGCTTTAGCAAGTTCAACGGTTTCAAAAGACTTAGCAAAAAGAAGAAGTCTTGAACCATTGAACCGTTGAACCGTTAAACCTTGAACCAAAATGGTTCAAAGGTTCAATGTGGTTGGTTCAACATGGTTATTTCAACATGGTTGGTTTAATGTGGTTGGTTTAAGTGGTCAAGAGAATGAATAGAACACAAGAAAGCGCTTGAACCATTAAACCGTTGAACCATTGAACCTTGAACCAAAATGGTTCAAAGGTTCAATCAGTTGGTTCAACGTGGATAGTTCAAAGGAGTGTCCCAAAGCTAAAATAACAAGTTCCCTTGTGGAGGGTAGTGAACTAAGGGTAGGTGCCCTTGTAGAGGGTAGAGAACATTGGTTCAAAGATCAAAGGAAGCGCTAGACAAAGGGATGGTTCAATCAAAGACCAAGAAAGTGATTGAACTAAGAAAGTGATTAAACTAAGAAAGTGATTGAACCAAGAAAGTGATTGAACCAAGGAAGTGATCGAACCATTGATGTCCCTACAGATGTCAAATTTAAGATAATGAAATAACCATTGATATTTAAAGGTTTAAGTGAAAGTTACCAAGTGTCGTCTACTGAGACAGTTACTAGTAAGTTTCAAAGTAGCAGAGTGTGCCACATGTCCCATTATAACTCAATGGAAGCTGCCAAGTGTCAACATCCACAACTTATTCCTTTTGTTTTTTAAATACTATGGCAGGCCCCAGGTGAGTTGCTAAACTCAGTGGAGCATGAAAAGTGTTTGCATTCACATTTCAAGTTTCTTATAAGTTTCAAAGCAGCAAAATATGATAGATGTCAAAGACAGAGCACTCCCAATATAAAGATACAGTAGGGAAAGGGGGAATGATGGAGAAAGACCAAAAATATCCATGCATGGGATATGTTTCTAGAAGATGAAGTAGTCCACCAGGTGGACATCGTAAAGTGTAAACATTCAATGGTGTGACTTGTTTCTCTACATTGAGTAAAATGAACAACTATGCACACATCAGGAAACACATCAGGTGGCCCATATTAAAGACCGATGATTGATTCCAGCATAACCCATGGACAAAATTTAAAATGTATTGAAGGCATTGAATGCATCATAGGCCATTTTTATGAAATAAAGCACCCAAGTCTTTCTTAGAGCACTATATATTAGACTCTTTCTTATTATTTTAGTGATCTCTCTCTCTGTTATCAAAAACAAAACTCTACCCAAATTGAAAGACATTACTGAGACTTTGAGCTCATATTGTTGATCATATTTCATTATTTGAATAAGAAAACAAGTGACTTTTCAGACTTTATGTTGTAATAGCTTGGTTGTTGGGGAAATTGTTCTTATGTATGTTTCCTTAATACATTTTTTGTCCATTTAATTAAATAAGTAGAATTAGTGAAAATAATCAGGAAGGTGTCCTGAATCTAGTTGTGGAGAGACTTTATGTTGCCACAATTGTCTTTAGTGTGTTTTCTTTCTATTCCTGTATAAAGGATCTTGGGATGACTTTGGGCCCTCATTATCCTTCGTATTTTGTTTCTATGTAAAGAACCTTGGGATGAATTTGTGCCCTCATTGTCCTTTGTATCTCACTCTTGGGTAGTTAAGGTGGATACTTTGTGCTACATCTCAGTCTGCTAGTTACTATGCCTTTGGTTACCAGTTACTTGTCACTATCTGAAAGAATTCCTACTGTTTGCTACAAGATCACTTTTGAAAGAAGAGAAGTGCCTTCAGCATTTTCACCAGGATTTTCTCCTCTGTTTCTTAACATCATCTCTAAAAAAAGAGAGATGGATGGTTTATCCTACCCCTGAGTGTTATTTTCTGCTTGTATATATATATATATATATATATATATATATATATAAATAGCTCCTACATATTTATAGGGAACCTCCCCTTGATGAGAGGAGAGATTTGTCCCCTTTTTATGTAGTAAACATGCACACCTAGCTGACCAATCTCCCTATGATTTGGTTGAATAGACCTATTTTGTTCATCAGTTAGTTGGTGACAAAATATTCACTCAATAGGACAATGACCAAGATTGGGTAGAATATGTAGAGCTCCTTAATGAGTTTGAAGAACTTGTAGCTAAAAAGAAAGCCAATCCTATTGAGAGCACCATGAAAACCAAAAAGGTATGTCTTATTGAACCACCATTAGAGGTTGTAGTTGACAATTATTATGAGAAAGTTGAGATTGTTTAGCTTCAAGAAGATTTCATTTCCATAGCTAATTATTTGAATCTACTTGGTTCTCATTAAACATCATGCCAATGAAGCTGGAAAACACCATAAGGAGATGGAAGAATAAATTATAAGGGTTAAAAGGATACATGCATCATCCAATCCTCCAATTCATGAAAATAGGTTTAAAACTTCCCCTTTGATCTAAAAGGAAGTATCCATTTCAAGTTAATTTTGTTTGTATGTTTGTGTTCTATAAGTGCTCATAAAGCACATGTGTGTTTCTTATCTTATGTCTTGTGTCTTGTTATTTTATATTATTTGGTGTGTTTCCAAAGGAAATTTATGTGTCAACCTAGTGTATATGTTACTCCATGGCCTAATGGATAGGCTTAGGCAACTAGTCTTGGCATATCAAGCATACCACCCTTGGGAAATCATAAAAAATGTTGACTATTTTAACCGTAAGTCAAAATGGGTCAACCCCCTTAGGTAAAAAATTTATATAGTGGTTGATTATTATTTCATTTGGTGTTTCATAATATATTTGATGTCATTCAATATGTTTTAGCTTTGGTCATAGTCTAATTAGTCCATATGTCATTTTGAGCCACCTTAGGGTCATTTTTTAGCATTAAATACAAGTGGCATCATTTTCAAGGTTACCAAGTGTTATATTTTTTATTAAAACATAAAAAAATCATACTACCTATTAGTAATTTTATTAAATTTGAAACTTTCATGTTAGCTAACTAAACATCAAAAAATTAATTGAAAAAGGAGTTTGGCACTTGTATGGCTTATGAAAGAGTGTGACATGTGTGTCAACATTATGGGATGTATATTACAATTCCTTGGAATCATATAAATTTTTATCATCCTTTTAATTTTTAAAAATGATCAAAATTTATTCTACTCCTTCATCACCCTTATTGACATGTAGAACCAGTCAACAAGTTTATGATTAGTATGGTCAGTAGAAGAAGTATCAAGTAAAAAAAAAAATAAGGTTTGATATTAAAATCAATTAAATTCATTTTCATAAAAAAATTTCAAGGATTGGTCACTTTTTTTTTTATGAATCATCCTTTACAAGTTGACTGTGTTGTTTTTCCTATTAAACCCCATACCCTATAGGTTTCCTTATCAAATGGATAGGTTTATAAAGTAAAATTACTAATATTTATTCCATGGTATTTTTAATAACCTATAATGTTTTCAATTATTTTTTTCATATTTGGAAAGGATTCCTTGGATCAAACAACTCAAGTTGTAGGAAGGTGTCACCATGTGAGGGCTAAGTCAAATTTCATTAATTTTAGAATGTTTATTTATCTAAAAATGTCTTCAAATGATTTTGAAATTATGTTATTAATTTATTTAATTTCATGATAACCTCCTTACTTCCAATCTTACCTTACAATATCCACATCATGAAGAACACATAGTCACATATGGGAAAATAGTCAACTTTATGCTTGTTTCTAAATGTAGTCATAGCATATGGGGTATTGAAAGTGTTAATGGGAGATATATAAATATTTTAATATGTTTAACATCTCATTTAATAATTAAAAATAAACTAAACCCATCTAAATAGCACAAGAATAACTATGATGACAGTCATTGCAAGTTAGACACACGGTCATACACCATCAAAGCATACATATAGGTGCCTCATAGATGGTAATCATGTTAAAAGGAGATTATTGAAGTGATGGAAGTTTTACATGATGAAAATTATTCATTTGAAGGTTTTAAGGTGATCCAAACCTCATTTTAAGTTGATACACCATGTGCATTACCAAGTTTCCATTCAGTGTTTTGTCTGCAACTTCATCAGCACCTACATGAGGGTAAGAACACTAAAATGGGATTTTTAAATCTTGGTTCAGGTATGATATGGTGAGATATATTTATTTTTAAAATTTTAAATTATATAAACTTCTTTGAAAGCCTACATTCCATGCCCACTACCTAAACTCACATTCTATTACCTTATACTTGTAAAAGTCCACCAACAAGTGGCACCACAGAGAGTTGAGAATCCTTAATGGAGCTGATTGGGCATGTTGAAACAATTATTTAAGTATAAATATGTTGGGGAGACTATTAAAATCATGATTGAAGTGTTAAGTTGGCAAGTTAGAGTAAAATCCCACTTTAATAGTTGATGATTGGAAATTAGGGACAAAATCCCTAAAAACACAAAATAGAGGCCTGAGCCATTCTGTTGAGGCCATGTAACAATGTTTCAAAGGGTTTAGATGAAAATAAATTTGAATATATTGTATCCTCCACATATTTATGTGAACATTAAAGAGGTAAATGGATATGTGTCTAAATGGAAGTGGTTTTTGGAAGCCTCAAACTCACACTTTCACCCACTATTAACTTTTAGTGTTAATAATAAGAAGTTGAGCTTTCATGACCCATACCCATCAAGTGGTAACATATAGAAATTTATTAATGATAATTGGTATTTAATGTTTTAATAGAGCCCATTTTTTTTCAAAGGTAATAAAAAAGAGTCAAAGTATAGGATATGACCTCACAATACCACCTATAGGCCCCTTTGTTGCTCCAACAGGGTTAATTACTATTGACTATAGTCAACAATGTCCTAAAGTCAACTACCTTGGTGATTAGTTTAGTATGAAAATATTAGGAAATTAAATTCAAAACTTATAAAATTATCTATATCATGTGACACATTTTTCAAGGTTAATATCCACCTACATGTTTCTCCTTTATCACAAAATGGATACCTACAGGTTGGTTGTAGGGTTGTCATGAAGGTTAGGCTAGATAGTGAATGTATGGGCCTCAATCAAGGAATATTTTAAATAAATAAAACTATAAAAAGGTTTAGTTAACTTCAAGTATAATATTAAACATGTACACAAGGCCTAAATCATGTAAAAACACCTACATGACACATACACAGTCAACTATAGTTGACTATGACATAACAGTGAGATAAGAAGCTATGATTATTGAGGGTGACATAGCTTGAACATGAAGAGAGTGACATATATTAATTTTGAATAACATTTATAACCCTAAAATTTCCTAGATCATTATATTCAAATCTTAAAATATGCAACAAACACCTATAGGTGGGTTAAAACATAGGAACACAGTTAATATGCCAATCAGGTTTAGCTAAAAAAACATAGGTTAAAAGTGAAAGCATGAGTGATAAAAAGTTGGTGAGCATTGATAAAACTTTCAATGTGTTTATGAACATCTAATTACATTACTATATTAGTGAAAATAGGACATGGATAGTTCCCACAGAGCACCTACAATCCATGTTGCAATCTTGCATAATCAGTTAGTGTTCAAAGAGTTTGTCTTGAAGTTAGAGAGGTTTGGGAGTGATAAAAGAGTTAATTAACCCTATAAATGGGTGAAAATAATATTTATAGCTAAATTGAGATCCTAATATATCTAATATGCTAGATAATATATAGGATATACCCTTTATTCTATCTCATACAAAGGGTATTCTAGGGAACAAAAAGCCTACAAGTTTTGAGAAAGAAAGCTAGTAATGAGTCAAAGATTGATAGATACATTTAAATAAGGTGTCATGAGTTGTAATATACATGAAAAAACTTGGTATAAGTCTCTCATGTGTCTAAAGTGAAGTAAGGTAACCCAAACTTATTGGTATGTAGGTAGACCTATTAGTTCTAGTCTAAGCCTAAGACCCTCAAGGGGTATAATAACACTATTTACATTATAATAAAATTATAACCTATGTAAGCACTACCATTAGAGGTTATAAAGTGTGTTTGAGTTGTTGGAGTGCATAATAAGTCATAGGGAAACCATGTTTGGATCCAAACCAACTTAGGTCTATACAAAATTGAGGAAAGATCTCGAGTAGATAGTTTTGGAAGCTCACATCTAATTGGAGACCTTTCATGGGATCTTAAGAAGTTGGTAGATGTTATAAAGGGTATATAATAAGGTTTTAGTGAAATTTTTTTCAAGAATTGAATGTCAAACCTACATGAAACCTCATTTAAGGTTAAAACATCTATAAACCCTCTCAAACCTTGGTTTTAGACTTGATGAAGGAAATGAAGGAGAAAAAATATCCTAATGGACCAAAATGACATGGGAAAGGGTTGTAACTTATATATGACTCTCTAAGGTTTCCCTCCATCCTACTGAAGTGCTCCCTACTTGTATGCATAGGAGGAAATTTGGATTTTTTTTAATTTTGATGTTTTGTAGGTTCTAAGAGGTTTCAAAGGATGAAATAAACTTTGGGAGAGATATTGGGACTTAAAATAACTCACTTTGGAAATGTAGAGTAATTTTTTACTCTACTTTTTTAAATTTTCAATCGCACACTACAATTTTGGTTCTTGCATACCTTGGTCATGGTAGCAAAGTTTTGGAGCAGAGCACGAGTTTATTTTTCATCTAAGTGTCGAAGTGTAGCGGAGGCTACCAAGTGGTGATGTCTAAGCACAAGTTCTCTTTTTCCCTTTTGTTTCCTTCATTCCATTTTTCCTAAGTATTGAATCTAAGTAGAAGCTGCCAAGTGTCACTTTCCAAAATTTAGAGCCGGCCAGCTGGCATTGTCTGAGACACTTTTCATAATTTTTAGGAAAGTCATGGATCATACCACATATCTAATAGAAACTAATCATAATGCACCACGTGTCATCATCTGTGTCTCATATCAACACCCACGTTCCATTCTATTTTTTGACAAAGGTCTTCAACAAGCTAAGTAGCAGGGAGTAGTAGAAAACACCAGGTGGCAGTAGCAGAAGGCCCTGGACTACTTTTTTATAGAATGACAGAGGTCACCATGTGTCAGCATCAAGAGACTTTGGTCAGTGCCTAGGTTCAATGCTTTGTATCAATGCAGAATGGCATCATTTCATTTTGATTAAGTGTTGAAAAGAATCAGAGGCTGCCAAGTGTCACTCTCCAAGCCCCTTTCTACTCCATTCCTAAAAAAAATGGAAGGTGCCACATACCCCTAGTAATAAAAGCAGAAGATGCCACGTATCTTCACAAAAATAATAGAGGCCACCATGTGTCAAATTTTGAGAGACCATCTTCAAGCTTCATCGCCAAATAAAGATTGTGGTGGGTCTTGGGTGTTACTTCAAAGGTCTATGGGGGTGCCAAGTGTCAACCTATGAAGACTGCCATGTGCATCCATCCCCTGTTAAAGAGCTGCTCAAGCAAGGAACGTGGTGAGTTTTATTTTGTTAAAACTTCTAAGAATCGAAGAAGTGGATTATGATAGGTGTCAAAGGCAGAGTGTTCCTGAACAGAATATAGAGAAAGTGGAAAATGCTACATGGCTTTGATAAAGCAGGTGGAAAGTGCCAAGTGTTCAGTGCTTTTGAAGCAATAAAGAGGATTTTAGGAAATTGACTAAGTTTCCTCTCCCATTCCAATATAATAAAGTTTTCTATCTATCTGTTGCCACTAAGTGAGATGGAGGGAAACTTGGAGGGAGTTATTCCTGGTAGATGGAACAATTTTCTGGGTAGATTTTGGAGCCTACAAGCATTAAAACAGTCATTTATTTATCCCCTATAAGTGGTGGTAGAATAGATAGTTGAGAAGATAAGCAAGTGATGGAATGATAAATTTAGGCATGAAGGGAGGTACTAGACATGAATTGCCATGCCGCAGTTAGGGCAGTTCTCGATAAGACTAGGATGCATCCAAGGCATTGAAGGTGTCATCTATTTGTCCCCTATGAGTTAAGGATGGATTAGAATTGTGAGGGAAATGGAGTGCTATAGGGAGACATCTGAGGCTATAAAAAGAGAAGAATTGTAAAATCTAGAGGGAAGACTTTTCTATAGTTTTAGACTTTCTAGAGTTTTGACCAGTAATATCATTTGCTTTTGTCTCAATTTTCTTGAGTTGTAAAGTTGATGTAACTATGCATGTTTCTGTGCCTTTTATGTGGCTAAATGAATTAATAAGATTTAACTCTATGCCTTGGTTGATATTATCTATGTTATTTCCAAAAGTAGTCTAAACTATGGATTTTCTAGAGTTGTGATTAGGAATGTCATTTGCTTTTGTCTCATTTTCTTGAGTCAAAAATTCTAGATAACTGTACATGATTTATGAACCTCTTATGTCAGTGAAAGATTTTATTAAGAAGATTGAACATTATGCCTTTGTTGAAATTTTCTATATCTCAGTAAAAGAAGCCTCTGTTATGAGTCTCTATTTCTATTATTTCAATCTTTTACATTGATCATGCACTTATCTGCTCTTAAATATAATTGAATCCCACATATAGTCTCGTTGTGCTTAGGTTAGGATTAGGATTACACTCAGGCACATCACCATAGTTAGGTTTCAATTCCTACGTTTACATTTCTATTTAATTTCCTATCCCTTTTGCCCAACACTTGATACAAAAAGAAGAGACCAGCTTCTCTAAAATCTGGAGGTTGTTTCAAGCCGCAATGTCCCACAGCTTGAAACTTCCCATTGTTGATTGATTAGAATCAAGCACAATTTTAAATCATCAATAGTTTTTGGCATGCCCAATGGGATGAATTTATCAAGGAGTTGAAGAATTTTGGTGTGTTCTTCAGCCAACCAGCCTTTGAAGGTTTTTGTTTTATCAACACCAACAATGACTCTGAGTCAAATCAGCTAATTAAGTAGTCCTGATATCATCAAGAAATCACCATTTGGTATGTATAATTTTGTTACTCAGAGTTATGAGTCTTATGCTCTTTCATATATTTTTAATCAAGATCAGGTTTCTCATGGAATCACGTAAAGCAATGAGGATGCATATGGTCATGAGTAATACCAATCTTATGCCCAGCCTCCCCAGTATGTCACATCCCATGCTCAACCTAATCTTATTTTCACCTTCAAAAAAGCATTACTGGGATATAAAAAACATGTATTGGAGTTTGAAAATAGAAGGGGATGTGGCCAAGAAATTCCTAATCATGTCATCCACCAAGTAAGGAATGCAGCAGATCTGATTAAAAGTGAATGGGATCCCATTGAAAGAGCAAATTGGCAAAGGCTTACATATGAGATGTTAGATGTGTGTGACTTGATTGCATTTCTAGAAGAGAGGCTGAGCATTCATGAGAGACAACCTTACCAAGTCTATCAAATTGCATATCCACCACCACAAATTCTATATCAGACATGCGCCACCCCTGTTCATGAGCCAGGTCGAACCTGTCAAGGTCATTTCCCTAATAATGCCAAGTCTATGTTAGCAATAAGGGAAGAGGACTCCAAACCCTCACTTTCCCCTCAAGTCCCTCCCACCCTTCCTCAAGAAGCTTCTTGTTTTTTATCACAACCTTCTTCTTAATCCCTTTACAAAGAAGAATGTTTTTTGGAGGAAGCAAATAAGTATGTGGAGGAATATGCTCAGTTCATGGTTAGTCAAGAAGATTTCATGACTTCTGATGAGGAAGAAATCACCATAGGTCCCACCTTTGATGAACAAGAGGACAAGTCACAAGATTTTGCCTTAACTTCTGATGAGGAAGAGATCATTTCTGACTTTTTTCTCAAATTGCAAGAAGATATGGAGGAACACGAACACTTCCTTGATCAAGTTATTGAGACAGGTGACACTATTCCTCAAAAAGGCTATGAACTGGCCAAATGTGGAGAAGACAACATTGAGACTCAACAGAGGATGCAGAGGGGATGCTGGCTTTTAGATTTATCTTTTCAAGAGGTTGGAGTCATCAAAGAGCATGATGTCGCAATGGGACCTGAAGATGAGATAGAAGGAGATAAGCCAAAAGATGATGGACATCAAAAGGCATAGAGTGGAGAACCAACAACCATCGATTTCTTGACGAGACACGACATCATGAAGAACTAGTATTCAATAGGCTTTCAAAAATTAGAAGATCTTATGGATGTCAAAAGCATGTTTGACTCAGACTCGTTCGAATGCAGGCAGATCTGTGTGGCCCATGTAGAGGACATTTCACCAAAGATACACCTGTTTGAATCACTTGCATGGCAACATAAGTTGGCTTGTCATAAATAAGATGTTAGAAATTTTATTTTTGATCCTAGAGGGAGTCAAGGATGCTTAATTAATGTAGTTAGGTAGTTTCACATTCCCACATTGTTTTTGTTTTCTGTTGTTGTTTTCTCACTTTCCTTTTAAATAAGTGTTTTAAACACAGAGTTGGTAGTTTAGGAGTTTTTTTCTTTATTTTTTAATTCTTTAAATTTTGCCACATTAAATGCTTCCCAAATCTTTCAAAATCTCTAAGGTACCTTGTGCCACAACTTGCATAGCGTGTCCACCTCACTGTTTCCTGAAGATTGATTAGGATATGCTAATAGTCATCCAAATTTAATGCCATTTGAGACTTGATAGGTCCATAAATATCCCTTAGCAAGATTTAAAGTTTACAAATTCTCAAGCCTTCTTGTACCTATGAAAATATCCTATTCATTGTGATTATTAATTGCCTAGTAAAATTTGCTTCAGTGAGAGTGTTTCTGTCTTGCATAAGGTTCATACTAGGTTTTACATAAAAGATATAGAGATGGCGGGAACATCATCTTCACAACAAGGAGCTGGGACACCTATATCTCTTGATAGGTTACTGGCTAATATGTCATATGTTATAGCTCCTACACAACCGTTGAGAACCTATCTAAGAACTAGAATCCTAGAAGTTGGTCAAGCCAGTGACCCATCAAAAGTAAAGGATTATGCAAATGGAATCATATACCCAATCTTGTAAAGAACCAGTAGCAAGAATCTTAGAGAAGGGGCACACTAAAGGTGTCTTCAAAGAGCCAGAGCAAGGTTATATGAGACATTAAAAATGAGGATATGGACCTCATAGCTGGCTCAATTCATTTCCCCAACTATGCATCCATGCCCTGATGTGATCAAATTATGTGTAGACTTACTCCATGCACCATCTTACACCATTCAACAGGGTCCCTTCATGCTATAGATCACCCCACAAGCTATCAGGGACATGGTAGCCCTGCATTATGACAATATCACCACATTCCCCACTATTGATGGGATGTAGAGGATGTGGGTGAATGTCAACACTCAGACAAGACTTTTGAGGTCTGAGTTACAAATGGCCGATGGTGATACAATGATACCCATGCTCCCTGCACCAAGAACTTAGTTCGTGCCAGCTAGCCAAGACACACTATCAATGATGGCTCTCATCTTTGGCATGAAGGATGACATGGTGGTGTATGCAGAACAAATGGCAATCCCTTTTAGGATGAAAACAGTCGACAAGATGCAGGAGAATCGACTTGACTTCTCAGAGCACATTGCCTTTTCAATAGTGGAATAGTTGACCCAATTCAGATCAAAAGGGGTGTTTAGGTATTCCTCTTATTTGTTCCATCTCATACTGTATCAAAACCCTGACCTTTTCACCCAATATATGAATCTGAACCTATATGACCCAGGCTTTGAGCCCCAAAGGACCATTTTTGTGTCTGTATGGACACACATTTTATCAAGAACTAGTGACTTGTATGATTTTTGGGAATTATTTGTCACCCCTATTCTTCATTACCTTAGCCCTGAACCTGTCATAAACAAGTTATTTCCAAGTGTTTCAAACCTCCTACTCAGTTGTCCAATACCGTGTGACTTCTATTTTGGCTCCCACGACACGATCATAAGGGTTTATGGTTTTTGTGGGGAACCAATGTTGCTACCAAAGACTTTAAACCTTAGGTTGGCATTCCTAGAAGTCACTAGGTAGGTGTTGGTAGTTGACAATGAGTATGGTTCTGGGAAGAAGAAGAGAAAAATGTACAATCTCTCGTGGATGGCAGGCAACATGAGTTTGGAAGCCAGAGATGCTGAGACTATGCTATTGAGAAAATTGGCCTTCCTAGGGTTCCTACTAGTCAAAGACAAATGGGTTTACGACCCAAGTGATTACATAGCCTCTGTGGAAAGGACCAATAGGATCTAGGCTAGGATTGCACATGAAGGCCGCCCTTTTTGGGAGACCAGAAAAAACCCTGTAGAAGATGCTCCTGGTTTTTATGTTGAATTGACAAATTTGCCCCTACCACAGAATAGGCCATGGAAAACCTTCTATGATAAATAGAGGGATTATGATCCTAAAGTCAGGATGACTTCTAGTTTGAGAAGGATGTTGAAGAATAAAGGTTGGGATGCAGAGAAGATTAAGGCCTATTGGAAATATAGGTAGAAAATTTCCCAAACCACCCATACTTTTAGAAGCATGGATTCAGATGAAAGATGGAAGGAAATTTGGGATGAGTGTCATCCCTACCATACATCTAGCCTAGAAACAAGCCAATTAATAACTCTCAGGACAGAGCAAGAAGCTAGAGTGGGACCAAGCTAGCAATTATAGGCCTTAGAGCAAGCTGCAGCTATAGTCACTACATCAGCCTAGCCCTAGCCTCTTAACATCATGGAATAACAAAGGAGTGTGGTTTCCTCACCACCAAAATCTTACCCATCATTGGAAGTGATATAAATCCCTAGTTTTCCACAAGCACCACCGGCAACAGCAGAGGTGGAAGGGAAGCAGATGCAGCCAGAATTAGAGACACCCAGGAAGAAAAAGAGGGTGTAGTTCTATTTTGATTTAGAGGAGGAATAAGAGCCTTTATAGCACCAAGTGCAGAGCACTACAACTTCCCCTTAGGTAATTATTACTCATCCTCCTCCCTCTCAGTCTGTTCTTTTCCCTATCGGCATGGTGCCTCCACCTAGCCAAATGACACCTCCTATCACCTCTGCCATCCCCATTTCACAATTCACCCCATTGTTGGCACCTCAAGCCCTAAAATTACCCTATTTCTCCCCCTCTATTCCCAAAAAGATGCTCCTTCATCTCACCCCTAGCCAACCAATGGCTATCCAATATGGCCTGCCATAAGGATATCCTTTCACGGGAGGACATATTACATCCCCTTCCACCTTCCAGATGCAGGCCGATGCCATTAAGAAGGCAAGAGAATCTTGATTGGAGAAAAAGAGAACCAAAGATAATAAAGCATCGATTGTTCCACACCTATGGTCACAATTTGACCCTATTCAGTTGCAGTTGATGGTGACCCATTTGTCACCCAATGTTGTCAAGCTGAGTGAGCAAATGTAGCCAAAGGACTATACAATGAATGTAGTGGCCATTGATATGTCCCTATTCAGGCCCTAGGATAGAATTGAGCTATTGAC
Organism: Torreya grandis; assembly: GCA_037957365.1. Lineage (NCBI taxonomy): Eukaryota > Viridiplantae > Streptophyta > Pinopsida > Cupressales > Taxaceae > Torreya > Torreya grandis. Next base: position 241,622 of record JARHVA010006155.1, on the reverse strand, counting down.
AAAATCCACTTCTACAGTCATAGAAGATTATTTGAAAAAGTCAAGAAGACTGCAGAAGATGGAGGCTGATTTGGCCAAAGAAAAGGCAAACTATAACAGTTTGGCCAAAGAAATAAATAAGAGAGATAATGAAATAGTTAGTCTACATAAACAGTTGCAAGATACTATTTCCCTTCAGACTCAGTAGGCAATCCAAGACCAGAATGATTCATTAAAAGCAGAGCTGACACTTGCAAAAGATGCAACAATAGCCCTTAGGTGGGAGAATGCAACGTTGTAGGGAAGAGTCAAAGGACTTCAGCTGCAGGTTACCCAATCACAACAAAAATTGCTAGATGAATGAAATAAGGCCATGGCTTTTCGATCCCAATTCCAAGAGGAGCAATAGAGGGTAGTGAAACTAATGATAGAGCTAGCTAATAGGCCACAAGGTGTAGGAGTGATAAAACTAGTGAACGAGCTCGATGAGTCAACATGGGAAAGAATCTCCTCAGAGGTTATCCAGCTCAGGCCATCTCTCACCTTCATGATCAATGCACAACAATTATGTGAGAAGGTGGAAGATTCAGTACAAAACACTCTGGCCACAGTCTCTAATAGAGTCATGAACTCCCAAACCTTGTTGTAGAAGCTCTACAATGTAATGGATGTAACATTGGTAGCTGTGGGAATCCCTGATAAAATGGTCACCACAAAATGGGTCAATGAGGTGCTCAGTTATAATTTCATAGCCAACCATTGCCAAGAGCTTCTCAAAGCCATGAAAGAAGGCATCAATGAGATGAGATAGCATATTGAAGATCTGGTGTAATTAGGCCTTCTTTCTCTATTTCTAGACACCAACACAATGCTAATGGTTGATCAAATTGAACCATTGCTACTGGCCAAATAGAGGGATCAAATTATTTTTAGGGCCTGTGGGATGATTCCTCAGTCTCAAAAGTCAAAGTTATTTTGGTTCTTGTTTCCCAACTGGAATTTAAACTAAAAGCTACAATCCAAATTCTACAAACTTTTTTGTACAAGGATATCATTAATCTGGATCTGGCTTTCATTGAATTGTAGAACAAGTAAGGGTTATCTGAGTATGAATGGTCCATCTACCAAACAACACTTTTGAAGTTGTAAAATTTTGAAATTTTGATAGAGTGAGAGTTGGGTTTCTTTTTGAGAAGGCTCAAAAGTCATGGGGGTCACCAGTAATTATAGATATATTTTTTACTCTATGTTGTTTTTAAATTTTTAGTCACGCATTGCAATTTTGGTTCCCGCATACCTTGGTCATGGTAGCAAAGTTTTGTAGCAGAGCACAGGTTTCTTTTTCATCTAAGTGTTGAAGTGCAGTGGAGGCTACCAAGTGGTGATGTCTAAGCATGGGTTCTCTTTTTCCCTTTCATTTCCTTCATTCCATTTTGCCTAAGTATTGAATCTGAGCAGAAGCTGTCAAGTCTCACTTTCTAAAATTTAGAGTTGGCCAATTGGCATTATCTAAGACACTTTTTCATAATTTTTAGGAAAGTCATGGATCATGCCATGTATCTAATAGTAGATAAGCAGAATGCACCATGTGTTAGCATCCATGTCTCATATCGGCACCCACATTCCATTTTATTTTTTGACAAAGGTCTTCAACAAGATAAGTAGCACGGAGCAATAGAAAGCACCAGGTGGTAGTAGCGAAAGGCCCTGGACTAATTTTTCAAAGAATGGTGGAGGTCACCATGTGTCAGCATCTAAGAGACTTTGGTCAGTGCCTGGGTTCAATGCTTTGGTTCAACATAGAAAGGCATCGTTTCATTTTGATTAAGTGTCAAAGAGTAGTGGAGGTTGCCAAGTGTCACTCTCTGAGCCCCTTTCTACTCCATTCCCAAAAAAAGTGAAAGACACCACATACCCCTAGTAGGAAAAGTAGAAGATGCCATGTATCTTCCCAGCAATAGCAGAGGCCACCATGTGTTAAATTCTAAGAGACCATCTTTAAGCTTTGTCACTAAATAAAGATTGTGGTGGGTCTCAGGTGTTACTTCAAAGGTCTATGAGGGTGCTAAGTGTCAACCTATGAATACTTCCACATGCATCCATCCCCTTTTAAAGATCTACTCAAGCAAGGAATGTGGTGAGTCTTATTTCTTAAAAACTGCTAAGTATCAAAGAAGTAGATTGCGATAGGTGTCAAAGGCAGAGCATTCCTGAATAGAATATAGAGAAAGTGGAAAATGCCGCATGGCTTCGATAAAGCAGGTGGAAAGTGCCAAGTGTCATTATTTGATGCTTTTGAAGAAATAAGGAGGATTTTATAAAATTGACTAAGTGTCCTCTCCCATTCCAATAGAATAGAGTTTTTTGTCTATCTGTTACCACTAAGTGAGATGGAGGGAAACTCGGTGGGAGTCATTCCTGGTAGATGGAACAGTTCACCGAGTAGATTTTGGAGCTTGCAAGCATTAAAAGGGCCTTTTATTTGTCCCCTATAATTGGAGGTATAATAGATAGTTGAGTGGCTAAGCAGGTGATGGAATGAGAAATTTAGGTGTGAAGGGAGGTACTAGACATGAATTGCCATGCTGCAGTCAGGGTAGTTCTCGATAAGACTAGGATGCATTTAAGGCATTGAAGGCACTATTTATTTGTCCCCTATGAGTTAAGGATGGATTATAATTGTGTGGGAAAGGGAGTTTTGTAGGGAGACATCTGAGGCTATAAAAGGAGAAGAATTTTAAAATCTAGAGGGGAGACTTTTCTATAGTTTCAAACTTTCTAGAGTTTTGACCAGTAATATCATTTGCTTTTGTCTCAATTTTATTGAGTTGTAAAGTTGATGTAACTATGCATGTTTTTGTGCCTTTTATGTGGCTGAATGAATTAATAATATTGAACTCTATGCCTTGGTTGATATTATCTATGTTATTTGCAAAAGTAGTCTAAACTATGGATTTTCTAGAGTTGTGATTAGGAATGTCATTTTCTTTTGTCTCATTTTCTTGACTTAAAAATATTACATAACTGTACATGATTTTTGTGCCTCTTATTTGAGTGAAATATTCTATTAAGAAGATTGAACACTATGCCTTTGTTGACATTTTTTGTAACTCAGCAAAAGAAGCCTCTGTTATGAGCCTTTGTTTCTATTATTGCAATATTTTACATTGATCATGCACTTGTCTGCTCTTAAATGTAATTGAATCCCACATATAGTCTCATTGTGCTTAGGTTAGGATTAGGATTACACTCAGGTGTATCACCATAGTTAGGTTTCAATTCCTTCATTTGCATTTTTGTTTAATTTCCTATCCCTTTTCCCCAACACTTGATACAAATAGAAGAGACCAACTTCTCTAAAATCTGGAGGTTGTTTCGAGCTGCAATGTCCCACAGCTTGAAACTTCTCATTGTTGATTGATTAGAATCAAGAAAAATTTTAAATCATCAATAAGAAATTTAATTCATAAAAAAATATCTTAAGTGTTTCTATAGGTGACTTTACTTTCGCTAGTTAAAATTGCCAAAGTGAAAAAGATAGTGAGAAGGGTGAGAACTTCAAGTGGGAGTTTATTTAAGGTGTACATGAAGAATATAAGGATATGATAAGTATTAAAAATTTTAATTCATTCCCATATATTTATTTTCATGGAAAAATAAATCCAAATTTGAAGCCAAGTGTGAAGGGTGAGTGAAAGAGGAGTTACTTGGACTACAGGTAGTGGTAACTCATGTGTATAAGAATTTAGATGATTAGATATTTAACCAATACATGGCAGATAATTTATAAAATACATCCTTATAATTAAAATCATTATATCTATCCTTATTTTTTGTGGGTCATTCCAAAAGGGTCAAATGATCAAGGCAATTTTTTGAGTAAGTAAGAAGAGTCATATGCCACATTTCATGAAGTTGCATGCTTTAGAGGATCATTTGTCCTATCAAACCTTACATGTTTTATCTAAAACTAATTAACCTATATTTATAACTCCTTTTCTCAAAATTTAACTTTTCCAATTTACTCTTATACTTCTCTCTTCAATTATATAAATAATGGCCTTTTTGGCCCTTATATTTTACTTCCACTACATGTATGGCAAAACCCTGCTAGAATGACATTATGTTTTGGCTTTGAACAATAATTGAAAGTTTATATTTGAGTTAAATAACATTTTTATGAGTTCTAAAAGTGATTTATGGTGATGCAAAGTGATAATCTTCTATCCTTTCTTCCCTTATCCTCTCATGTTTATGCAAGAGTTCCTATTTTAGTAGGTCATATGAAGTGTTGTCAAGTGTATGATTATATATTTTAAGTGTACAAGGAACCTTAATGTTTTTAAATATCTTGTGGTTAAATTAACTTTGATATCTTTCATTCATCCCACCTCCATATTAAAATACTCATTTTAGAATCCTTTAGAACGTAGAAGCTAGTTTGTATTCCTTGTTTCTTAGTGCAAGAAAATATGATGGTCATATGGAAATCATCTTGGTGTATCACCCCTTATAATAGGTTCATTTCATGAAAAATAATAACTATTTTCCCCACAAAAAAGTATTATTTTAGGTGAAAATAATTTTGAGATACAATTAGGGAGTTATCCCTTAAATCTAGAGGCTCACTTCCACTATAGGTAACCCACATACTTGGAAGTGTTCCCATGTTTCCCAAATTAGGAAGAGGATTGAACACCCTCTTCTAGGGTGTAATATTTGGTGACAAAAGTTATTAAATTCTTTTTTAAAAGGATCCATCCATTATAAATCATTACATTTCTTAAGAAGAGAATTGATAGAATGGATATGTGAACTAGGAATTTAAATAAGAAGAGGATATTAGTATGGTGTTAGTGAATGAAACTAAATAAAAAACACACTAAGATAACATCTTCATGCCTATTTACTAGGGTGAGATTAGTAATAAAAACAAATGACAAACACAACTAAAAAGTAATGAAAAAATAACAAGAATTCCTTTACCATCCTTGGATTCTCCAAATGCCTTTGTAGTAGTGGCTTGCTCAGTTTTGTACTCATGAAGTCTTTGGCAATGGAAGCTTGGATACCTCCATCTCTCCTTAGAAACTTTGGCTTATGGCTTGGCTTGGATTGGAATAAATTTGGAATGGTAACACTAGTTCCATGAAGCTTTGCAGTCAATTCTACATTATAACTTTGCATAATCATGTGTTTTAAATTCATGTGGTAAGGCCTCCTATTTATATATTTTTTGCAAATGTCTAAAATCAACTTGAACTATCATTCTTAGGATTAAGATGTGTGGATAAGGATTAATCCAATTATGTAATTAAAATTGACAAATAGGCTCATCAATTTTTGGGATAAAGGAGCAATTAATAGGCATGGAGGGCTTTGTTGAGGCATGGGAGGCATGAATCCTGATATTTGTGGCATTTATGGCCTAGGAATGTCTTCCCAAGAAATGAGGTCACTTGATGATGCATATATTCAATATTCATTTCTGAAAATATTTTTTAAACAAGTTTCCATGGAATTATTAATTAGGCCTTGATTTGGATTAATTAGCTCTTAAGCATGTTTAAGCACTTTATGCACAAATTACTCAAATTGATCATAATTCCTTATTATTGGTCCAAAATTTGATTGAATTAGAATTATAAGGTGATGTTAGATGTGTTGGATCCATTATCCTATTTATGATATTATCAATAGAAAATAACAAAGGCACATGTCTTGTGTAAGATATTTGATAGGAAAGAGAAATCTAGACCACCTAGGTTCAAAATTGGCATTTTGACTCAGAATGATTTGATCAAAGTTAGCTAGACCATAAATTTCATTGCCCCATTTAAGGATAACCTAACCAAAATTGGCACTTGATATGTCAGTTTCAACTTATTTATCATTTTTTAGGGTTTCAGGCCAAATTGTGCATTTTGGTAGAAATTGGTCAAAAGCCTAGTTGGAGGTTATCGGTGGCCAGATTTAGGTGTCTATAGTTTTCCCCTATTTGGGATGATGTTGAAAACTAGAGGCAAAGAAATGTCTTATAAAAGAATTAAAAATGGCCTATGTGCTAAAAATAAGATGATGATTGAAGAACAAAGCTCCAAATGGTTTTGGGAAGCCTATGATGATGCCACCTCGAGAGAGTGGCCATCACATTTGTTGATGGGTGATCCCTCAAAAATAAATAAGAAGAAAGGTGGAATTAATTAGTGGTTGAGATTAATCAAAATTAAAAAATGCATACATGTATTGATTTTAAAAAGATGTTGATTTGCCTAAAGGCAGTTATAATTAGAAATAAAAGTCAAAATAATGATTTGCCCATAGGCAGTTATAACCATTAAGAAGACTTGGATTGGCTAAAGGTGATTATGCCCTAGTTAGGGATAATTAACAAGAATAACTCAAGGATATAAACTAAAATATATATTAAATATTAGCAGGTGCAAAGTGACGAAGGATATGGATAGAGGAATAAAATTGATCATTAGAAATGATTCAGTTGTACCTGCAAATGAGGAGATGCCCATCCTAATTAGCAATGATACAACTAGAATGGTTAATGGGTTGATTTAATCAAGGGTGAGATGGGAGGATTTGCTAAGGTACCAAGGAGAAATTTATATGTCTCCATTGAATGTAAACCTTTGTGAAGTTGATTTTTGTTATAGCATGTCATGGTAGGCTTTATGATAGAACACCATGAAGACTTGGCCAAAAATGCATAAAAAATGACTCTCGATCCAATAAACATTAGAAAATAATGCATCAATGATAAAAACCATGATGATAATGTTGATGTATGAATATGGATGGACTTGAAAACATTATGCACAAGGAATCACCCATGAATGCATATAGATCGAGTCGAGGCAACAGTGCTAAAAGAAAAAAAATAAGAAAGTGAAAAAATAAAGAAATAAAAAGAAAAATAAACAAAAAATAAACAACTTGAAGTAAACAAACAAATAAAAATCCTAAAAACAAAAGTAAAAGAAAGTATCTTAACAATGGCCATGCCCCAGTAAGGTGGATCAAGGATAACTAACTAGGCTTAGATAAGACAAGTATTTTTGGATTTTTGAAATGTTATGAATGTTTTTGGAATTTTGAGGTTTCTTAACTTGTTATAGAATGTTAGGATACCTACTCACAAAATGGAGACAACATTTGTCTTAGGTTTCTCATAAAATAATGAGAGCATATGGAAAGGGGGACTGAGGTGACCTCAACATGAATTGAGCATGACCCACATAATCTTGAAATGACCTCAATTTATAGTAATTACATCCACACAAAAGGTAGGGAAAAACCAACTAGGTCCTAAGAAGTTCTCAAATCTATAAATTGATCAGTTAAATGAAAATAGTGATGGCAAGGTGATGTGGTAATGCATGGTAAACAAGTGTTTCCCCTAATTTTCCCATAGGTAGTTATAATGAGGACATAATGACATAGATAAATGATACTAATTTTCCAATAGGTGGTTATAATTAGTATCAAAATTGGTGAGACACTAATTTTCTCATAAGTGGTTATAATCATGCTCACATAAACAAACTTGAAAGGATGAAAGATATCTTGCCAGATCAACTGTCACACTACTTTCATAGACTATCATTTAAACATGGAATTGATTGATTATTGAAACATGATCAAAATATTCTCACAAAAGGTGTGGGAAGAGCCAAATGAAATAATATTAAAATAGGATTGGGTAGGATGACTAAAAATAGGCTTTGGTCTAGATAGGAATGGAATGATAGGATGGTATGGACTTGCTCTAGGATAATGATGGTTTGATAAATTGGATAAAATGGTAAGAGGGTTGCCCCCAAGTGATGGGGTAAATGGATCAGATCTAAAATAATGGTAAATAAGCATATGTAATAATGGCAATGGTATGACAATGTGAAATGGTATGGTACATGTTTTTGGCCTATGTGTGGTTTTTGATTCTATTGTTCCTACTAATGGTGAGATGCACATCCTAATCAACAAATGATACAAAAAAAATACTTGATCATGTTAATTTTTATCCCAAACCTCATTTGAATAGTTGCTCTATCAAGAACTGAATGTTGATTTAGATGCCAAGAATGCTTTTGTGATCTTCATTGGTAATTGATTTTGATTACTTCAAGTATCGATATAAGGTATCTTTTTAGCCTCTATAAAGTAAAGTAAAACCGTGGATGGTAAACAAGGACAACTAATGGATGGTAGGTTTGATTGTGAAATAGAATGGTAGATGATAATGGAATGTGGAATGGTGGGGAAATAAATGAAGATCATGATTTTTAGTCACATGTAATGTTTTTGATGCCAGATTTGACATAATTTTGGTTGTGGTGGGGCCAAAGACTTGTTATTTTGATAGGACCACCAGATTTTTTTTTATTTGATCTTGAGAGTAGCTACCATCTAATTAGGTTGTAGATTAGAAGCTATCTTGATTTTATCTTCATCAAGTAGTGAAGAAATTTTATGCTTAGTTATTGGTGCCTCAAAGAGGTTTTCACCAATAAAGTTGTCTTGATTATCCTATAGCACCTTCAAGAAGGTTTCACTAAGGAATGTTGACTTTTGACTTTTATTTACTTCTATCCCTTTCTAAAAAGTTTCACTAGAAGATGCTAAATTGGAACTTTGATTATATCCTAGCACCTCTGAAAAGGTTTCACTAGGAGAGTGTTTTTTTGTTACATGAATGAGGTCTTGGTCTGTTTGATCTTCTTCAACTACTATGTCACCATGGCTGCAGTTCAACAAAGTGTGATTCTGTCGATCTTAATTGATACTTGTGGGAGATGGAATGTCAATGATATTAATATTTTGGTTGATGGTAATGGCATGTGGAATGGTAATGGAATGGGGAGAGGCTACACAATCCTCATAGAAGATAATCTAAAGTACTCATCCTTTAAAATTATAGAAGGATCACAAATGTATTAAAATTGATCTATAAGGCATGTGTAACCAATGTTTTAATAACCATGAACATATTGTTCTTTTGAATTTGATTCAAACTCAAGGGAATCTAAATATGATATTGAGAATAGTGTTGATTCAAATTCTAATGATAATCTAATGTTGGTTCAAGAATAGAACCTAGCTCTAACTCTAATTTTTTATCTGATGGGTACTCTGTTATAATGATGTCTTATTTAATAGTTGGTTTTGGACAAGTAATGGCTTGTGATGGCATAATAGGCTCCATAAAGACTAGTTTGTCAAAGTGGGACTCCTTTAGGATGGTAAAAAGGTCAAGAGACAACTCCTCAAAGATTAGCTTGTCGATAGGAGGCTCTTGAAAAATAGGCACATAGTTAAGGTAATGATTTTCCTAAAGGTAGTTATAATCATTAAGAAGTGACTCGATAAATATTGGCTCATTAGTGTGAGAATTCTTGATAACTGGTATATGATCAATATGCAATTTATCATAGATTGACTTATCAAAAATGGTTAATTAAACATAAACATCTTAGATTAGTTGGTTCTCTTAGCCTTGGTTTCTAATGAGTTGGAAAATACTAGTTTTGAACACAGCTTGGTCTTCAAAGGATTGGATCAATCAAAGTTTGGTCAGGATTAGTAATAGATGAGAAATGAATTATGGTTGGATAATGGTAGGGTATTGGGGAGCATGATTACTCATATGAGCCAAAGGATGAAGTCTTAAAATGGTAATGATAGGGAATTATGGGGTTTGATTGCCTGCAAAAGTCAAAAGACTAGGTCCGAAAATGATGAAGGGGTGTTGTGGAGCTTGATTACTTACACAAGCCAAAGGATGAGGTCCTGGTATAGAAATAAATGGGAATTATGGAGACTATTTTCTAAAACAAGCCAAAAGATGAGGTCTTGGTATGTAAATGGTGTGATTTTTTAGTCTTGGAATAGAAACGGTATGATGCAGGGGAGCTTGATTACTTGCATAAGCCAAAGCATCAAAGTATTCCTCATAAACCATATCATCCCAATCATGAGTTATCTCATAAGCTGGTTCTTAACTATGTTCCACATACTAATTATTGCAAAGAGGGTAAGGATTTGTATCCCAAATAATATTATCTATAGTTGGGTCTTCAAAGTCCTCCTCACAAGCCTCTTCATGCCAATCAAGGTTTCAATTTGGATTTTGTGGATTTTGACTATATTCCCTATATGGAGTATTGTAGGGAGAATATTAAAACTCTTTAGAAAATCTTTCTCTATAGGGGTTCCCAATGGAATTTTGTGAAACCATTCTATCATAAGTTGGATTGTACATGACTCTACCATAAGTGGAGCTAGACATATCCATGTAAATGATGAAAGCTCTAAAACAAAAAGGCTTATAGTTTTACAAACTTTGAAAAACTATGTCCAAAGGACAAATGGTTCAATTTTGGTCTAACTTAGTCAAAAGGTGGAGCTTTATCTATAATGTAGTATGAAAGTGGAGTTGTATCTCCAAAATGATTTTTGTTAAGACTTGGCATAAAACATCCTAACATCAAATGTCTAATGTCAAATTTTATATGCACAAAAGTTCAAGTTTCTGAATAAAAACTGACATGTCAAAGGTTTATGTCAAAGTGTTCCAAACAAGCTATAAACTAAGAAAGGGAAAATTTGAGTTGCTAGGTCTTTTATCCAAACATGGAGTCAAAATCTAGGATCAAACAAACATGCATATGCTAAGGCTTTTGGCCAAATAGTGTTAAACACTGGACTTGAAACAAATATTAATGTGATTTGATTTAATCTAACAAGTTTGGAAACAACTTTGACATAAACCTGACACACATAATCAAACATAAACATGATCAGTTGGCATAAGACATAAGACAAAAGGATCTTTGAGAAAGGTTGTGTTATCCCAAATAAAGGCACAAATAATGATGAGGATAGGCATTAAAAAAACAAACCATCAATAGTTTTCAAATTTGGGTAATCGATTAGCTAAAGTTATGCAACCCAAAAGAGAAAGATCTATGTATCAACACCATAAATTGAGGCTTAAATAGAAATCAATAAATGTTTGGATCCAAACTTAACAAGGCTAATTGAAAACTCAATGTTGACAACTAGGATTTGACTAAACAAGCTAGACAATATTAGGCAACATGATGACACAAGACAAAGGTCCAAATGGTATACATGACATGGTTTGAAACAAATCATTTTTGATACAAGGTAAACTAGTTTTGAAATAAATTGAGTAGCCTAATGACATAAACATACTTGAATGATGTGATTAATGATATGTTTCAAAATACCCAAAGTTACAAATGGTTTGACATGATTTGGGTAGCATAACACTACCCTCCTCAACTCAAATACATTATTTTGACATGGATTATGAAGAAATAAATAAGTTTTAGTCTCAAAACATACAAAGAAAAAATGACCAAAATACACTAAGAATAATAATCCAAATCCTAACAAGGGTATGATAATGTGGGGTTAGGTAAACTATCAATTTTTTAACGTCTCTAAGGGAATCAATTTCAAAATGAATTTCATGTCAAATGATGCAAAAGAAAAACATGAAAATTGGGTGACTGTGGCATTGGCTAGTTGTAAAAAGGTCTAGTCCTTTTTACAACCACTACATCTTACTATTTTATTAGTGTAGTATGATGTCCAAATGTAGATATGTCCTATGTGCAACTCAGAAGGAGTAAGTGAAGTCAATTCTTGGAGATGAAACCCTAGGTCAAAGCTTCCCTAAAGAACTTGTGGGAGGTAATGATGTCTCCCTCGTAAGCCAAGATGTAATGAAATAAAAGACATAAAAATAAAGACTTTAGGGTCATTTTAAAGGTCACCTAAACTTTGATGAGTTTTTGGGGAGTGCTTTATATGACATTATTTCTAAGCCTTGGACTAGGCTTTTTGTAATAGAAATGGTGCTTTTGATTCCAAGGGTTCCCTAAAGGGGATAAATGGAAGAGCATATACACAGTACCCCTTTCTTTGCTAAACAAAATTAGATCAAATAACTATTAAATACAAAATGCTTTTAGAAATATGAGTTCATTTTTAAGCACCAAATTTGAAAGATTGGGTGGTGTTCATTTGATCCCTTGGTCTTAAGATTGTGAACTTTGAAAGTCAATGCTAAAAATACTTACTTAAGCACCTTAAATGTTACTTTAAGCACCAAAATAATGTTCTTAATTAATTTTTAAGCATGCAAAAAGGTGATCTAAACATGTTTTTAGAAAATTCAAAGCTTGGACCTATAACAAAAATGTTAGCATGTCCTTTAGCCTTGAAGCTATTTTGGGTTTGAAATAATGAACTTCAAAACAAGAGCTCTCAAGTTTGTGTTTTTAAGAGAAACATAGTGACTGACATCAGTTCTATAAATGATGATGGTTATCTAACTAACATTAATTATAATAATAGTGACTAATGATGGCTATGCTAACTAATGATAGATTTACTAACCAACGTCAGTTACTATATAAACCTGTGACAAAGAAAAATGACAAAACAAAGTTCAAAAATCAAATTACAAGAGTTTTAATGATCCAAATGAATATTTTTAAATTGTATAATGATCTTCTTCATGTGTGGGATGTGTTTGGTCCCATCGGGCATGCCATATGTGAACTAGGAATTTTACTAAGAAGATGAGATTAGTATGGTGTTAGTGAATGAAACCAAATTAAAAACACACTAAGCTAACATCTTCATGCCTAGTTACTAGGGTGAGCTTAGTCACAAAAATAAATGATAAACAAAACTAAAAAGTAATAAAAAAACAATAATAATTCCTTCACCATCCTTGGATTCTCTAAATGCCTTTATAGCAGTAGCTTGCCCAACTTTGTGCTCATGAAGTCCTTGGCAATAGAAGCTTAGATACCTTTATCTCTCTTAGGCACCTTTGGCTTATAGACTGGCTTGGCTTGGCTTGGAATCAATTTGGCATGGTAACACTAGTTGCATGAATATTTGTAATCAATTTTGCATTATAACTTTGCATAATCATGTGTTTTAAATTCATGTGGTAAGGCCTCTTATTTATAGATTTTTTCAAATGTCTAGAATCAACTTGAACCATCCATCTTAGGATTGAGATGTCTGGCTAAGGATTAATCCAATTATGCAATTAAAATTGTTAAATAGGATCATCAATTTTTGAGATAAAGGATAAATTAAGAGGCATGAAGAGCTTTGATGAGGCATGGGGGGCATGAATCTTGATATTTATGGCATTTATGGCGTAAGGATGTCTTCCCAAGAAATGAGGTCACCTATTGATGTAGATATTCAATATTTATTTCTAAAAATAGGTTTTCAACAAATTTCCATGGAATTATTAATTAGGCCTTGATTTGGATTAATTATCTCTTAAACATGTTTAAGCACTTCATGCACAAATTATTCAAATTGATTAGAATGCCTTATTATTGGTCCAAATTTTGACTGGATTAGAATTAGAAGGTGATGTTAGATGAATTAGATCCATTATCCCATTTATGATATTATCAACAACAAATAACAAAGGCACATGTCTTGTGTAAGAGATTTGATAGGAAAGAGCAATCCAGAGTACTTAGGTGCAAAATTGGCATTTTGACTCAGAATGATCTGATAAAAGTTAGCTAGCCCATAAATTGTATTGCCCCATTTAAGGATACCCTAAAAAAATTGGAACTTGAATATGTTGGTTTCAACTCATTTAGTGTGTTTTAGTGTTTTTAGGCCAACTTGTGCATTTTGGTGGAAATTGGTCAAAATAATGGTTGGAGGTTATCAGTGGCTAGATTTAGGTGTCTACAAGATATAATAATCCATTTCAGGGATGCATTATCTAATTACCCCAAGTTTATTGAGATAAGTATGAATGTTTGCAATGGAATGAGGGATGTGCTTATTGGTGATAACATAAATATTATTAGGGTCAACATTGATGCTGTAAAGATAGAGACTAAGAATCCTAATAGTTTATCAGATGTGACACCAAAGACACATTTATAAGGATTTAGTCTAACTTTGTATTTGAGGAGATGGTTGAAGATGATGGCAGGATTATAAATATGAGTCTTGTAACTTTTATATTTAGTAATGAAGTCATCCATATAGGTTTTAATAATTTTATGGATAAGATCATGAAAGATATGAGTCATTACTCATTAATAAGTGGCTCTGGTATTTTTGAGGCTAAAGGGAATTTTAATATAGCAATAGGTCTCCCATTTTGTGGTGAAAGTGGTCTTATGTTGGTATTCAAGAGCAATGTGAATTTGACTATATCCCAAGAATCCATCCATAATAGATAACATTTTTTAACCTACTATGGAATCGATATTAGAATCTATTAAAGGTAAAGGGAAATTGTCCTTGGGACAAGCAAGATTAATATTATATAAATAAATGTAGATGCAAATAATGATAGTGACTTTTTTCCAAATGGGAACTATGTTAGAAACCCATTCACAATAGCCCACTGGTTTGATAAATTTAGCATCGAGAAGTTCAATAATTTCTTAATGAGATAAGGTGGAAACCTTAGGTGGAAATTTCCATTGCTTTTGATGCATAATTTTGGCATCAGGATAAGTTATGATGTTGTGCACCATAATGTTAAGGTCAATACAGGCATGTCCTCGTAGGACTAGGTGAATATCTCATGAAATGTATTAAAAATAGAAATAAGTTATCATGCTTAGTAGGTGAGAGTTCATGAGAAACTATAATTGGTTGAGGGCATGATGGAGTACCATATTTAATGTAATTAATTTCTTCTCTAAGCATAACATTGACATATTAGAAGTGGTATGGTGTATTTGGTGAAAAAAATTGGATTAGATTTAGGATCAATTATAGTGATGAAGTTGTTAAAACAAGGGGCTTTATTTTTGAAATTCTTGAGTTCATAATGTTAAAAATGAAGTTGAGGTTCTCAGTCATGAATTATTTCAATAATAGAGTCATCATTAGAAAATGTGGGAAGAGGACCATAATACTCAACATATACTTCAATATCCAGAATTTGATTACCATGGAAATCGTATGTAGAATGTATCTGATGGACATATGTGGCCTTGGAATCTAATGTAATCTTATTAGTAGGAAAGGTAGATGGATTAGATGGGATTGGTGTATCATCAATTTCTTTGATAGGGGAAGAATTGGATGTAGAAATGGGATCTGTGGGTGGTAGAGAACATGTAAGAATATTTGAAAGTTCAGAAGGTATGATTTATTATATCACCCAAGGAGTATTAAAAATTCAAGAATTAATAGGAGGTACATGACCTTCAAGATCTGTGGAAATGGTATGAAAATCCTAATTAAAATCATGTATTTGAGCTAAGGTTTCCCAATAATTTTGAACATCTAAGTTTTGAGATTGATCTTGGGCCATTATGTAGTTATCATCATAGGTTGGAGAAATGGTATATTTTTGACATTTAAGGAGAGTTTTAGAAGGTGAAATCCCAATATTACATAATTTATGTGGAAACATGATGAGAGTATCTTTGATTAAGTTGGCCACTCCATAATCATTATAAGTGAAGGCATCTTCTAGTAAAGAAGGCTCCCAAGCACTACATGGAGGGGTAAAATTAGTGATCTCATAAATGAAAGGAATAGTATGATCATGAGGTAACAAATAAGGAGTAAGCCACTCTAATATATAAGGATGTAGCTTGGTAGTGTTACAAGTATGTTAAAATTCATTAGGTTCATCATCATCTTAATTAGAAAGAGTGACTTGTATGTCTATATTGATGTTGATGAACTCAGGTAAGGGAATACTATTAATGGTAGTAATAGTAGGAATGTGATGTTGAGATTTTGGATTAGGAAATTGAATATCCCAAGGGTTGGGATCAGCCTCATGCTTATACCATTTTCCATTATGTAAGAATTTTATGTATTAGCTACTGGAAGATGTGATATCCATCATTATATGAGTCTATGGGTGACCAAGGAGTATGTTATAAGATAAGGGAAAATCAAGGACCATAGTTCTATTTTGAATAGTCTTAGGTCTGATTGTTTGGGGAAGTCAAATACAACCAAGTGTATTTTAATTAGTTTTATCAAATCCATGATAGGTAAGGTGGGTTTGCTTGAGATGATCCTTATTTCATCCAATTTATAAGATAAGCCATAAATATGTGGCATTAATACCAAACCCTTCATCAACTATGACTTCATGAATAAGGGTATTAGTAATGGCTATTTTAATGAAAAGTGGTGTATCATCAACATGAAAAAATATTTAATCATTAATCATGTCTTCTTCAATAAATTTAATAGATGATTTAGGAGTACACATGTTTTCAATGGTATGTACATTGGTAGGTTGAGGTTAGATAGAAGGTGGTTCTTAATCTATAGAAGATGGATCTTCAATTTCTTATAATTATTGCATAAGGAACTTGAGATGATAAGGGTATGTATGAACTAATTCCATAAGTGAAATGTTATAAGGCATGGTGTTAAGTTATTAAATAAAGTTCCAATAGGATTTAGAAGAAGAACTTGTACAAGGTTTAGAGGTTAAGGTAGATTTAGAAGGAATAAAATTTCTTGGAGCTTTGGAAGGAGGTGGTGGTTCCTCATGGGCTTCCAAATCTAAATTAGTTTTAGTATATTTGAGACGTTGTTCTTATAAACATGGTTTCTTAGGTTTTGTGATAGGATCTTTGTGAGCTAACTTGTGATGATAATTGACCTTAGTTGTACTAACATATTGAGAATTGTTTTAATATTTTTCATAGTTGGCATCAATAGCAAAAACATCATTGTTATTTTATTGATTATTGTTTGTGGAAAAAGATATATGGTTATTAGAATAATAATCTTTGTAAGCTTGTCATGTTTGAGAATCGGTGTTGTATTCTTGATGATGAAGGTTTATCATGAATTCATGATTAAAAGAATTACCAAACATGTAAGAGACAAAAAAATTAGTAATCCCTCTAAAATATTTCATGGGAATGACCAATGTCAGCATGGAACCAAAAAAAATGATTCAAGTCATACCATTCAAGAGGATTATTAGGATAAGTAAAGTTTTTAAAGGGTGGTAAGAATTATTTCATTTGTTGCACACTAATAAGTATGTCATAATAGGAAGGAGTGTAAGATTTGGAAACTCTTAGTTTGGTTTGATGAGTATTAACAATGATGACATTGGTAGAAGTTTGAAAATATCCTTTAAGGAATTTAGGATTAGGTTTGAATTGCTTCATGAGAAAGTCTTGACATTTAGCTTGGTCAAGAGCTTCATTAAATGTTTAAGGAGAAAAAGTTTGAACCTGATATTGAAGAGAAGGATTTAAAGTATTGATAAAGAGTTTTAAAAAAAAATCATTGGTCATATTATGGTCAGTTTTATGGGCTAGAGACTTCTATCTTTTAATAAAATCATGAGCTGATTTGGTAGGAGATTGCTTAGCATTGATGAAATGACTAAGGAAATTTTTGAGAAGATCATTATGCTAAAACTCTTTAACTAAAGGAATGACCAAATCCCCAATTTTCCAAATGGACTATTGGGGAGATTGGTTGTACCATTCCAATAAATCACTAGTGAAGGTTTTAATTAAAAGTTTAGTTGTGGCAAAAGTATTAATTTGGATCCATTCTTTGTAAATATTGCCAAAGGATTTGAGAAAGGATGTAGGGTATTTATCCCCATCATAATTAATAGTAGGATATGTATTACCAATATAAATGGACATGATGAAAGGAGCTAAAGGCTCATTTTGGATATTTTGAATAATTTTATTATTCAGGATAGGTTGAGGAATAACATTTACTAAGGCATCTCTAAAAGGTGGAGGAATGAAATTTGGATTGGCTTTAGGATTGATAGTCAAAGGTTGATTAGACATATTGGTCAAATGATGTTGTAATTGCATCATTTGAGAGGTGTTATAATTTTGCATTATGTTCATTGGTTTTATGAATTGTGCAAGAAGTTGAATCATATCAATTGGTGGGTTGGTGTTTGTAGGAAAACTCTTCAAATTGGTATTAGGCAAAGGATTATTAGAAGATGGATTATTAGTGGGATTATTAGATAAACTTGTGTTAATTGATACCATATTATGTTGAAGATTTTGAATATGAGAATTTTTTTGATAAGTATAAAAAATATTAGATCTACCTACTTCATCTTGAGTTGTGATTTTCACCATATTATAAACCACATATGAATGAGGGGAAAAGGTGATCCAAGACTGAGGATTCTCTTGGGAGGAAAAGAGAGGGACAAATAAACATCCCATATAGTATCTAAATATATTTATATTGTCAAAGAATATTATGATAGGGGACTTTATGATGATTTGATAAAAATGAATAGAATGCTAAGGAAGGAGAAACAAAGAATTGCATCAAAAAGATAGGTAGACAATAAGAGTAAAAAGTTAAATGGGTATACCTAGTACTATAAAATGGAAAAAATTGAGTTTGATAAGAGTATAGAGTCAATTAGGTCAACCTAGTATTATAATCTAATTGGTAAAAGAGATACATAATCAGCTGGGTCAACTTAGTACTATAGTCAGGAAGGAAACATAGTCTATTAGAGATTGTGTTGATCAAAATGATAGTGTAATAAAAGTAGGGAAAGATTTTGTAATGTATTTTTAAATCAAGAAATGAAAAGAAGAACACAATCAATTAGGTTAATGAGAATGATCCAATTGAGTCACACAACAAAAATCCTTGTACCAACACTAGCTAATGAAAGTTTTTGAAATATTATATACAATGAGAAGAGAGAAAGAAATCAATTGAAAAGTAAATATTAACTAAGTGGTCATCCTAAATATTTTTAGATTATTATAAAGTGTTATTTTAAGTGTGATAAGGAAGTTGGCTAAAAATAGGGAACTAAAAAGTAATCTATGGCTAGTTTTAAGATGTTTAGGCTGAAAGGGATATGTGTTGGAAATAGTACTATCTTGGTATTGCAGTTTACCCCTTCACCTAAAAATATTATATAAATAAGGGTGTCAGGTGATTTTACAATATATACCATTAACCTTGTGTTTATAACTGGCCAAAAAACCAAGTTGGCTTCCCCCTTGGTGATAAAATCCAAGTAGATAGGTCTTGGGTAGATAAATGTTGAAATGTGTTGTAAAATTATATGATTTGGTAGTGTGTGCAAGAAAGAGAAAAATAGTAAAACTAAATGGTATATTGAAAAACCATATAATTAGAATATGTGAGCTAATCTAAGCATGAAAATAGTTAAAAGTGAAAGTGTGAAGTAATTACTAGAATATAGTTATTAATTCCCAATTTGAAACATAATACATAGTCAATTCAGACGATAGTATATGCAGACATTACAAAAAACAATCAATACTATCTCTAATATACTATAAAATCTAGGGTCTTTAATAACTAAGTCAACCAAGTTGACCTAGTATTTTAGTTAAAAGATAGAATACATAACTAGGTTGACCAAGCAACCTAGTTTTCTATATGATGGCATTTTTAAAGGCCATAAACTTTTCAAAACAAAACTATAAGGAAAAAATAAAATGAGAGAGAGAGAGAGAGAGAGAGAGAGAGAGAGAGAGAGAGAGAGGAACCTTATGGGTTAAAGGATGTTAAGGATTGTCAAATTTATTGTTGAAGTTCCTTGAATGTTACTTATAAATTATGCCAACTATGTCAACTAGGTCAACCTAGTTTTATAGTTCCCTATTTGTTAAAGCTTGTTAAGATGACTATACTGGCATGGTTAACCTAGTATGTTTTATAGAAGATATCTAGAATACTATATCAACCTATTCAACCTAGTTTGATGTCTAGAATTGAATAAGAGTACTATGTCCTCCTATTTGATGAGTAACCTATATCTAATGAAGACCTTCATAGAAAAATAGAGTAATTTTTTATGTGATTATGTGTTAAACTTACACATAGAAGTTAGAAACTATACCAGCCTTGTCAACTTAGTATCAAAAATATAGAAAAATATTAAATAAAAGGATATAAAATGAAAAACATGAAATAAAATGTTCAAGGTTTAGATTCATGTCAAGTTCACTATAATGTATGCAATCAAAAATGCATCAGATCTATAAATCAATTCTAGCTCGTAGAAGATAGATCCTGATTACACTTCCGATTGGGGATACATTAGATAATTAGGAACATGACCAATATGTAGATCCACTAGATAGAATTAGGGGATCTCTTATCATAAAAATATCACTAAGAAAGGTTCAAAAGCCTCCAATCAAGAAAAATCATGTAATAACACTAAATAGGTCCTATGTTTTTATACTCACTATACTAATAAAAAGTAAAACAAAGTCTAATCTAGTGCTCACCAAATCTTGTGGAATAATATGGGAGTTAGTAAATAAATAAATTTAAACATTCATAAGAGAATTATAATTAGCTATGTATAGGTAAGACCCTAATGTATGGATATAAAGAGTAATATTATTCAAAATCAAATACTTATGCTACTTTTATCTACTAAAAAGGGATAAAAGTTAGAGATAATTACCTAAAATATGAACTCATCAAGACTCAATCTCTCCCTTAGTCAAAGGGGCTTCATAATAGGTTGTTTTGGTGTTGTAAGGATCACTAAGAAAGGCCAAAGCATCTAAGACTTCTCCACCAGAATAGATTATCCAAGTAGAAACCCTAAGTTAAGATTCCTCAAGTAGAATGGTGGAAGAGTAGATTGTAAAGAAGGAAAAATTAATAATAACTCTTGATGTCTCTCTGATAATGGTGAAATAGATGTATTTATATAGAGGATCTAACCCTAAACCCTTCTAAAAGTTTTGGCTAACAAGGTTGACCTAGCCCACCTAGTATCATTATCGATAAAAACTCACTAGGTCATGGGCTAGGTCGACAAAGAGTCAACCTAGACCCTAAATGAGTTTCACCAATAAATGTACAAGGTCAACCTAATCAACCTAGTCATGTAAACTATTGAAAGGGGTTTTAGGTTAGGAAAATGGGTACATAATATGGTAAATGACTAAAGGAGTGTGCAAAAGTGGAGTATTAGATTATGGAATGGTTTTTATGAGCTATTTGGATTGGTAATAAGTGTCAATAAGGGATAAAAATCCTACAAAGCATTAATGTTCTACACCACCCCTTTCCCACTACACCCCTTAGGGCATGCACTTAAAGAGATTGAGACTCGATGGGTTCCTACAAGATAGAAAGCATTATTATTTGATAAATTTTGAAAATATTATGTGTATACAAGCCATTTCTCTCATTTGGAACAAAATTTAGATCAACTCAAAAATTCAAGAACATTCAAACTTCATTAATTTTTGAAAATATTACAATATACCAAATAAATATCACACATGCTTAATTTTACACCTTCAATTCTCTCGATGTCTCTAACACAAAAAAAGTATGAAGGCATTGTATTAAGATCCAAGATTACTCAACTACTATCTCAAAATACATTAAAAACTAATAAACTTATTGTACCATAACTATGATTCAACTTATTTGAAAAATTGGAAAGATGTTACAACTAATTTCCACATTCCAAGGGAAAACATTCGGAAATAAGGTATAATAGAATTAATGGATGAAAGTGGTTATAATGTATTATTGTCATTGGTAACCCATAATATTACAATGTCTATAATGATGGTTTTTTACAAACATTACTATAAACAATAAGACTATAAATAAAATGTTATAAATGGTAAGTATCTTGGATAATGACACCTAAACATCATGAAGAGATGTTTATAACTTTTCCCAATTATAAAAATACCTTTGATGAGATTTTCATATGAATGAGATAACTTTGGTGTTGTACTTATGCATTATAGAGCTTGAGTAATGTATTTTGGAGCTTTTTGATGTGTTCCATAACTAGCTTGTAGTACTCCATAACTCTATTCATGTGCTCTAGAGCTTTTTGATAGAATCCAAAACTTCTCTCTTTGATTCTAGAGCTTGAATGTCAAACTTCAAAGCTTCACTATTGTATTCTAGATATTGACTGATAAACTCTAGAGCTTCACTAAACTATTTCATCATATACTAAGCTTTCTTTCAAGGTTTGAATCACTTTCCAAAACTTATAGCATTTGATCATAGTGTATTTACATTACCTATATATGTAAAAATGAGAGGTAAACATAAAAATAATTATAACATAGTGGTATAATAAGTAACATTAACTCACACACATAAACTAAGACATAAACACTTATCTCCTGCTTTAGACTAGAAGTTATAAAATGCATGTAATACTTATTGTAATAAGTTAGATTAGTAGGTGATATAGTGTCAATATATAAATATATTGATTTTTAAATTAGGCTCATCATTTCCCCCATGCCTTAACTTTTTCAAGTCCTTTTTTAAACTACATTATTGTCTATTCATAGCTAAATACCCTTTGTTTTAGCCTCTAGCTAAGATCATAGATATCAAGGTGAGTATCCCTATTTTCCTTAGTTTCATGTAAAAATCTGATATCTCTAATGAAAAATGCCATCCATATCTAAATAAAATCACTGAATTGGGGTAATGTAATCTACCAAGGTGGCATAGGATTGAGAAGGATTGGTGGTCTAAATATCATACAAATCTAAGGTTTGTTTCCTCTTTCATTGATGACTTTTGAGATTATGTGTATAACATCCTTGGTCCTATAGAGACACCATAGGATATTGGTGGGAGAGATCAATTATCTTATTTTTAAAGGGATGTTCAATGTATCCCACCATTTCATACATGACACTTCTATATCTTCAAAATTATGTTGGGTGAATCTTTCAAATTCTACAATGCTTTATTATAGAGTCAATAAACAATCTCAAATGTACAATAAATATTGAATATTTTAATAAACCTAATTATTATTGTGGTATTATAAAGAGTCTTATTGTGTTTAATTTATATAAATATTCATCAATTCATTATTCCCATGAAAAATTATCTATAAAGGTGTAAAGGAGAGATTTAAGCTATATCTTTCCTATGAAAATATTTATCAAAAAACTAGTATTATTTCCTAGCAAGAGATCACACAAATAGAGTTTACATAAGAGGTCTTGGTGGTCTGCAGTATTATTTACAAAAATTATTTATTATATATTATTTCATTGTTTTGATCAAGATAAATCCTCTATAATTTCAACCTAAAAATTTGTTCTTGTAGAAAAAGCATGTAAACATAGGAAGGTCTTCTACAGACCAAACATTTTTCACCCAACTCACAAGTGATTTGAAAGGTGGTCTTGGTTTATTGAGTTTGTTTCTCTACCTCATCACATTATTCTTTTAATTTATTATTCTCTTCCTCAAGTCTCCTATTTTATACCTTGATCTCTATAAATTTTATATAGGTTTTATCCTATTTGGACATGACATCATGAGAATACAATGTTTGGACTCCTCTATTTATTTATTATTTGGGATTTGCTTGAGATTTTTGGTCTAATGATGATTTTAGTTCATCTATGTTTTCCAAAATAACTCCTATATTGTTTATATACTAATTTTTTATTTTGTCTAATTATTTTTCCAAAGTAGAAATGGGATTGTCCTTACTTTATAACTACATTTTTAGGAAGGAAATTTCTTCAGCTTATTACTTCATAGTAGTTTAAGATTTGGAGAGAAAGAGGGCTTGCTATAATTTATTTTATTAATCTATATTAGAAGAGTGGAAATCTTCTTATTATTATTATTCTTCTTCCATTGGGAATTTAAATTCATCAAGAAGTGTTTTAGATGATGGTGTTGGAAGAAATTATTGTGAAGGAGATGAAGGTGGAGTAAATGTTGCAACAATGTCTTCCAAATATTTTGTCATATCAACTAATTCCTAAATTCTTACTCCAAGTTCCTCCTTAGATTCTTCATGCCTAATTTCTCATTATTCAATCCCTTTAATTATAGGTTCTTCCCCCACACTTTGAATCTCCTAAGGGGATTTTTTATTAAGAATTCCAAGTGTCTCTACTGAATCTCTCTTTAAATCCTCATATTCTTAGAAAATTAATTTGTTTCTTCTTCTTTTTAATGAAGTAGTAGGAATAGGTATTTTTTGAATGGTTCCTCATTTTATTCAAGAATATATTTTGAGTGAAAGCATATTTGGACTATGTCTTTCCTCCTTTGAAATGAGTATAGGTTTTGGTTCAATAGTTGGCTCAAAAGTAACTAAAAATTTTGCTTACGAAACCCTAGGTCTTAGATTTATTATTTGTAATGTATTCTTGATTGGCTTCAAAGTGACCTCAAAGCTTAATTTTGTGACTCATGTTCTCAATTTCTTTGTCTACACTAGCTCCAAAGATGGTCCTTCACAAAAGGTTCCTTATTTTGAGATAGACTTTGGTGTCTCAAATACATAGAGGGCTCTTCTATTTTTTGTAGGTCATCTCTTTATATTATTCTTAAATATTTCCATCCAAGTAGCTTTTCTATTTAGTTATTTGATGAAGTGTTTGGAAATGATCTAAATGAGCTCATGATGTCTTATATATGTTGTCCATCTCTTGTTTATCAATGCCATAGCCTATATAACTTCTATAAAAAAACATAGGAAAATTTATCCTATGTGCAAGTTTATGAAAAACATGCTTCATGTGTGTGAGGATCCTCATGGCATCATAGGCAAGAGAGCCATACTGACCATCACAAGCCAAGTATTTGATCACCCAAAAATCAATTATCTTTCATGGATTAGGTAGGATTTCCATTTTTATCCCTTTAACAAAAAATTAAGGGATGATAATAAATTATAGGGTTGGTTGATATTCTTCATTGAATATATTAATAAGGTCATCAAAAGTTATCCTTTATGTAATTATTGAACCTTCATCTAGAATACCTAATAGCTTAATAATGACCTTATTAAAAACTAAGATTCTCACTCCCTTGATTGTGTTATAACTATATTTAAAATTAGCAATAAATTCCTTCACTAATAATTCATCATACCCTTGAAATTTATTTAGGAATTCAATCCACCCTACTAATTTTGAAATTGTAGAAACTACCTCATCTTTCAATAATAATTCCATAGTCTTTGGATAGAATTTCATTTTCTATCTAATGATTATAATTAACAGAGCTTGGTTGTATATAAGAGTATAATTATAAGGATGGTAACATGGAAGAGGTGAAATTTAAATCAAGGTAAAGGGTTTATTAGTTTCAAAGAATTTTTAAAAATAGGGCATGATTCAGATTGAATTCAATCATCATTTCCCTTAGTTCTGGGATATCTCTGAATATTTTATCTTAATGATGGGCATAAATGTTATAAAGAAGATCATTTGTCAACACATGTAAGGTATAATAGTAAAGATTTACAAATTTTCCCTTGTCTTATCCACATGTTACATAGGTCATCCACCTCCTAATTGATTACTCAAGTGATCTAATCTAACAAATCCCATCATTTTTCCACCTAACCACTTTATTTTCTCATGATTTATTGTCATCTCATGAGGATGACATCATGCCTCTTTTTAGAAGATAGTATTCTTTTAGGACAATGTACCTAACCTTAGAAAGATATGATTCTAATTTGAATCATTTAGTTTGTATACCTTATTCAATGAACCTTCCTTTTTTGGATAACCTTCCTTCAAGGCTAAATAAACATGAAAATTTAAAAACATAAATATAATCATACATATAAAATAAAGTACAAACTACCTAAATTGTTGTGATGTTACCTCTACTCCTCAGACTACCACTTGTCTTATCATGATTAGACCACATCAATTATTCTAGGATCATATACCATAGATTAAAAACACCAATTTATTTCTTCAGTCTTTGAGAAGATATCATCTCTAGTTTTTAGCTTCTTTTCATTTATACATATTTTTATTGTCTCTTTTATTTTATTTTTTGAGAAGGACCACCATTTATGGTTTTTAATCCTTCTCTTTTATTGGGAGGAATACCATTATTTCTATTTTTCAACCTTCCCCCTCATTGCCTTCAATACTAATCTTTTGAATATGATGGAAGAACAAGGTTCTTCCCCATAGCCAAATTCATATTGAGACTAAATTTGCCTAAAAAATCCTCTTTGTTTGGAGGTTGTTGATAGAGTCTTATTCTATACCCATTGACTAAGAATGTCTTCTTGTTTCCATATATGGGTAAAAGTTGAATTTATCCATTGTAAAATATCTTTTCTATATGATAAGGTCCCAACATATAGGCTTGATCTTCCCTTAAAAGTTTTAAAACTTGGAATCAAATAAAAAGCCTAATCTCTTTTTTTTAATCTTTTCTCCTTTGTGTGAGTGTCATGCTATTATTCCCTATGATGTTATAAATGTTTTGTCTACTCCAAGGATTTTAATATCATCTCATCCAATTCATTGAGTTGGAGAATTAACTCTATGTGCTTCATCAAGATCTATTCCCACCTATGCTATTATTCTTAAACCATATAATTTAAATTATATGGTCAATAGAGTCTTTTTTCCAAACACAAGTTCATAGTATGAGAAACATATGGTGTATTTTCATATGGTATTGTAATCCCATACTTCTTTAAGTAGTTTTTTGCCCAATCTTTTCTTTTGATGCTTTCTATCTTGGTAAAGATGCTTTCTAACTCTCTATTGGTAAGTTCAACCTATCGATTAGCATGTGGATGATGTTGTCCCCTAAAAATATCACTCATTTTTGGGACAAAATTTGAACTATTTTGGTCCTACAGACCAAAATTGTCTCTTCCCTTTTTGAAATTTGTCTTGGGCATTCAAATTCCTCATTGTTCAAACTTCTTAGGAATCTACAAAATCTGCAGGCCAAGTTCAATGGGCTTTACAGGTTGATTTCTATAGACTTGATTTCTACGGACTCTGTAGGTAGGTTCATTTCTACAGGTGCAAAGACTTTTGCAAGCGGGTTCAACCAAAAGAATTAGTTTCTAACACTTGGTCATTTTCAGGATTGGTTTAGTGCCTTGGTTCAATCAAAAATCTCCATCAGCAAGCATCTAAGCAAAGAAGGCTTGAACCGTTGAACCATTGAACCAATTTGGTTTAAAGGTTTAACGAGTTCAAAGTTCAAAAGTTTTAATGCTTTGGTTCATCCTTTGGTTTAATCAAATGGTTCATCAATCAATTTAAGGCTACATTTGAACCATTGAACCAAAGCTTGGTTCAATGGTTGGTTCAACGTCTTTTGGTTCAAAGGCAGGTTCAAAAAAATGGTTCAAAGGTGGGTTCAATCAAGTGGTTCAATTCTCAATTCATCCACTTGGTTTAAAGTATCGGTTCATTCAATTGAACCATCAGCTTGAACCATTGGCTTGAACCATTTTGGTTCAAATATTGGTTCAATGGATTAGTTAAATGAAATGGTTCAACGGAGCAGTTCATCATCTTGGTTCAACTCTTTGCTTCATTTGCTTGGTTTAAAGACTTGGTTCAATCAAAAGGTTCATTAGCTTGAACCATTTTGGTTCAACCAAGCGGTTCAATGTTTGGTTCAACCAAGCAGTTCAATCAAATGGTTCAACAGTTGGTTCATCACCTTAATTCAAAGGAGTGGTTCAAAGGAACAGTTCAAATGTAAAATTTCAAGAGAGCTCTTGAAGGACAAGTGCCCTTGTGGAGGGCACTTAGATGAAAAAAGTACCCTTCAGAAGGGTCATTTTCAAAGAAGGCTGCAAAGGTAAATTCTTTCAAATTTTTGTTTAAGGCATTTTAAAAAGTCTAAGGCATAATTTCTTTGGACTTTTTTCCAAAGGAATTCCTTCAGATAAAAAGTCTGAAAGAATTTAGGAAAGAAACTGCGGGTAGAAAGCCTAAAGAAATTTTCAAAGAGGTAAAGTGATCAAAACATTTTTTGTGGACTTTTTGTCAGTGGGGAAAAGCCCAAGGAAAATGCCCATGGAAATAGTCTACAGGAAAGCCGCGAAAGGCCATCGAAGGACCCCAAAGGGTAAGTTCCCTTGTGAGGGAATCTTGGCTTCCAAATAGAAGGACACTTACCTAAAGCTAAAGGGTCACCTTCCCTTTAGGAAGATGTAAAACAAGAAGCTCAAAAGCCATTTGAAGACCACCCGAAGGGCAGATACCTTTATGGGGGGCTCTTCTCAACCCAAGGTAGATCATTTCTTAAGGCTCAAAAGAGCAGGTTCTTTTTGAGAAAGTGTCAAACAAAAAATTTGAAGGACCAAGGGGTGATGTGCCTAAAGATGTCAAATTTGAGATAGTGAACTAGCCATTGAAAACATAGTGATGAGCGCGTGAATGTCAATTTCAAAGCTCATAAAATAGTTGTTAATCCTTGTAATCTACAGACCCAAATGCATTCATAGGATTTAAGGCCAAGACTAGTAGGAAGTGAGGAAGGAACAGAATAGTAAATTGAATCTAGGACCTGATTCAATTATAACCAAAAAAGGAGGAATGATGAAAGAAAGATCATATCACCAGGTGGACATTGGAAGTTGCAAACTTTCAATAATGTGAATTGTTTTTATGCATTAAGAAAAACAAATAGGTAGATTCCCTTAAATTCTAGCCTATCTTCTTAACATGTTTCAATGCAACATGATGTGTTACTATTCCTGAGTCCTTCTTGAAGTGGCTATATAAGGGACTCTCTTTTATTGTAAATATATCTCTTTTTGACAATAAGAACGAAACTCTACCCAAATTGAAAGGCATTACTGAGACTTTGAGCTCAATTTGTTGATCATATTTTGTTATTGGAATAAGAAAGCAAGGGACTTTTCAAAAAAAATTCTATGATATCTTTGTTGTTGGGGAAACTGTTCTTATGTCTTTTTCCTTAATATATTTTGTGTTCCTTTAATTCAACAAGCAGGATTAGTGAAATTAGTGAGGAAGGTGTCATAAAGTGTCAACTGTGGAGAGAATTTGTGCCCCCATAATTGCCTTTAGCGTGTTTTCTTTTTATTTTTGTGTAAAGGACCTTGGGATGACTTTGTGCCCTCATTGTCCTTTGTATCTTACTCTTGAGCAATTCAGGTGGAGACTTTGTGCTACATCTTGATTTGCTGGTTACTACATCTTTGGTTACATTTTGTTGTTACTACTAGGAGTACTCTTATGGCTAGCTAAATAGTACTTCTGAAAGAAGAGGAGTGTTGTCTATCATTTCCCTTGAGTTTTTCCTTTGATTTACATGCATCATCTCTGAAGAAAGAGAGATGGATGGTTTGTCCTACCCTTGAGTATTATTTTCTATTAATATATATAAATAGCATATCTATAAGGAACCTCCCCTTGATGAGAGGAGAGATCAGTCCCCTTCTGATGTGGTAAACCTACACATTTGGATGACTAATCTTCTTACTTTGGTTGATTAGACCTATTTTTTTTATCAGTACATTGATCAACAAAATATTCAACCAATAATTTATGGTGACTCCGCTGGGGAATATAACCCATTATCATTATAACCCATTATCCGTTTATAGCCTTTCCATTCACCTCCATACTAATTGAGAAAGAATGCATAATTTAAAGCCTCAAGCTACAAACTAAAATAAGGTCAATTCTTTTCCCATTTTTGTTTCACAATCTGGCAGATTCAAGGTATACATGAAGCCAAAGGGATAAAGGTATCATTGACCCTATATTCAAGTTAGTACAACAAAGTGATTTTGATCTATTTCCTTCACCATCTCATCTCCAATGAACCAAGATCTTTCTTCCTACTAAAGTCAGATCTCCATTTCCAGACGAAGTATCTACTTCTACTGTTGATAAAGCTTTGCCAATAATTACCCCTTTGAGATTTGTTATTCCTCCTTTTCATAATCTTATAATGGCAGTTCAAGGCCCTTGGGGTAATGCTTTTGGTCCTCTCAATCTTACTCCACTTCTACATGAGCTTCCATGTAGTTCAAATAAGAATTTCCCCAAATTCTATGGTGATGGGAAATCTCATCTTGATGAACACATTGCAGCCTTCAGCATAGCTTGTGGAGTAATTGTAGTAGAATTTGAAGATGTAGTGGTCAAGCTATTTGTAAAGACACTACAAGGTGCTGCTAAAAATTGGTTTTATCATCTATAGGCTCAATTAGTGACTGATTGGAATACTCTCAAAGATAATTTTGAAGCCAAATTCAAACTTGTAAAAGATGTGCATGCACTTGTAGCTCAACTTACATAGATGAAGAAAGAGCCTTATGAACCAATGAGAGACTTCATAGCCAAATTTGACAAACCAAAAAATAGAATTCCTATAATAGCTTGACCTATAGTTGAGAATCTCAAATGCTTTTCCATTAATTCTCAGTTACCTGAAGTAAGTTTTCTCTTGAGACGTGATGGTCAAATAGATCTTGATGCAACTCAAATTTTGGCCATTGAGGTAGAAGATGATCTCATCTTAGTAGGGAAGATAAGAAGAGATCCAAACAGAAATAGATCTTCATCATCTTTTGAATATGCATCTATAAACACCACTGATCCAATGGTGCAAAAGTTGGCAAATGAAGTGCTAGCCTTGAAAAAGCAAATGGCACAAGGAATGTCTTCTACTCCTTCATACAGAGATATGCCAAGAAGGACATTCCCAAATTAGTCATATCAGGGCAATGCTAATAGGAATCAAGGGCAACAAAATCACCTTCCTCCCCCACAAGGGACACTTGCCCTTGAAGCTCCTCTAACTAATTTAGCAATGGGATATCTTGAATCAGAATCAGAGTTCTCTTTCCAGCTTGAATTGAATCAAGAAAATGATGCTGATCTCCTTGAAGACAATCAATAAAAATCACCTGGTGACTCCCACATTAGTTTCTTGAACTACCATGATGAACCTGGAAGCAAAGGAGAAGCTTTTGATGGATCATATGTAGTGTTTACTAGGTTTAAGAACCAATCAATCCAACAAGCTGATAAAGGGAAGATAGAAGAGCAACCTCAACTAGCAGTCAGGATTACTAAGCATGGAACCACTCTACCTTTTCAATCAAAGGATCCGGTAATCACCCAAAAGACAAATACATCAATTTTGCCTTCCCCTTCTACTTCAAATTCACAAACTAGCCCACCTCCCATCCCTCCTAAAACTTAGAAGGTTGAAGTACCTTTCTCTATACCTAGCTCAATTCAACCATTTGACATGATCGATCATGTCAAAAAGACAAAAATACAAATGTCAAAATTCAAATATTTGTAGTCTAATCTTGATCAATTAGATAAGCTGATCTAATGTGTCAAGAACCAAACCATCCCTATAGGACAAAAAAAAAAGGTAACTCTTTATTCTCCAAAGAACATGCCTATTCTAAATAATCTTGTCATTACTCCTCTAGCTGCCCCTAGGAAAATAGAACCTTTCTATATTTCCCTATTAATAAATGGTTATCAACTCAACAATTACATCATTGATTCTAGGGCATCTGACAATGTCATGCCTGCTAAAGTAGCTAAGTCTCTGGGTCTCACATTAACCAAAACCTTTGGGAGATGTTTCTCTATGGAGAACAAGCAAGTACCATTATTGGGGCAAATTAAAGATGCCTAATTTGCATTGGCAGCCTTTCTAGACAAGAGAATCAAGATGACTATCTTGGTGGCTGATGTCCCAGCATCCTATGAAATTTTGCTTGGATGAAATTTTTGCAAGGACATGGGAGGAGAACTAAGCATGGATATATCTGAGGCAAGAATCCCTATCCAAGGTGTGATTAAGAGATTGCTCCCTGAAAAGGAAGCAAAATACATGGCCATCCAAACATTAGCCCCTGCAACACAAATTTTGTTTGAGTCTTCAAGTAGGGGTAATTATTTATTTACCACAGAGGATGGTCATGTTTCTACAGATGAAAGTCCTATAGCTAACAATCTAGGAATTGATCCAAACAAGACTTTAAGAGAATTGGTAGGACATAATACAAGTAAGGAAGCATCTTCCATCTCTAATGAAGAGAAATCTGATAGGAGATCATCTTCTGATGATGCTTCAATCCTGAAATCCAATGGCAAAATTTTTCCTCAAGGAGTTGGGACTATGTTGATATCTCCTCAAGGAGATATTCTTCCTTCATGCATTTTACAAGTCAAAAACACCAACAACATAACTAGATGTGAATGTCTATTGCTCGGATTGAAGATTGCTCAAGATGAAGAAATCAAACTCATTCACATCAAAGGAGATGCTAAGCTGATAGTTTGTCAAGAGTTTGATGTAGACAATCCAATCATATGCTGGACTGAACCAGAAGAAAAATCAATTATGGTAATGGACCATGCTGCTACAAATCAAAATCAAGCAAAGGAATCCTTCACCAAGAGAGCAAGGAGTTATGGTTTCTAGTTTGAAGACCACATCCTACCATGGGACAAGAAGAAGAAAAAGCTAAGGGGAAGACACAAAAAATTGGTTTCCTGGTGGAGAACTCCATTCACCCATCACTATTTCTGAGGCAAAATTTTCTTCTTGCTGGTTTATTAGAATAGAGCACTATTTTCACTGTCTCCCAAGAAGCAGCATCTGAAATACTTCAATTCTTGAAGTATCAGATCATTCCATCTGTACATATGTATATTTGTATAGTTTTTAATTCTATTTTTCTTTATTCATTTCCTTTTTTGATGCCTTTTATTTCTAGGTAGCATGACTCCATAGCCCAATGGTACACATGAAGACACTGGAGATTCTAGATTTTACTCCCTTCAATTCTTTTTACAATTGATAGAAGTTCCCCAACTAGAGCCAGCTGTTATCCCCCAAAAATATCACTCATGTTTGGGACAACATTTGAACTATTTTGGTCCTATAGACCACAATTGTCTCTTCCCTTTCTAAAATTTGTCTTGGGCATTCAAATTTCTCATTTTTCAAACTTCTCAGGAATCTATGGACTCTGCAGGCCAAGTTCAATGGGCTTTACAAGTTGATTTCTACAGACTTGATTTCTATGGACTCTACAAGTAGGTTCATTTCTATAGGTTCAAAGACATCTGTAGGTAGGTTCAACTAAAATAATTAATTTTTAACACTTGGTCATTTTCAGGATTGGTTCAGTGCCTTGGTTCAATCAAAAATCTCCATCGACAAGCATCTAAGCAAAGAAGGCTTGAACCATTGAACCATGTACCACTTTGGTTCAAAGGTTCAACAAGTTTAAAGTTCAAAAGTTTCAATGCTTTGGTTCATCCTTTGGTTTAATCAAATGGTTTGTCAGTCAGTTTAAGGCTTCATTTGAACCATTGAACCAAAGCTTGGTTCAACGGTTGGTTCAACGTATTTTGGTTCAAAGGTGGGTTCAAATAAATGGTTCAAAGGTGGGTTCAATAAAGTGGTTCAATGTTCAATTCATCTACCTGGTTTAAAGGCTCAGTTCATTCAATTAAACCATCAGTTTGAACCATCGGCTTGAACCATTTTGGTTCAAAGCTTGGCTCAATGGATTGGTTCAACGAAATGGTTCAAAAAAGTAGTTCATCAACTTGGTTTAATGCTTTGCTTCACTCGCTTGGTTCAATGACTTGGTTTAATCAAAGGGTTCATTGGCTTGAACTATTTTGGTTTAACCAAGCAGTTTAACATTTGGTTTAACCAAGCGGTTCAATCAAATGGTTTAATAGTTAGTTCATCACCTTGGTTCAAAGGAGTGGTTTAAATGTAAAATTTCAAGAGAGATATTGAAGGACAAGTGCCCTTATAGAGGGCACTTAGTCGACAAAAGTACCCTTCAGAAGGGTCATTTTTAAAGAAGGCTGCAAAGGTAAATTCTTTCAAATTTTTGTTTAAGGCATTTGAAAAAGTCTAGGGCATAATTCCTTTAGACTTTTGTCTAAAGGAATTCCTTCAGACAAAAAGTCTGAAAGAATTCAAGAAAGAAGCTATGGGTAGAAAGTCCAAAGAAATTTTCAAAGAGGCAAAGCAATTTGAACATTTTTTGTGGACTTTTTGTCCACGGGAAATTTCCATGGACTTTTTGTCTACGAGGAAAAGCCCAGGGAAAATGCCCATGGAAATAGTCTATAGGAAAGCTGTGAAAGGCCATCAAAGGACCCCGAAGGGTAGGTGCCCTTGAAAGGGACTCTTGGCTGCTAAATAGAAGGACACTTCCTTGAAGCTGAAGGGTCACCTTCCCTTTAAGATGTAAAATAAGAAGCCCGAAGGCCATTCGAAGACCGCCCCAAAGGGTAGATACCTTTGTGGGGGGCTCTTCTTGACCCAAGACAAATCATTTGTTAAGGCCTAAAAGGGTAGGTTATTTTTGGGAAAGTGCCAAATAGAAAAGCCAAAGAAGGACCAAGGGGTGATGCGCTTGAAGATGTCAAATTTTAGACAGTAAACTAGTCATTGAAAATGTAGTGACGGGCATGTGAACATCAATTTCAAAGCTCATAAAATAGCTGTTAATCCTTGTAATCTACAAACCTGAATGCATTCACAGGCTTTAAGGCCAAGACTAGTAGGAAGTGAGGAAGGAATAGAACAACAAATTGAATCCAGGACCCAATTCAATTAACCAAAATTGGAGGAATGATGAAAGAAAGATCAGATCACCAGGTGGACATTGGAAGTGGTAAACTTTCAATGGCATGACTTATTTCTATACATTGAGAAAAACAAATGGGTAGATGCCCCTAAATTCTACCCTGTCTTCTTAACAGATTTCAATGCAACATGATGTGTTACTGTTCTCGAGTCCTTCCTAAAGTGGCTATATAAGGGACTCTCTTTTATTGTAAATATATCTCTTTTTGACAATTAGAATGAAACTCTACCCAAATTGAAAGGCATTACTGAGACTTTGAGCTCAATTTGTTGATCATATTTTGTTATTGGAATAAGAAAACAAGGGACTTTTTAGACTTTGTGCTATGATATCTTTGTTGTTGGGGAAACTATTCTTATGTCTTTTTCCTTAATATATTTTCTATTCCTTTAATTCAACAAGCAAGATTAGTGAAACTAGTTAGGAAGGTGTCTTGAAGAGTCAACTATGGAGAGACTTTGTGCCCCCATAATTGCCTTTAGTGTGTTTTCTTTTTATTTTTGTGTTAAGGACCTTGGGATGACTTTGTGCTCTCATTGTCCTTCATATCTTACTCTTGAGAAATTCAGGTGGAGACTTTGTGCTGCATTTTGATTTGCTAGTTACTACATCTTTGGTTACATTTTGCTGTTACTCCTAGGAGTACTCTTGTGGCTGGCTAAATAGTACTTCTAAAAGAAGAGGAGTGTTTTCTATCATTTCCCTTGAGTTTTTCCTTTGATTTGCATGCATCATCTCTGAAGAAAGAGAGATGGATGGTTTCTCCTACCCTTGAGTATTATTTTATGTTTATATATATATATATATATATATATATATATATATATATATATATATATATATATATATATATATATATATCATATATAACATATCTACAGGGAACCTCCCCTTAATGAGAGGAGAGATCAGTCCCCTTCTGATGTGGTAAACCTACACATTTGGATGACTAATCTTCCTACTTTTTTTGATCAAACCTATTTTGTTTATCAGTATGTTGATTGACAAAATATTCAACCAACTAATGATATGGGGATGATTTATGGTGGTTAATTTGGTAATTATATATGAATTATATGATCATATTATACATGAATTAAGTGCTTTAGTCAAATATTATGGTTCTTGGAGCTCCAAACCATTGCATGATTCTATAATATAAAACCTTAGAAACTAGTTCTTCTCTTGAAAATGGGAGAGCTTGAGCCTCCACCCATTTGATAACATAATATATTCATACAAGTAGATATTATTTTCATTGAGATGGTGGATCAACATGTATACATTATAATTATGCATAACAACTATTTTATGACATGTACATTATGGTTGAGTCTAATATATTGAAATCCTAAAATAGGCTAAGTCTGGTATCTTAAAATCCTAAAATATGTTGTCCAAAATATGGTAGAACCCTCCAAAACCTAAAATTTGCATTGTAACTCCTAGATGTCTAAAACCCCTCTCAAACATCCTAAAAATATATACATAAAATAGAACTTAAAGTATAAGGAAGTAAATGTCTATATATAAATGTCAACTTATAATTAAATATTTATTTTATGTATATACTACCAGATTCACCTATGATAATTAATTTTACTTATTACCATTGTAGTTATCTTAACTACACAAAATCTTAAATATCTAAACAAAATCCATTATAAAAAAGTAAATCATATCATTAACAACCTCCCTCACAATCCAAAACCCATGCAACAAATTTAGGTTACATATATTGAGCTTAGCACATGGTTGAAAATAAGCAAATATCACCTAAGACTAAAAAGGATGAATCGGTGATGATTCTACCATGATTGGTGACGATTCTCCTGATTGACATCAATCCTTTTTGTAGACCACCTTTGGTTCAGGGACCACAAATTTTGATCCTAAAAATATACTAAAATTCTCTTAGGCAAATTATAGACATTTACCCAACCCCATGCTGGTGGTAAGCATTGAATTCTATAGTTTTAGATATCCACCAAGAGGAAAAGGATCAATTTATTCTCCATCCACTATCACTAACCCAAATCATTTGAAAGGTAAGCTTATTACTTTATTTATTTTATTTAATCTTTTGTTCTATTTATTTCTTTTATGCATTTCTATTAGAATGTCTAGAAACAACCTAAATCCCACTAGTATTATCCTCAACCACCCTTTAGGTTTATGTTTATAACATTTTCTAGTTTTAATATAATCAATGTCAATTCATTTGAATTGAAATTGATTTTATAGGATCAACATTGATCCATACATTTTGTTTTAGAACCTAATCTTGTTTTAACAACTTAAATTAATCTTAATCAAAAGATCTGTATTTTATCTTGATCATCTACATCTATTTATATATTTTTACCTTATCCATCTATCTTAAATAATATATATGAACTTATCTTGTTAAATATATTTAGCATGATCTATATTTTGTTTATCAATATTATCCACTTAATGTTGAAAATAGTGAGTTGATGTCCTTTTGAGGAAGTTCATAACTTCTCAGGACTGGTTCCTAACTAGGAAGCTCACCCATATATCTATTGATCTATTTTTATTCAAGTTATTTATTTGTGTACAAGTTATTCTTCCAGGCCAAGAAGAAGCTCCCTCATTCACTAGATTCAAGCAGTGCATAACTATCTTCATATCTCCAAGTATTCATCATAAAACCTAATTTTCATTAAGTTCTTAGTAACTTACTTAAGTTAAAATAAAAATTGAAAAACTACTCTAACATTCTAGAACATCCAATGGGACCCCTCAGGTTTAATTTTCCTTATTATAATTCATTATGTAATTATTCATTCATTTCCTTTTCTCTTGATTGTTATCTTTATTCAAAATAAAAATCTAAAATTTTTAATTTCCTTTCTAAAGGTTAAAAAGAACAACATCCATTTTTTATTACTTAAGAAATTCATAGAGAATAATTTATGTATTAAAAATCATTATAGTAATCATCTCTTTCACACACATACCAAACCACTTATATAATAAATCCATCAAACATTGATATAAGGGAACCGATTGGGATTTCATCACCCAGTGGTAACTTTCATCTCGATTATTCTACTTGGATTTCACCACTAAGGGGAGAACCAAATCAATACATTGACTAAGTATAAACCTTGGTTATTTGATATATACTAGATAAGTACCAACAACATTATGTTGTGGTGTGTGAAGTGATGGGGTGGTCCCCAATACCAATCCATGTATCTATTATAGTATAGAGATATTTTGAGTCTAAACAAAATTGAAACCATCTCTATATTTTAATTTTTTATAACCCTTCTTAACCATTTACTTATCACACTTTAAAGTTAATTTCCTAAAAAAAGGGTAAAATATTTCTAGGTACATTTAATAGTGTGTGTACCTTTTTCCACTAAAGTGAGATAAATCTAAAAAAATATTATTCTTATTTGTGTTATATTTTATGCATTTATTTTTCTTGTAATTCATTTTCCTCAATGGAATATTTTCCAAGCCCCATACATCTCTTTAAGCCTTCAGGGATAGTCCTCCACAATTTTATATGCAAAGATACCTTGGGTTTGTTAACATTTTAGATAAAAACCCAATAACCCTTAACCCTTATCTTACATAATGAGAAAGACATATCCCAGTTTATTCCCTTTCTAAATCAAATATATTTATACATATCCCACCCCTAGAATAATATGATATATACTCAGTGGTTATGGTTTCAACCATGGGCCCTCAAACACCACCACCACCAACTAGTCCTCATGTAATAAATAAAAGAAACATAATACCACCATAGGTAAATAGTAGTCATCCTAATTCTAACATTAATTTTGGAACAAATAAAACACACCCAATAACATCCAATCCTTCCATAACTACCACTCAAACTCATAAAACTATTACTTCACAACCTGTCTCATATACCACCTATAACCCCCTTACAGAACCTAGTATTTTCCATACTTATGACACTACCACCAATATAGATACATGTGGCCACTAGTCCTCAAAATTTAATACCTATAATATAATACTCTCAACAAATACCTCCCTAGTATCAATATTTATCATCTTTTAATCCATCCTATCATCAATACATACCCTACTAATATCATCCTTATGTTACTTTAACTACATCAATTAACACTAAAACCATTGGCTACCACCTAAATCAATCACTTCCTATGTCATTACCTCCACAAAAACATCCTCAATAGAATTAAACCCCTCTTAACATCCTAAGTGGTCTTCCCCCATATCATCCTCAACTAGACATCCTTCGCATCCTCATGGGTATAATGTCCCATCTATAAGCATCCACCATAGGAAATAAAGGTATACCCTCTTATGAACAAATATGTAATGAGCCTATAAAATTAGTAGTCCCGATTTGAACATATAATATAAAGTTTAAATTACCTAAATTTACCAAATTTCAAAATAAGGATGATCCTCAACAACACTTTTAAGCATTCAAACATGTGTGTTACCTCATAGCCCATCATGATGCCCTCCTCTTAAGAACTTTTCCAATATCATTAGCTAGACCTACTTTGGATTGGTATAGTTTCATTCCCTAACATTCTCTATTTTCCTTTAGTCAATTATCTAAAATTTTCCTTGAGCACTTTTTATTAAACATCACAAGGAAAATAACCATCATTAACTTATATGTTATCCAACAATTATAAGATTAATTTGTTACTTTGTTGCTAGGTGGCATAACATTGTCAATAAATTATCCTTTTTTCTTTCCCAACTAGAACTTATTTAATTATTTTATAGGTCTTTTTCTAGGAATATCTCATCTACACTCCAAATCCAATCCTTTAAAACTTTCAATAAAGCCTTTTTTATGGCTAAAAAACTAGAAATTTAATCCTTGGAGTAAGGTGAAGTTAGATTACAAAACCAAAATTCTAAATTAGAACCCTTTAAGTAATTCAACTCTAAGCTAAATGGAACTACTAATGTTATAGTTATAAATTTTACCCCTCCATTGACACCCAACCAGTCTAGTCATTCCTCTTCCCAAACACAAACTAGAAGATCATGCATGTAATTTCCCCCCAAAAAGTATACACCTTTAGGGGAATATTATGTTTTCATCTTTGATAGCCTTTTGAATGCCTTTGACATAGAGCTTCTTTCGATCAGGACTATTGATGATTCCTATCCTAAACCAAGTTGGTTTAAGGAAAATGAATTTTGTGGCTATCATCCTATAATAGATAATGATGTTAATGGATGCCACTACTTTAAAAGTCTAGTCCAAAATATTATGGATAGAGGGGAAATTCAATTAGATAACTCCAATGCTCCCCTAAATTATTCCATAGAAATATCTAGATAACCATTCACCAATCATTCCTCCTCACCATATTATGTATAAACACACACTAAATATCCAAAACAATAGGGAACTCACATAATAAATACTATTAAAGACCAAATTCTACCAAAAGAGGTTATTCTATCTTTGGACTCATCCCTTGATATACCAGACCTCCCTATAGGAGATACCTTTTGAGTAAAAACAATTTGAGCTAATTGAAACCATCTCCATCACCCATTCCAACCCCATTAATATCATTACATGTAATACCCCAAAGGAGTGATCTTTTAAATATATTCACAACTCCACTCCAAAGATATAAGATAAAAACGTAAACCTAAATAAATGCCTTGGTATCCTGAAATAAAAATCTCTCCAATACCCACCTATAAGATTAAATATCGCATCACCATCCAAAGGTAATAACATTAAATCAAGTTATAAAAATATTAATAGCACATCTAATAGAATTAAAAAGGGAAAATCAATAATGCCTCTAATCCAAAGTGATCTATCCATTTTAATACCTCACCCATCATCTAAACAATCTATCATGATCATTGAGTCACCCTCTAAAGGGCCTATCCAAAAGTATTCTCTTTTCTTACTGACACCAAAATATGTAACCAAATACTCCACCTCTAAAAATTGAAATATATCAATTAAATACATAGAAAACATGTCTTGATAAGCCTATCTAGATGACAAATTCTAGAGACAAATCAACTCAAAAGTTTGTACCCCAAAAGGATGATAAACTATAGCGATATTTAATATGAGGGTCATACACAACCATTATTAACCAAATTTTTCTATCATCCCTCATTTATTTACCACCACCCCTCAAACCTTTCAGTCCTCAAACTAAAAAACCTCCCTTGTATAGAGAAGATAAGGTGTGAACCTATCATAGGTATCCTAGACTCAAATTAAAAATTATAATGCATTTGAATCCATAATTCAAGATATTTTAAAGGATGATGACCTTTTAAATGATATATTTTACATTGATCTAATCTTGGACCAAGAAATGCAACTCATTCCTTCTAGATTTTCACAAGAGTTTTTATAGCAGACCCAAAATTGATCTCCAACCTTGATAGGTAAACCATTCCTATAGATAAACACCATCGATATAGCTATAATATAATAGACACAAGATCCTAAAGCTCAAAATCCAACCAAGGCTAACACACCCTTCATAGGGGCTCATGCCTCTACATTACATTAATACCTCAAATACACATATGAAATCCAAACCCACACTATCCTAGAAAACCCACATCATTTTAAGTAACTCTCATTAGGGGAATATTGGTTATCAACACTTAATAACCATCTGACCCCTCAAATATATGGCCATCCTACTCAATAATTTGATTATCACCCTATGTTCAGATAGGTTACCTCCCTTAGGTTTTTTTTACCTTTGTACCCATTTAATGTATAGGGGGTAGATCAATCCTCCTTATAAAATTAACATGTCATAAGTATGAGAAAAGAGTAATCAAGGAAAATTTTATCCTAATTAACTTGGTTCATATGAATTTGGGGCATGGCATTTGGCATCCCTTTAAGGTAAACTAAAAATGAGTCTCCTAATACTTTACATCTACACTGTATTTATTGCTAATAGTTTCAGTTATCCACAAATCAATGCATGCTTCTTATTACTTATATCCATAATTCCCCACACATTTAACCTATAATGATATAGAATTATGTGATTATATGATATCAGTTTATTCATGACCTTAAATGTGATAACCTTGACTCTACTCTTAGTATTTTTCTACTATATATGCTCTACCTATATGTAGGATGGAATCCCAAAGCATTATTTACTATAACAAGGATTAAAATATTACCTTATGTCATAGCTTTGTCTTCAAGAATGTGACTTAGGCTAGCTCAAAGTTAGTCCATATTTGACTTAATTCAAAATCAGAAATATGGGATAAAAATCAAGCAATGGGAAAAATCATAGACTATTCCCTTGAAGGACAACTATTCATAAAAGCATAAAAGTGGAAATTGATCCCTTGAAGAACAATTATTCATAAATATATATAGACCACTACCTTAAAGTATGTCTATCCATACTTAAAAATAAATAAATCTTCTAACATTGATAAGTTTTTTATCTTATCCAAAATTTATCAGGCATTCCCATCAAAATATAAAATCAAAAGTTAAATGTTATCCCAAGAATTCTTCTTACATCGATCAACTTTCCAAAATTTAGCAGACTTCTCGTATTGATTATTATATGGAAAAACTAAAAATGGGTTGGCCCCAAGTTGGTCGTATTTTCATTATTATACTAAAACTTAGCCTCCTACCTAAGGAGAAAATACAATCCTAAATCCATATCTACCCATCTTCATATCATTTCCCATTTTTAGGAATTCTAAACTTAGTTGATTAACAACCACCAAAGCATTATATAGGGATTGTAGAGTGCATAAATCATAAAGGAGCTCATGCCTCACCATAATCTCAACAAACTAAGGAGTTAAAGTCCACCTTGATTACTCTTTTTCTCATATATCATATTTCAAATCCAAAGGCATCATCCATCCATACAATGCAAACCATCTAAATTCATTAGATCTGATTGATATTTATCTAATAAGTAAATAATGTGTGGACCATACTATTTATATACATAGCAATGATTTATGTCATTCCCTTGTAATTGACCTCGATCCCTTGTTTTGTATTTACTTTCATGCTTCATAATAGATAGTCTTATACCTAAATCCAATCAGATTATAACCATTACAATTATGATACTTTATACATAGCACCTTAGGTTAGTAGAGGATGACCCCTACTGTTCCAAAATCTATCCTAGATCACCCTCTATTAGGGGAAAGTCCCTGAGGGATCCTAAAATAGCATGTTTCACCTTACGATAATAAGTTTATAGATGGTTCCTTGACTCTTAGCACAATGGATGTTTTGTTTAGACTTCCCTATCATTTATTTATTGGTAGCATTAATTTAAATCCACTTTTTCATAATGTTATTAATTTTTTTAGCTTTGGGGAATTTATGTATATAATACCCCTATCTTTATATGTACAAACTAGTTTCTCATTTGAAAATCCATGCCATTTGCATTTGTTTTTATCCCTTAGATCCTCATCATATCCTACCATCCACATCATTTCAAACCCATCACCATCTTGTTGTCCTATACCAACTCTTTATTTAAGTGGGAATACCTCCTCACATACTTGGGACATCATAAACTATCCTAGTTTTTGTCTTGCAGATAGCTTATACACACTACTCAATAAAAAGGGGCAAAATGTAACCACTAGAATTATGCACCATAAATATCTTATGATATGTGAATTATGGCTGAGTCTAATATCTTAAAATCTTAAAATAAGCTAAGTATGGTATCCGTAAATCCTTAAATATGTTATGTCTAAAATATGATAGAACCCTCCAAAACCTATAATTTACATCATAACTCCTAGAGGTATAAAACATCTCTCAAGAATCTTGTAAGTAAATATATATAACTTAAAGTATAAGAAAGTAAATGTCCATATATAAATTTTAACTTATAATTTAATGTTTATTTTATGTATATACTACCAAATTAACCTATGATAATTAATTTTACATATTACCATTATAGTTATATTAACTACCCATAATCCATTATAACAAATTAAATAATATCCTTAACAACTTCCCTTATAATCCAAAACCCATGAAATAACTTTAGGTTACATTCACTAATCTTAGCACATGTTTGAAAATAATCAAATCTCACCTAATCCTAAAAAGGGTGAATTAATGATGATTCTATCATGATCAGTGTTGATTATCTCGATCGACATCAACTCTTAAATATTTAGACCACCTTTGGTTCAAAAACTACAAATTTTGATCTTGAAAGGTTGTTAAAATTCTCTTAGCAAATTTTAAACATTTACCTATCCCCATTTTGATGAAAAACATTACATTCTACAATTTCAAATATCCACCAAGAGGCAAAGGATCAGTTTATCCTCCATCTGCTATCACCAGTTGAAATCATTTACAATGTACAATTATTACTTTGT
Source organism: Torreya grandis (assembly GCA_037957365.1). Lineage (NCBI taxonomy): Eukaryota > Viridiplantae > Streptophyta > Pinopsida > Cupressales > Taxaceae > Torreya > Torreya grandis. The sequence goes on along the minus strand of JARHVA010006155.1, from coordinate 197,743 downwards.
TTATTTTATTTAATCTTCTATTCTATTTATTTAATTTTTAAATTTCTATTAAAATGTCATGAACCATCCTAAATCCTCCTAAATCCCAAAAAACTTATCCTTAACCACCTTTTACATTTCTATTTATAGCATTGTGTAGTTTTAGCAAAATCAACACCAATTTATATGAATTGGCACCGATTCTATAGGGATCGGCATCAATCCCTACATTCTATTTTACAACCCAAGATTATTTTAATAACTTAAAATAATCTTAATCAAAATATCTATATTTTTTTGGCTTGATCATCTTCATCTATTTATCATTTTTATCTTATCCATCCTTAAATAATATGTATGCATTTATCTTGTTAAATATATTCAACATGATCTATATTTCATTTATTAGTATTATCCACCTAATTATGAAAGTAGTGAGCTGGCATCCTCTTGAGGTAGTTCATAACTTCTTGGAACTAGTTCTGTAATGTCCCCAATTTTCTATTAAAATGGTTTAATTAATTAATTAAATTATTATGAAAATAAAATTGACTTCTTCTAGAAGTTTCCTGGGAAGGCTTTAAAAGAAGGGGAAAGCAAAGCATTTGCATTATCTAATATCTTCTTTTGCAAAAATTATTCTGAGAAGCTTGAATCAGTGATTTAGCTGGAATCTCTAAGGATGAAACCCTTTAGTAGATTGGCGAAGAGTTGGACGAAAACCCAGCCCTTTGTCAGAGGTGGATTTGAGACGGAATCTAGATTGTGCATATTGGTCAGATTAGGATCTTCAGAGGGCCATTCACTAAGGATATTAGGGTTCAGCCTATGCAAAGGTCTCCAAGTATTTATCCTATGTTTTGATCCCAGGTTTATATATTTCTATAGTTAGAGAAGATTTGGTACGGAATCCATACGGATAGACAGATCGGCACCAGGCCGTACTAGCAGGGTCAGAGTAAGGAAAGGGCACAGTTTGGCCACAGGGTTTTACAGAGACCGGCATCGGCATACAGACCGACATCGGCTGACTAGAGACTGATGCCGGCAGTCAGACGGTCATAGGTAGTCACAGGCAGTCAGAGATCGCCCACGAGACGACCGACGGTGGTAGGGTATCGACCGACGTCGGCATCATCCTCACCGATGTCGGCGACTGTGTCTTTACACAGCGTCCAGATTTGTGCATACTTCCAGGTTCCTGCTTATTTTGGGTTTCATTATACCCTTTAAATTATTGCTGTGTACTGTAACTTTTGTTTATTCACTGTTGAAGTAAATCGAGGCAATATACTTTTGTATCTGCATTCTCTAAAGGCAAATAATCAGAATTATATCTTTGTCTTATATTTTGTGTCTTCAAATTGAGTTGGGGATCTTTCAGTGGTATCAGAGCCATGCATCTTGCCAGCCTATAGGGGTAAAACTATTTTATTTCTATGCATCCTGGAAGATTTGATAGAGGCCATAGATATTTTACACATAGTAGAGCTCAGTACGAGCGAGAGTTGGGTTTAGGACAGCCACCTATCATGGCCAAAGAATAGAGGAATGCCCATAGAAACTAGGATGAGGAAGAAAGAGAGATGATGAGGACCCTAATTACTACCCAGCCCAGGATTGTTCAGGCTCTAGACCGATTACAGGATACCATGGAGCGTTTAGAGGTGGAGAGACACAGAGGGAGAAGGAATAGATCAGTTTCAGTGATAGGCAGTGATCATACCCATCAGTCCAATCAGCATAGTCACCATTCCCATTCTTCAGTGGGGAGTTCCCGTCATTCCTCTAGGCGACATCATCATCATACACCTACTCCAAATAGACCATTACTACCTCAGTTTGTACTAGGTGGAAAACCAGTATAGGTGGAACTACCAGAGATGGGGTTCCAAGAGTCCATTTTGGCAGCTACAGCAGAGTGGAGAGCTTTACCCCCAGAGGTTAGGGAGGTTTTTCCTTTGCCCCAGTATTGTGCACAGCGTAGAGACATAGCCAGACTCAGGGGAGATCGGGGTAATAGACCACCATAGCAGCAGCATAATCATGACCTCAATAGAGCTACGGGGAAGATTACATTGGCTTCATATAATGGCTCTGGAGAGACTAGTGCAAGAGCTTGGGTCCACAAGTTGGACATATATCTTTCTTTGAGGCCCATGCCTGAGCGTGAGGCCATTTAGTTTGCAGTGTTACATCTAGAGGGGATTGCATATGATTGGTGGCACCATGGATTGGTCACCCAGGATCATGCCTTAGTTCACTCCTATGCTGAGTTCACTGAGAGACTTATTGCATGGTTTGACCGTAAGGATACAGAACTTTACTACAGGGAGTTGGCTCATCTTAGACAGAATGGACACGCAGAAAATTATATTAATGAGTTTCAGCGTATTGCGATTATGGTACCTGATATGCCTCAGAGACGAAGTGTGATGTTATTTATTGAGGGGTTACAGGATAGACTTAAGGGACTGGTACGTGCTTTCCAACCAGCCACTCTTAAGGATGCCATTGATGTGACATTGAGACTGGATACTATTCCCACTTCTTATCAGGGTGATAAGAAAATAGCTGTAGAATCTCAGCCTATATAGAAGGCCAATACACCACAAATTAAAGAAGGGCCATCCTCTATAAATCCTTGGATGAATCAAGAGACTAGGAATGACTTGAGGAGGAAAAAGTTATGTTTTTCCTGCAAAGACCCATGAGAGCCAGGCCACCGTTGCATGGGTAAAGGAAAGGTTCATTTGATTGAGGTAACTTTTGAGTGTGGAGATGAGGAGGTTCCTGACACGGACATTGAGGATAATATTGAGCAAGATCAGATACAGTTGGAGTTAGACACCCCAGAGCCTTTGGCATCAGCCAAAGCAATTATGGCTACTCTCTCCAGTTATCCTAACTTTCATGCCTTTTGGTTGAAAGGTACACTTATGGGTAAGTGGGTCGTGAGCTTGGTAGATACAGGTGCTACACATAACTTCATTGACCAGAAGTTAGTGGGAAGGCGTGGATTACAGTATGAGAAGTTTGGTGGTTTTGGGGTAAAAGTGGCAGATGGTGCAGTTTTGGGTTGTACCAAACGGATTCCCCAGCTTAGCATTCAGATGGGGGATTATACTCTGACAGATGATTTTTATGTGTTTCCTTTAGAGTATTATGATGTGGTTTTGGGCATGCAGTGGTTACAGGGTATTGGGCGCTACATTATTGATCACCACCGTATGCAGTTAGAATTCCTTTCTGGGGGAAGGAAGATTATCTTGAAGGCAACACCAGATGGAGGACCAAAGGAGGGGTCATCTCACAGGATGGAGTCTCATTGTACAGGTGATATGGTAACTAATTTTATTTGTTGCAGGGCATTTTCCTTTCCAATTATAAGTCAACATCCTTATAATAGTGAGAGTTTGTTAATCAGAGTAGCGCAACGACTTTATTCTAAGTCTAAGGTATGTGATGGTGAATTTGCTACTTACATATTGAGGATTATCACTCTGCTCTCTAGGAGAAATAAGGTGAATGTAGTCACAGATATTATCCAGCATGGTGTTTTTGATAGAAGAATTTGCAAATTCTTGAGATTAATATGGCATCCAGGTAGTTGGTATTGGGTATCAGGAGTGAATTGCTTGAGGACAAGCAATCTCTAGGAAGGGAGGACTGTAATGTCCCCAATTTTCTATTAAAATGGTTTAATTAATTAATTAAATTATTATGAAAATAAAATTGACTTCTTCTGGAAGTTTCCTGGGAAGGCTTTAAAAGAAGGGGAAAGCAAAGCATTTGCGTTATCTAATATCTTCTTTTGCAAAAATTATTCTGAGAAGCTTGAATCGGTGATTCAGCTAGAATCTCTGAGGATGAAACCCTTCAGTAGATTGGCGAAGAGTTGGATGAAAACCCATCCCTTTGTCAGAGGTGGATTCGAGACGGAATCCAGATTGTGCATATTGGTCAGATTGGGATCTTCAGAGGGCCATTCACTGAGGATATCAGGGTTCAACCTATGCAAAGGTCTCTAGGTATTTATCCTATGTTTTGATCCCAGGTTTATATATTTTTATAGTCAGAGCAGATTTGGTATGGAATCTGTACGGATAGATAGATCGACATCAGGCCGTACCAGCAGGGTCAGAGTAAGGAAAGGGCACAGTTCGGCCGCAAGGTTTTACAGAGACCAGCATCGGCATACAGACCGACATCGGCCGACTAGAGACCGACGCCGGCAGTCAGGCGGTCACAGGCAGTCATAGGTAGTCAGAGATCACCCACGAGATGACTGACGGCGGCAGGGTATCGACCGACATCAGCATCATCCTCACCGACGTCGGTGACTGTGTCTTTACATAGCGTCCAAATTTGTGCATACTTCCAGGTTCCTGCTTATTTTGGGTTTCATTATACCCTTTAAATTATTTCTGTGTACTTTAACTTTTGTTTATTCACTGTTGAAGTAAATCGGGGCAATATACTTTTGTATCTGCATTCTTTAAAGGCAAATAATCAGAATTATATCTTTGTCTTATATTTTGTGTCTTCAAATTGAGTTGGGGATCTTTCAAGTTCCTAACTATGCAACTCACCCATATATCTATTAATCTATTTTTGTCCAAGCTATTTATTTATGTGTAGATTATTCTTCTAAGCCAAAAACAAGTTCCCTCTTTCAGTGGATTCAAGTGGTGCACAACTATCTTCATATCTCCAAGTATTCATCATGAGCCTTGATTTCCATTGAGTTTTTAGTAAGTTGATTAAATTAAAATAAAAAATGAAAAAATTACTATCACACAACAAGAACAACAAAATCCAACCCCTATTTCTCAAAACTTCCTAGAACAACTTGAGGATCAAGAGGCATTTCATTGGACAAGGTGGGTTTTTCCATCCTTTAGAAATGATCACATTTCCATCCATATATCTTCATGTCCCTATGAAATTGAGGCCAATAATACCCATCCCCAATGATCTTCTGCATTATCCTCTTGGCTAAATAATTGCCTCCTTTAGGTTCATCATGATAATCCCTTATTATGTAATCATTCTCATATTTTCTTAAAATCCTACAAATCACATGGTTAGGTCCACATTTAAACAAAATATCATTAATACATTTAAAATGAGCACTATTCCTAACCAAATATTTTCTGTTTTTATTAGTGAAATCATAAGGAATGTTTCATGTGGCTAGGTAGTTTTCCATATTAGCAAACCATGATGAGTATGTTGATACTATAAATAAATACTCGTCAAGAAAATTATCTTCAATTAGATCTTATTCACATTAATCATTTAATCTTGATAAAAATTTATCAACCATATTATATTTCCTAGGTTTATCAATAATGGTAATGTCAAATTCTTTTAATAGTAGTAACCATCTAATGATCTTACCTCCTACTACTAGTTTGTTCATTAATTATCTTATTATTAAGTGATCAGTATAAATAATGATAGTATACCCAGTGATGTAGTTATTGAATTTTTTCATTATATATATATATATATATATATATATATATATATATATAACATCTAGGAATTATTTTTTAGTGGTGTTATAATTTATTTCAATGGGGGTGAGATTCTTACTAATATAATAGATAACATATATTTTTCCCAAGACTACCCAAATTACATTCTTATAAGGACATGTATGAATGTGAAAAAGATTATCCCAATTAGGACATCTCAAAATTAGAGTATAAATCAATATTTATTTCATTTACTCAAAGACTTGTTGAAATTTATTAATCAATAGGAACTCACATTATTTGGTAAGTATGGAAAATATGGGGGCAAATATCTTGTTGAAGTTTTATATAAAACATATATAGAAACTTGAATGTGTTGGAAGTAAAATGACTAGGGGTGTGAATCAGTCTTCAAAAAATTTCTTATCAATTTCACTTAATCAATTATAGAACATTCAAACAAGCATATAGATCTAGCATGCACAAACACCTATCCACATAATAATGAAACACAAAAACACATAAAATATGTGGGAAAAACTCAAGGGGAATTAAAAACATTTATATATTCAAATTTAATACATTCTTATAAGACAAACACCAAATTTAGTGAAGCACCCACTTCACATGGAGCACCAACCCCAACTAACTAAACACCAACTTATCTAGGCTTTAGCAAGCACTAAATTGAAAGGAGGAACCAACCTCATAGATGAATAAAAACAACCTTATAAACATAATTAATTTTATAACCTTAAATAAACATTGTTTTTCAACCAATTTATGATGACCACCTATTCATCTCCTAACACTTTTAGCCCTCTCAAACTACCTTCTAGGTCTCTTTGCTCAATTAGGTCTCTTTAAGACTAATTAGGTCATATGAATTTGATATTCATACCTATAATAATTTTAAAATATTCATAACTAATCATATATACTAGTATAATGGTCTATAATACCTCCTTCTCAACAAAGTGCTACTTTGTTTTCTTACACTGTTCACACATAAATAGGCCTAAAATTGCCTTGCATTTATACAAGTCTCTTATTCCTTTCCTTCTTGGTCATAAAAACACACTTAATATGGATATCAATACATATAATAAATATGTATCAAATCTTATTTGATTCCCTTTATGACTGACATACCTCAAGTAGGCCTTATTTCATCTTTAGGTCTCATTGAGACCTAATCCCATTAGGTCTACTATATGACACATTATACTTTGCATTCCTTGGAGCACATTAAAAAACCTAAAACAGGAGTAAAATATCATATTAAAATCATTTATACCCATTATAATCTCATATATTCTCCATAATACTTTTTAGAGCCAACCACCACTTGAATCACACCATTTGAACTATTCATAATTAGAATTATTCATACCCAAAAAGTATGTCTTGAAATACTAAAGAGAAAACACCAATTAGATAAAAGAATCTTGGAAATAAATCACATATTAAGATACCTCATGGCCTCAGGTTCATCACAAACTTCATTAGATACTTCAACTTAGGGTATACAAGATTAAATTATTCTCTGCAAGATGCTCACTACGAACTGCCAACTAGCCTCAAAACACATTCATGGAAACTTGAATTTTTAAAACATAAAAGAACACAATAAATGAATTAAAATTATCATATAAAATCCTTATAACAACCTCCAACAAAAATATTATAATCATATAATGTAAATTATTGGTCTTGTAGACCAATTTGTTGACCTTCTCTCTTACAGACCTTACTCAGCTAGACAAGCCATTTTGGATTCAAAATTTCAACCAATTTCACTAGATTTAAATATTTATAAAAAAATTAAAACTAATTTAAATTAAAAAAAAAAACATCATATGAATTATATAAATTAATTCATAGCATATATCCTCAAACTCATCACTACAACTTGCTTACCTAGAACTACCAGTTTGCATTAAAATAAATCATGGTGATAATAACCTTGAACCACCTATATGACCACTTTCAAAGACTCCTATTTCATGTGGATGATATTATTAAATAATTATATAATTTTTAGTTATAATGATAATATTTTCAAATAGAAATATTGGTATTGTAGACCAATCTCATGACCTCACTATACACATACCTCACTGAACTAAACAAGTCAACTTTTGAGCAACTTTTTACTATATAAAATGATCTCAAAAACTTATATCTAAAATTAAAATGTATTATAACTCTTTAAAATTTTATTCATACACTTGGATTCATCCATTTTCCATGATAACATGTCCCTAATCATCTTCTCACTTTTGTTTGGGTTTCTCACTATTTGCCCCATTAGGTCTATTAGCAATAGGTTAGAATAGTTTATCACATTTTAGGTATGGAACCTAAAAATAAAATACCATGTATAAAAACTAAAAGTCTCAAAAAAATTCCTCCATTCATTTAGAAACTTTGACTTGGTCAACTCTGATTGCTACATCAAAATTTCAAGAAACTATCACTTTCTTATAGGGTCTATTCATACACCTGACAAACCAATAACACCTAGAGATTATTGGGAGAGTTTAATACGACTTAAAATAACTTAAATATCCATACCAATACATTATAATCACTTTAGAATGACTTCTTTCATATCAGGTCACTATTAGGGTTTTTTAAGGGTTTAAACCATCATCTAGTCTTAACGATCATTCATAAAGCATAACCCCTTAATCTAAAACCTAATTCATAAAATTTTGAGATATAACCCTTAAAAATTTATCATGAATATCTTAGGTTCTCATTCAAATTTTATATGTGCCAATGGACACTTGAAAGCCCTTAGGTTGAGAACCCTTCATTTTGTACACGTGAGAGACCTTAAAACACTTTTTCAAGCCTAAACCTTCAAAACAATTTGGCCTCAAAATTGGTCAACACACCTAGGTTAAAATATTAAACCATTTAAATTTATCAGATTGTCATTATTATCTTTAAGTCTAAATCTTATACCTCATTTAGACACCATTTCTCTCTTTGCTCTCTATACCTTGACCTATAAATTACATTAGGCCTTGAAACTAAACTTCATTACTTTTTTCATCTATTATCTACCTCAATCAGAAGCTCAATAAACCTATTTCATGTTCAAACACTAATTTTCATCCTGAATAGGCCTTGATAATAGATCATGATGCCTCATTAAATAAAGCAAGGTCTAGAACTAATCTAGATGCAGATTTGGACTTAAGGTCTTACCCTTATAGGATCATATTGAAAATATTATGAGAGATTTAATGCCTCATATTCCTGATAAGTCAACCTTATATATCTTATTATTCTTTTGTGTATCCATATCACCATGCAACCATGCTTAAACCTTCTCACTAGGACTTTGCATGCTATGACTAGTACCATGACTAGGCTTCTCAAGTACTTAAAGTTTGAAAACTAATCTTAAAACACTATTTGATGATTCTAAACCTTGATAAAATCTATTACATGATCCTCAAACAATGTCATACATTTATGCATACCTCTTTATGATCACCATGCACATGCTCATGATATGACTATGCTTGTTATGACTAGGCTTGTCAAGACATCTTGTACTCAAATACTAATACTTAAACATGCTAACATCAATCATGTTATCAAAAATAACCTTGAAAATAATAAATATAAAAATCATTAGGTTTAATTCAAATTTTTTTCAATAGAAAGACATTAGGTTACCTTCAAATTTTCTCTTATCACATGGATTCCTTATCACGTCAAGTACACAAGCTCATATCTTATAGACCACTCATGCATCTTTACCAAATGCACCTTGACATCAATGACATCAACATTGAAATAAAATTACATAAACCTTTAAATAAATGAAAACTCTTCTAAAAAAACTCACCCTTTGTCATTAATGTAAAAAAATTATTCAATCTGATCATTTGCATCTCTCTAATCTAGTCAATCTCCCTTCTTGAACTTTTCCCCCTTTGACATTAATGATAAAGGGTCTTCAAAAAAATACTATCTAAAGCCACACCTTCTTGTAACATAGGTAATGAATAATCATATAAACATAATCCCCCTTACTCTATGTATACCTCCTTCTATATGCACCTAAAATTGCTTGCTTCATTATTTTCAACTAATATTTCTATTAGTCAACACTAACTTCATTTATCCTATATATATCCATATATTTAATAAAACCCTTCAATAATCCTTCATTCACTATCCTTATTCTAATATTATTCCCTCATTAATTCCTCTTAAATCCCTGTTATCTATTATTTGTTAATTTTTTATTCCCATCACCCCACCTAAGCACCTACTAGTCTACTCCCTAAGCTTTCCTACACCCCTAGTCATCTAATACTTATCTAATCCCCATTTTAACTTCCTATAATCATAATTAACTCCTAAATATAGTTATAGAACTCTCCAAATCTAAAATTCTCTCTAACCCTTTATATTCCCTCAATAATCTATATAATCAACCCTTATCCTCCATAGAAGGCCATCTCATGAAGTTATAAAAAATCCATGTCCAATTATTCATTGAATCCTCCATCAACAATCCAACATGAATCAACATCCTAATGTTAATCTGAGTCAAGTTAATCCATCAATCTCAATAAATTTTTCTTTTTTTTTTAATCATGGCTTGAATAATTTAGGATTTATAATTTAGGTGTAGGATTTAATAGTTATTTCATCCAATTGCACTTGATTCTAATGGATTTAAGATTTACTTAGGTATTTGGTTATTTGAGTGATTGAATTGCATGATTTAATCCTTGAGCTTAAAAATTCACCTACATTTTGGTGACCATGGTGGTACCTTCCCTCCCAAAGTAACAATTTATCATCCAAGTGTTGTTTTTGATATTTTGTAGGTCAAAATTTTGAAATTTTGCATATACAAGTTTAAATCATGGGTTTGCACTGATAGTCATGATATTATCTGAGTTGATCATGACATTGCCTTTGTGAGCAGTGATTTTACACTAACAAATGGTTGTTTTGTAGGTTTTTTACCCTTGGATAACATTGTGATTCATAATTATAAATATTTCTAAGCCCAATCACAATATTACCTAACTGAGTCATGATTTTGTAAACCACTAATAATTTGTGATGCAAGTCCATTATTGACAATATCATGACTCTTCCAGTCATGAGTTTGTCCTAAAAATCATATTATTATTGATGGTAGTCATGATATTGCAATTTTACATAAAATCATTAATGGATGATATCTATCCATTAATATGTAGGGGCTATCTTGATATTTTGTGCTTTTTAGGGGATTTTTAAAATCAATATAGTCCTTCATTTAATATTTTTGGGGATTTTCACTTTAAATTCATATCTATCAAACTAAACCCAAATTTTATGTCAACATTTTGTCTTTGTGTGGTTTTTATGTGGTCTAGGTCTTGTGAAAGTTAAACAGGACACCAAGGTAGGAGAAATCAACCGAGGAATCAAGACAAAAACATATGCCTTTACCCTTTTTTCCCATTTTCATCAAAATAATGACTATCAAAATTTTCAAACTTATGAGATTGTCATTTACAGTAGCGTTATTATAGTTATAGTCATGATTTTGTCATTCTCTTCATTTTGAATTAACTCTATCTACATAATATCATTATAAGTTCCACAGGACAAATTTAGGGTATAATATATTTGAATACACATTTTTTTATTAGAATTTTGATTTTGATAAATGTATAAAGTGTTTTATGCATAAATATTTTAAAAAATTAGTCTTTAAATATATCATAATCATCTAAAAATAGATATTTTTAGCCATTTGAAGAAAACTAGTTATAAACATTCTATTCTGACCCAAAATATAAATCTAAAAATCTAATCATTATGCATAATACCATGACTATCATTTTATTTACAATAAAAGGTTTGTCATTTTGAGTTATGGTTTTGTATTTTATCATACAACCAACATTTTCATTATATAGTGAATCATGATATTGTTGATCCTAGTAGCAAGTTTGTCTAAATAGTCATGTTTTTATAGTTAACTATCATGGTTAACTAACATCTACAATACTACAATTCACAAGTAGTGATTTTGACCCCCCTATAGTGATTTTACATTATGTAGTTGTAATTTTGCATTAAAATTTTGTCCTTTTTAAGATCATTTTTGAGTAAATTTTCATGAATTTTGAGTCACTCTAAGTCAATTTTCATGAATTTTGAGTCACTCTAGACCTGACAAGGGGCGTTGCCCCTTAATACCACAAGGGACACTACCCGTTGACCCTATTGGGGGCTACTGTCCCCAGACCCCCGTATCATGTCTTGCTTACCCTAAATAATTTATAGAGCCAAATCATGTTTTTTTAGGGTGTTTTTCTCTATATATTTAATATATTAGTGATTATCTCCATACCTAGTGCATTATTTCTCTTTAGATTTTAAGATATAAGTGATTATCTCCATCTGTGATTCAATTTTATTGATGATCTATTCATACTCCTTAGATGTGTTATTCAAATTCTTCTCAAAAAAACCAATATGATCTTCATAGTCCTTAACTAATGATCTTAGTTTTTTATTCTTCTTTCTTTGGAACTTTAAATTCTCTAGGGAACTCACAAGTTCTACCTCAAGGTTCACTTTAGCTTCTTCATCATCTAATTCTATACCAATCATAAGGCCTTTCCCATGTTATCATCCTTCATTATTTAATTATATGATCATGAATAAGGTTCTATTATTGTCTTGTTTAGGTTCATTACTATCATCATCACTATCATATTTACTTGTGTCACTTACATCAGATGAGTTATTACCTTCATTAGTGTAAAAATTTCTCTTCATCTTAAATGGCCCTTTCCTACCTTCATACTTAAAATATTTCTTGTTCTTTTTAGGATTATAGACCTTCCTATAATCTCCATGATGTTCATCATGTTGTTTATCATGCTCTATTATATCCTTATTATGACACTTAGATGGAAAGTGACCAATCTTACCATAGTTGAAACATTTGAAGGTCAACTTACCCTTGAACTTATTAGATCCAAACCTCAATTTTATAAAAACATGGATATTAATTCATCATCATCAACATATAAACATACCTCATATTTGATCTTCTTGGATTTTGAATTATTATCAACTTTTAAAGATACTTTCTTCTTGGGATATCTCCCTTCATTTTTTCTCATCTCATAGGCAATCAAGATACCATGAAGCCCATCTATCTATAGTTTATCCATAGACACCCTAGAGTTAAATTTAAGAGATAGAGATATCAAAACCTTTTAAAAAAATTTATATTATTTCACTTCTTCTCCTAATCCTCTAATTACATTGATAACTTCATTAACCTTCAATAAAGAAGATGCAATGGTTTCATCCTCATTCATATTTAAACTTTCAAACTATCTATGGAGGGTATGCAACTTGGCCATCTTCACTTTGGTGTCTCCTTCATATATATTATTTAATTTATCCAAAATAACCTTGGTTGACTCATAATTCATGACCTTTATAAACACAACCTCTGATAGGCCACATAGAACGGCATTCCTTACCTTGGAATTGCTTTCACTTTCCTTCTTGCCTATTGCATCAGTGAGTGGTGTAAGAGGTGGAGTGTATCCATCCACAAATAACTTCCATATGTTAGTTACTATTGACATTATATATTTAATAATTATAATTCCCTAAAAATCATAATTGGTTCCATTTAAGAATGAATCCATGCTTTTAGACAAACCACCTTGAGTCTGTTGACTACCAATCCTTAAACAAGCATATAGATCTAGTATGTATAAACACCTATCCACATAAGCATGAAATAAAAGAATGCATCACATATGTGAGAAAAAATAAATGGGAATAAAAACCAATTATATCTACAAATGGAATATATCACTATAATACAAACACCAAATTTAGTAAAGCACCCACTTCAAGTGGAGCACCAACCCCAACAAGCTAAGCACCAACTCAACTAGGCTTTAGTAAGAACAAACTTGAAAGGAGGAACCACCCCCATATATGAATCAAAATAAAATTATCCACATAATTTATTTTATCACCTTTATGACACCTTATTACTCAACCAACTGATGATAACCACCTCTTCACCTCCTTACACTCTTAACCCTCTTAAACTGCCTTCTAGGTCTCTTCATTTAATTAGGTATCTTCAATAGTAATTAGGTCATATGACCTTGATAATCATAGATATATTTTTTTTTAAATATTAATCACTTATCCTATATACTTATATAATGTTATATAATACCTCTTTCCTCTTAACAAAGTGTTATTTTGTTCATTTACACACTTCAGACATAAATAGTCCTAACATTACATTGTATTTATACAAGCCTCTTATTCATTTCCTTCTTGGTCAAAAAAACATAATTAAATTATTATGTAATTCATGGAATATATATTAATAAATATCATAAATATGGATCAAACATTCTTTGAGTCCCTTTAGGACTGACATACCTCAATTAGGCCTTATTCCATCTTTAGGTCTCATGGAGACCTAATCCCATTAGGTCTAATTTAGGACACATTACACTTTTCCTTCCTTAGAGCACATTAAAAAAATTAAATGATAATAAAATATAATATTTAACTCAAATAAACCCTTTATAATATCATCTAGGCACCATAATACTTTTTAGACCCAACCACCACTTGACGCACATCATTTGAAATGTTCATAATTAGAATTGTGCATACCTAAAAAGTTTATCTTGAACTACTAAAGATAAGAGTAAAATCATATAAAAAAACATGTAAATAAATAAAATATTTATAAACATAATTACCTTAGGTTCATAAAAAACTTCAACTTAGGGTATACATGATCAAATTATTCTCTATAAGATGCTAACTCTGAACTACCAACTAGCCTCAAAACACAGTCATGGAAACTTAAACTTATGGCACCTAAAATATCACACTGAATGAATTAAAATGCATTAAAATTATCCTAAACCATCATAATATAAACTTATAACAATAATATCATAATATTATAATCTAAATTATTGGTCTTATAGAATAATTTGTTGACCTTCTCTCTTATAGACCTCACTCAACTAGACAAGTCATTTTAGATTCAACATTTTAACCACTTTCAGTGACTTCCAAACTTTAAAAAATCATGATAACTAATTTCATTCACAAAAAAAAAACATATTAATTAGATACATCAATTCATAGCATAAATCCTCAAACTCATAATTGTAATTTGCTTACCCAAAATTGCCAATTTGACTTAAAACACAGTCATGGTGATAATGACCGTCAACCACTTGTATGGACACTTCCAGATACTTTTTATGAATTTTTATTATATTATGATATAATTATACCATTTTTATTTATAATTATAATATGTTAAAATATCAATATTTATCTTTCATACCAATCGCATGACCTCACTATACACCGACCACATTAAACTAAACAAGTTAACTTATGAGAAACTTTTTGTTATATAAAATGATATCCAATAATTATATAAAAAATTAAAATGCATTTAAATTATATAAAAATGTCTCCATTCACTTTTATTTATTCCGTATTCCATAATAAATCATCCCTAATCATATTCTCACTTCTACCTAGGTTTCTCACTGTTTGCACCATTAGGTCTGTTAGCGATAGGTTGTCTTGGATGACTAGTTTATCATACTTGAGGGATATAACATATATATAAAACACCATGGACACAAAATAAAATTCTCAAACTTTATCCTCCATTCATATATCAACTTTGACACAGTCAACTCTGGCTATTACAATAATTCTTTGATAAACTATTACTTTCTTATAGGGTCTATTCACACACATAAAAAACCAATCACACTTAAATATTATTGGGAGAGTTGAATAAAACATACAATAACTTAAATATCCATTATAATCACTTTATAAAAACTTATTTCATATCAGGTCACTATTAGGGTTCTTTAAGGGTTTAAACCATCTTCCAGTCTTAGCAATCATTCATAAAGCATATCCCCTTAACCCAAAAACTAATTCATTTAATTTTTATCTATGATCCTTCCACATATACCATGAATATATTAAGTTCTCATTCAGAGATTACACATTCCAATAAATACTTGAAAGTCCTTCTCAGGTTGAGAACCCTTCATTCTGTGCACTCAAGAGTCCTCTTTTTCAAGCCTAAAGCTTCAAAATTTGACCTTATGCTTGGTAAAAAAACCTAATATAAATTATAAAACCATTAAAAATTATAAAATTCTAATTATTATCTTGACATCTAAATCTCATACCTCATTTGACCACCATCTCTCTCTTTTCTCTCTAGATCTTGACCTATAACTCACATTAGGCCTTAAAACTGACCTTCATTCCTCTTTCCATGTGATATATACCTCTATAAAAAACTAAAAAAACCTCTTTCATGTTCAAACACTTCTTTCCATCCTTAATAAGCCTTGACAATAGATCATAATGCCTCATTAGACCAGACAGGGTCTAGAACTAGTCTAGGTACAAACTTGAACTTAAGGTCTTACCCCCTATAGGTTCATCTTGAAACTCTCTTGATATCTATAATGATTCATATTCATTATCAACCAATTTTATAAACCTATTACTCATTTATGTATCTATATCACTAGGATACCATGCTCAAACCTTCTCATACATGTTATGATTAGTGTCATGACTAGGCTTCTCAAGCACTTAAATCTTGACAACTGATCTTAAAACACTATTTTATGATTCTAAACCTTGTTCACATTCCCTACATGATCCTAAAATAATTTCATACCCATGTACATACCTCATCATGCTCACCATGTACATGCTCATGATATGACTATGCTTGTTATGACTAGGCTTCTCAAGACATCTTATACTCAAATACTAGTACTCAAACATGCTTACCTTAATGATGTTATCAAAAAATAACCTTGAAAAAAATAAATAAAAGAATCATTAATTTTATTTAAAATTTCATCTCAATAAAAATATATTAGGTTACTTTTAAATTATCTTTTGTCACATGGCTTCTTTGTCACATCAAGTACACAAGCTCATATCTCATAAACCACTCACCATGCATCTTTACCAAATTCATCTTGACGTAAATGACATAAATATTGAAAACATATGAAATAAACCTTGACATCAATGAAAACACTTCTTAGTCATATGTTTTAAAAAAATATATATTAATCTAATTTTTAGGAGTAGGTAGATTTAAAATGAATTCAATCTTCTTACGGTACACTTGTATCCCTTGGACTGATATGTGATGTCCTAGAATAATCCCTTGGTTATCCATTATAGTAGGAAATTTTGATATTTTTACCTAAATATGCAATTTAGATTCAAAACATCAAACTACCTAGTTAAGATATAGAGCCATTGGGATAAAATACAAATATATGAATGAGTAATTCAAATCGTTACCTTAATCCTAAGCTAATTACTCTAAACCATGATTAAATAGATATGAAAGTAAGATATTGGATTGATATTACCTTAGATTCAAAATTTTGAAATTATTATTGATTGATCATGGATGTTGATGATGGATTAGATTGGCATGGAAATTTTATGGATTCCTCTATTAATTGCTCCTTTAGCATGGATATGGCATGAGAATTCAAGTTAGTTTCCATTAGAGGTATGGATTGATTATATATAAAATGGAGGGAGAATATTTTTAAAATACAAATTTAAATTGTGGAGATAAAGGGTTGGTAATTTTCCAAGGAATTTTTAATTCCTTGGAAGCCTCTATATTTAGAGACTTTCATAGAAGAAGGGTGAGAATAGTGAGGATTCTAAAATTTGAGGATTATAGAATCCTCTTAGGGGTGAATTATGATTAGTTATGAATTAGGTGGTTTATTAGGAATTAGGGGTATAGGAGAGCCTAGGAGAGGATAGTAGGTGGGCCATAAGAATTTAAAATTCCCAAATAATAGATAAGTGGGGATTATGATAAGATAAGAGATGATTAGGGGAATTAATAAAGAAGTGGGATAAGACTATAGTTAGAGAAATATTAATGGGGGATATGAATGAATGATTATAATGGTTGATTTTATGATGGGATTAGGTGAGATAAATTAGATAAGTATTATTAACATTGACTAATAATATTATTATTAACATGAAATGAAGCAAGCAAATTTAAATGCAAACATTTTGCCCCTATTTTAAAGGGAATTACGAGTGGAATGAAGTGGAAGGATTGATTGTCTTTTAAATAAAATCCATTTTATGGATGATGTTATTAAATTAAATTAGTGTATAAGATGCCCCCTCAAGGGGATATTTAGGGAAGAATGAGATGGATGGCCTCTCAAAATAATAAACAGTGGGTGGGATGAAATAGATAGATAAGGTTATGGGATGCAAGATGCAACATATATGATGAAGAATATGAAAATATACCTGAGTAATGAGCTAAAAATTGATGATGCCCTTGGTAAATACATATTCACAAGGAGTAGAGATGAATATGTCATAATTTTTGGCACATCCTAAGGGGGAACCAACCATAACATGATGATGATAAGATTAAAATATTTCAAGCTTTAGATGCATCCCAAGCAAGGATACATGTGAGGGAGAGATATAGGCCAATATAGATAAGGATTAGATAATATTAATGATGGGTATAACTCCATGCCAAAGTTTATCAATATGATGAAGAGGATAAGAGGGAATAAGTGATATGATCGAGTGACCAAAAGATGTATGGGAAAAATTAGATTACAAAGAATCAAATCAATGAGCCATAATGTGATTAATAGTAATGATAAATTTATGATTATATTCATACCCAAATCTAGGGAGGAATCAATTAATTGACCAATCAATGATAATGGATGATTGATGAATAAAATATGAATGTTGTGATGTGTTGGGCCCAATCGATAGGTGTGAGAGATTGATGAAAAGATTAGGGAGATGATTATGGTCTAGTGATCGATCAATAGATTTATTGATTGATATTATATCTCAAATATTAAATTGATTCAAGACTTCAAAATGATGAAATATGAGAAATATGTGATGATGGATGATGAGGGAAAAGGAGATAGTGGTTGAGTTATCCTTGGGCACTAAAAACTGGCAAGTGTTACCTACATATTTTTGAAAGACTTCAGGCTAATGTAGTTTTGATTAGAGGAAAAATGAAAAGATAGACCAGAGAATGATGATGATAATTATGATTAGATCTATTAATTATTATAGGATAATTTTAGTGATTATAAGATGTGACTGAGATGATGACATGAGGATAATGAGGATAAAAGATTAGATGCTAGTCGAATGGGTCAAGAAGATTAGATTAGTGATGGGAATAAGGATGATAAGATGATTAGATAAATGATGAAGGTGTAGGTGATCAATCCATGATAGTTTTCATAAGGCTCATCATAGTCTAATCAATCCAATAAATATGTCACTTTATAATATATCCCATGATATAAGTACTACCAAGGGGAAGTTGTGCTGAAGTGCTTTTGCAAATAGTGAACTTTGCATCATCAAGGGCACCTAAAAGTATTATCAAATATTTGGTGACCTCATAGAATTTTTTTCATTTCCAAATAGACCAAAGTAGACATGATGTAAAATATATTGAAAAAATAAAGACAATCAAATATTTACATGATAAAAAAACCATGCAAATAGATATGTAACACACATAGGTACTTACATGCAATGTCACAATGTCTTGTCTAATGATGGGATGAGGGATTAGGTGATGGGATAGAATATGATGATCATGATGTGATTATGGTCTTAAGATAGACTTTGATATACTAATTATGATGATTAAGATTAGGACATAGGTAAGGATATGGATGTGGATATAGATTAGGATTAGCCTAAGGGACTTGGATGAGGACTTAGGTATAGGGAATTAAATTTGGAGGTTTATATGAGAGACATAAGACTAATAAGGTGAAAGTGAGACTAAGTCAATGTTAACTTGATATATAATATAATTTCCCCTAGTTTAGAATAGGAGGATGGATAACATAATTGTGAAAGATGGAGGTGGATGCAATAAGAGGTTTAGGCATAAGACAAGACAAGATGGACTATTTTTGGCTATTTTAAATTTTATGATTTTAAAGGTTTTTGGAATATTTCAGTTTTTAGAGATTTTTGGAATATGTATGTACACTATACACATGGGGTTATTAGCAAAGGGAATACCAATCCTAGAAACTAGGATAAGGATGTATGGGATGAAAAAAGGATGAAGGTGATGCGGAAGAGGGGATGATCACTACGAAATAAGTGACTAGAGATTTATAATGACTACATCATAAAGGAAAGAGATGATTATTTATCTGAGTGTCCATTAAAGAATATGCCAATATGATTATAAAACATTTCTCAAGATACCTTTCTTATCCTTACAAAGGTCAAGACTAAAAAGTAATGATTGACACAATAGGATGCACGATATGGACAGAGGGATATAATACAAATGGGATTGATAAGGAATGGTTATGATCGATAAAAGGATGTATTCTACCCCCAAGTGTTGAGGTATAATGTGGAAAACAAATTATTTTACCATTATGTCAGAAATTAGTTTTCATCATGGTACTTACCTGAGGTGCTAAAAGACTAGTTTTCACCATTGGATGAAGGATTTTTCATTTTATTTTTACTTTTTTGAGTTTTTATGGATTTTAGGCATCTCAATTTATTATATGTGGGTACAATATGTAGTAATGTTGATGTTGGCTAAATTTTTATCCAATAATTATTTTGGATATGTGTGATGTTAAGATCATGTTGTCATTGATGGATGTATTAGGGTCTATATGACCTTTAGTGATTCTTGATGTTGACCCATCTAGATATCTAGATAGGTATTTTTATCACCCCTATAAGATATGATTTTTCCCAGGTGAGTGATGTGGGACATGAAGTGGATTAGGTTTGGATGTTGATAAGGAGTAATATATTAGAATGGATGTTAGGACTTGATGGGATTGTGGGTTTGTGATAAGAAGGCATGATGTGTTATTTGGGATTAGGACTAAGAGTTGCATACATTTTTATATATGATGGGTGTTTTAAATTTGAGTAGTTCCATGTGACAAAATACTTTAGGAGATCTAAGACATTTTGAATTTATAGCTTATCTTTGATTTGATCATTTTATGGATTATTGGCCATGTTAATAGTGCTTTTGATAATATTTTGATCTTCTGACTAGATTAGATTTTGACTACCCCCTAGTTCTTGGTTTTGGGCTTCACCAAAGGATATTGATTTTTGACTTTATAGATTATGATTATTTTGACTTTGATGATACCTTAGTGCCTAATATCAGGGTTCACTAAGGAAAGACACTTTGTGATTAGGCTGATGGTTTAATTTTTCTTGACTTTGACTTATGGGATCAAAGCCGACTTGATCTTGATTTATGAATTTTAGAATATGGTCTTAGACCTTTTTATTTTTATAACACAATATATTTCTCAATAAAAGGCCCAATGATGTATTTTCTTGTTTATCCCTATGTAGTGAGGTAATTAAATGATCATTAATAGGAAGAAAGGGGTCTATGATGCATGAAGGTGGGTGAAATGATGTGATGAGGTCAATGAGTGGTGATGGGATAACATCATCTTGATGGGTGTTCTTAGGAGACCCAATTTCAACATCAAATAAAATATCCTTAAGATTAGCAAAAGGATCACTAAGACTAACTATAGTATAGATGTCCATAGTAGGGTCAAATTCACTCTGACAATCTCTAATAGATAAAGCTTGCAATAATTTTTTTATGACTTCATCATCCTGATTGAGATCCAAAGGTATCCCTAGTGACATATTGGAGGTATTTGTATTATAGGTATACTCAAAGAGATATGAATTATCAACATCTACTATAATATAGATGGGGGATGACATTTTTTATGAGGAATATGATTTGGATACTAGTGTTGACCATTATCTTGATGCAAATAAGACTCGTGTTGACTCTAATGCTAACTCTGATGTACAAAATATAATGCTACTAGTAGAAGATTCACTTTCTATAATTAACCTCTCAACATGGGGTTTTAGATATGATAGGTGAGGGGAATATGGTAAAGGGATAATGGATTTGATAAAGATAAGCCTGTGGAAGGAATTATGAGGACTAGGTTCATGGGGAATAGGCCTATCTTCAATGGAAGATTTGTTAAATATGGGGGGACCATAGAATATGGGTGGGGTGTCTTGACCTTGGCTTGGAAAAGGAAGGGCTTGATAATGATCAAGAATAGAATCTTGGCACTCTTCTTCCTATTCACCTAGGGATCCTCAATTTATATATCACCATGGTTAATGAGTTCTTGGACATAGTCTTGGAAAAGTTGACATCCATTAATAGTATACCGCCAAGTTTAGTGATATGAATAATATTGATTATATTTACACCCTAACAGATTAAGATTGGTGGGATTAAAATTTCATATGGATGGATAAACCATAATGTTAGTGGTGATAAGTTGGTGGAAAAGGGATTCCAAGGACATAATAAGAGTGTAAGGGTCCAATTCACTTTATGATTTGGATGTGGAAGCATTGGAATTTAGATCATATGGTTATTAACATGACTAGGTGGATGAACTAGTAGTAAATGAGGTGGGCAAAATTGGATTCCCTTTACTAGTGTAAGAAGGGGTAGATAATGGGTTATGACTGGTAGACGAAGGATTGGAATGGGACTCACATAGATGGGTTTGGACTCAATGTAAAATGAGTTGAATGTGGTCAAGGTCTCTAAGAAGTCAAACACCCATCTTAAGGAGCCACAAGAAGATCTCATCCTTGTTGAAAAATACATATTGTTCTACGAGAATAGGGTCTAACTTCATGGGGATGGATTATAAAATATGGATGATGAAGGGGGCTAATGTAGAGGTAGACTAAGGATTAGATATGGTCTCTTGAAATAAATAGGTCCAAATAATTGAGCTAGTATGATAGGTAATGATGTGGACAAGATGGATAAAATATGGTTGAGATGATGTAGGAGTAGGACAAGATTTGATACCAATATGATAATAAGGGCTAGTGATCTATCAATAATGCCTAGTTTTTAGGATAGCAAAAATATTGGGGATTTGATGTGTGCCTAGGTTCAAACTAGTAAGGTAATGGTTGGATGGGTGTTAGTTATGAATAAGCAAGATGATTGGATTAGAGATGGCTATATTGATGATCAATTGGGTGATATATTGGAACCAACAAAGTGACAAGATGATATTAGGACATCAACTAGGTATGAGACCTATCCATGTGATGAGTGATAGTGGACTATAATGATAGGATAATATGGATGGGTAACAAGAAGACTATCTCAAAACCTTAGACTAATTTTCTCAAGGTGAGATGGATATGTGATTAGGTGATGGGGTAATGGGATGATTGGATTAAAATAAGCATAAGTATATATATAAGTGATGATGAAATGATAAGGGGTAATGTAAATGATATGGGGTTAGTCTGGACACATGTGTGACCTAAAGATCCAATTAGGATAAGATAGGATGAGGTTAGACTAGATGGGGGATGAGGTGACTAAGCAAAGGCAAGTTCAATATGACTGATTGATTATGAATAGAGTGAACTTAGGAAAATATGTGTATGATAATATGTGATTAGGATATGTGAGTGAATGGGTATGATCAATGATGAGTGAATTAGACTTGGATGGGATGAAGACAATATGGGAGGTGGGATAGGATGATGAAAATGATATATAAAGACAATATGTACAAGAGGAAGATGTAAAAAATTATATAATAATGAAGAAAAGATATATAGAATGATGTGTGTAAAGAAACTAAGTAGGCATGTATAGGTTTGGGTAAAAAGATGACTTAGATCATAAACAACGTGGGTCTAACATGACACTCACCAAATCAAGCAAGCCACCAACCTATGATTAGTAAACTCAAGGTTGTGTAACCTAAAGACCATACCATATAATGGATTTAAAAGTGAGGTTGTAGGTTGGTGACTCATTATGGAAACTCCCAAACCATCTCAACCCCATCTACACATGATAGTCACTTAGGAGTTGATACTAACTTTGATAGTGGATCACCTATTATGACTAAGAGATCCTATGCTAGTATGAACATACCCTATAGGGGCATACTCAATATATAACAAGGTATTGTGGGGCCTAAGTCCATATAGGATGTTTTCTAACAACTTTGTGTATTGGATCTTAAACTCTCCTCACTCCATGGAACCCTTTATGTGGAATTCTTCTTTAGCACCTAACAATATCTCTCCTGATATTTACACTCCACTAGAACATGGAGTTTGGTCTAGTGTATAGTGATTAAATACACATCACTAACCCCTATATAATAAAAATATGAGGGTTTATTATTTGGTTTTTATCCTCTAATAATCATCGTAAGGATGTAAGGAGGAGAGCATACACCACCTAGCCCTCAAATAACAAATAAGTAGACCAAAAGGGGGTTAATTAATGGATTAATTAGATGTGAAATATATGAAATAAAAAATAATTAAAGAGATATATATATACAAGATGTAAGACAAAATGATTAAAACAATTTTCAAAATGCCAAAAGGGGTCTTTGAGAGGCATCATGCAAGAAAATGATTATTAGTTTGATTGGAACTTTCAAAAAGGCAACCTACAAGACAAATGATTAGTAGTTTTATTGATTATATTGAGGGGAAAGACATAATGTTAGACCAAAATAATGACCTATAAAATAAGGTGTTAGAAAATAAAATAGACTCTAGGTTCACCCTTTCAAGAAACAAAATGTCAGTATAATAGGCCTTAAGAAAAACACCCTAAAAATTTTGATTTGGCTCTATAATTATTTTGGGTGAGGGGGTCATAGTGTAGGGGTTTGGGGGTGGTATCCCCTAGTGGAGTCAAGGGGTAGTTCCCCTTGTGGGATTAAGGCACAATTTGGGCCTTGTAGAAGGCCTGTAATGACTCAAAATTCACTAAAAATGACTTTGAAAATGCATCAAAAAGGATAATTTTGATTGCCAAAATTAGTGAAAAATCATAGATTCAAACTGTAATATCATAAATACTAATGAAATATTTCAATTCATAACTTGTGATTTTTCCACTGGTAATTAACCATGATGGTCAGGATGTAAAATTGTGACTATTAGTGTAATATCGTGACTCTCAGGGCAAAACCACTATTTCTAGACTAGTGATATTGAGATAAAGTATAAAAGCTATAAATTTTGGATTATTGACCAAGACATATGTTTAGCTGATTATGAAAGATTAATATAGATGACTTAAAAAAATGCCTATCTAAATATTATTATGGTATATATAGAAACTTATAACTATTTATCAAAATTTTATACTAAGACAAGATTTTTATCAAAATGGACAAAATCATGGATAATTGCCAAACAAAAAGGTTATTTTCACTTATATTTTATCTTAAGTCTACCTTATGGATTTAGAGATATTAAACCAATAAAAAAATCAATTTTAAAATGATTAAATTATAATATTGTTACTAAAGATGCAATTTCACTATTTTTAGGTCAATATCGTGATTACATTATTAGAATTTTTGCAAAAACGTGGATAAAAGGTTATGACTAGGATGTTTAGCTTTCATATGACCTCTCATTGATACTTCTTATAGACAAACCATCATAATATAAGGTTGTGTTTATATATATATATATATATATATATATATATATATATGGAAACCCATTTTCAAAATGTGGTTAACAAAATATATATGTGTTAATACCTAAAACCACTTAAACAGGATGTTATATGGGGTTTATATGGTGATTTATGAGATTACCAATCCCCTTCAAGGTAGAAAATGACAAGATGAAACCTATAGGTTCGAGATCAAAGTCAAATTTTAGTATTTATAATAGAAATTATAATATGTGACTATGTATGGTAATATCGTGACTTGTAGGGCAATGTCATGAATCTCAAAGTTGCCATATTATGGCCCAATAGTTAAACACCTGTAAAACCATGATTAAAAAGGTAATATCAATAATTAATTTCAATACCATGATTCTCTAATTCATGGTATTGTGGAGGAATAATAACCTATCCAAAAAGAGTTTGTTAGTGATTAAATTAGATAGTTAATACAAAACTATAATTTCTACGGACAAAATCACAACTACAATGTCATAACTTATAAAGAAATACCACATATTTTACTTGTAAGTGAAACGTTATTCAAAATATAACACTTATCCTTGTCTAAATAGACCTAAAATCTACCAAAACACTTCTAGGATACATGATTTTTAAATTGGGAGTATTTCTCCCACCGTGTTCACCAAAATGTAGTAAGAAAATTTGATCTTATTACCTAAATATGTAATTTACACTCAAAACATCAAAATACCTAGTTAAGATCTAGAGCCATTAAAATAAAATGCAAATAGATGAATGAACAATTTAAATTAGCACTATAATCCTAAAGCTAATTACTTTAAACGATGATTAAATGGATATGAAAACAAGAAGATTGGATTGAGATTACCTTAGACTCAAAATTTTGACATTGTGATTGCTTGGTCATGGATGTTGATGATTGATTAGATTGGCATGGAGATGTTATGGATTCCTCTATTAACATACTCCTTTATCATGGATATTACATGATAATTCAAGTTAGTTTCTATTGGAGGTATGGATTTCTTATATAGAAAATGGAGGGAGAATCAATTGTTAAAATTCAAAGTTGGCTTGTGGAGATCAATGGTTGGCAATTTTCTAAGGAATTTTAAATTCTTTGTAAGCCTCTAGATTTAGAGGCTTCTAGAGATAAAAGGTGAGATAAGATAGGATTATATAATTAAATTATTATATAATCCTCTTAGGGGTTAATTAGGAATGGGTAGGGCATTAGATAAGGATTAGGTGGGTAGTTAGGGACTAGGGGTGTAGGAGAACCTAGGATTAGGCTAGTAGGTGGGTCATAGGAATTTAAAATTCCTAAATAATAGATAACTGAGGATTAGGATAAGATAAGAGATTATTATGGGAATTAATGAAGAAGTGGTATAAGACTATAGTTATTGAAATATTAATGGGGGATATGAGATAAATTATTAGAACAGGTGATTTTAGGATAAGATTAGGTGAGATAAATTAGATAAGTGGAATTAGTGTCAACTAATAGTAATATTAGTGATGTTAAATTAAGTGAGTGAATTTAGATGCATACAACTATTATTACATATTTTTTTATGAATTAAAGATAATTTATGCTTCTCACATTTGGTAAATACTTTATCTAAGTTGTTTATAGATTCATCAAAATAACCACTATGCATAGTGAATTCATCCATATACACCTATAAACAATCATTGGTTAGATTAGAAAAGATAACCAAGACTTCTCTTTGAAAGTTAGAAAGAACATTATAGAGGCTAATGGGTAACACTCTATAGGCCAATGTTCCCCAAGGGAATGTAAATTTTATTTTCTCTTGGTATTCTAGGGATACCCTTATATGATTGTAACCACTAAACCCATCTAAGAAGGAGAAATACTTCTTCCCAACTATACTATTTAACACCTTATTTATGAAAGGTAGAGGGAATTAATCCCTCAAGGTAGTTTTATTTAATTATCATTAGTATATACATATTCTCCATTTTCTATTCTTTTTAGGAACTATTATAAGTGGTGAGACCCACTGACTATCTGATATGGGGTAAATGAATCCCACATGTAATAGCTTTTCTATTTACTCTTTAACTAAATGTCTTAGTGTTGGGTAAATTCATCTTTGAGGTTGTATAATAGGTATGATGGTTTTAGTATATATATGAGTGCACACACTTGGGTGGATGCCTTCTATGTTTCTATAATCACATGAAAAGGCTTTTTTTTGGTTATTTAAGATGTAAAAAACCTTTTTTTTATTGTTCATTATTTAACCATATATTTATGTTCATCATTCTTTTAGGTTAAACAACATTTTCCTCGGTCTCTAGGTAGATGGAGATGACCGGTCTAAATTTAATCATTAAAAATTTTAGAGGGTGTGGATGTGTTAATATCATATGAAAGGTGGTGAATATTTAAATAAATTATCCCCATATGCAATTACTCTTTCCAATTGATAGAAAAATTTTGTTAAAAATATAGCTTGGCTATCCTGTGCCAATGTGATAATGCTCTATTAAATGGGTTTATCATCATAAATGTCATCAGGTGTGAATGAGCTAGATGGTTTCTATATAGAGTAAAATGTCTCATAATATATATTGTTATGTTGATATACTTTAGAGCTCATCTAATAGATTTTAGAGCCAATTTTTTAGACTCCAAAATTAGACTGTCAAACTTTGGAGCTAGTCTAATAGACTCTAGAGCTAGACTATCAAACTCTAGAACTAGTCTATCAAAATCCAAATCTAGTTTTATAGACTCTAAATATATACTAGGATATTATAAATCCCACATTATATTTTCCTCTAATTAATTCATGTGATCTTTAATTATTACCATGGATAATGTGGATAGACTATTACTATTTTTTTTAGGTTTATCAACCCATGGGTGATTTGAAAGGTCTATAGATGGCTTTGCTAGTGGATAAAAGGAACTCCATTTTGATTTTATTTCATTTTAAATGGTCATGTCTCATGAATTGTAGTCTATTAATGCTACAATTGTGGCTAACCAAGGTCTTTCTAAGATTAATGAATATCTAAGTTTTTTCTCTCAAGTTAGAGTATCATGAAATCTATAGGATATTCGTAGGATTATACTATCATGAATAAATCTTATATGATTCTTGAAGTTTTGGTAATAGGCCAATATACCATTTTAAATATTTTTTAAGTAGGTTACACCTTTGTAAGGGACAAGGATTTTAGAGTGTTTGTTGTCATCACATTGATGTCAACTCCTAATTCTATAATTATATTATGTATCTCCTTCATTCCTATGGTCATATAAATGATAGGTCTTCTAGTATATCCATACTAATTTATAATTAGTTTACCTACTAATAAATAAACAAGTTTTCCATTTACCTATATTATTTTAGGATATTGTCTCTTTCTGGCTAGAGTTCTTATGCACAAAAATTTAATGATTCTATTAAGTTTTGGGATATATATTATAACTTGAAGAAATGCAATTTCAATTTTCAACTTCCTCAACCCTTGGAACAAATTATATTCTCCCTTATTCCTTATTTATTTAATTCTTTCAAGAAATGGTATGGTTATAAGAACTATAATAGCTTTTTTAGGTCTTTCCTTTTCCTCATTTGATTTCTCCTTAACTAGTTCAATAGGAAGGTATAATTTTTCATTTGGAACCCATCTATTTATTTAATTATTTTAGGAAATGGTATGGTTATAAGAACTATAGTATCTTTTTTAGGTCTTTCCTTTTCCTCATTTGATTTCTCCTTAACTAGTTAAATAGGAGGGTATAGTTTTTCATTTGGAACCTATGTTATGGTTATCAAAGGATTACTTAATGTCTTACATGATCTAAATTTTACATTTCCATAATTAATGACATAAACTCCTAAGTTTACTTCTTATTAAGTTCCATATACAAGATTTTCTTGTCTAATTTTTGGGTTTGTTAATGGATATATAGGTAGTTAAGGATGATCCACTCACTTTGTATATGGTGGTTGATTGATAGGTGGAGGAATAAAGAATTTTTGTTGTGTAAATATCTTCTATTGATTAAATCTTTGATGGGAACCCCTTCTTAGTTTACTCATGGTTGAGGATTAGGTTGAGGTATCCAAGGATGTTGGTGAAGCTGAGGCATCCATTGGTAAGGTGTTCACTCTTATGTACCCCATGATGAAGGTCCCAATGCCTATAGAGGTGTTTTTATAGTATATTGCATCATCTATGGGTTATAAGGAGATCTAGGATCATAATGGTTTTTATTTTGATTGTGGTAAAACTAGTTTCCTTATCTTTGTATGTTGTTAAGCTTTTCAACTGGTTAGATTGCATATATTAATTATTTTTTAGGATAGGTCGAAGGAAAAAGTTATTAGTATTATGTTAATTTATATCACATATCCCACACATATCAGTCTTGTCCAAAATGAAATCTTGTAGGGCATGCTTCAACCTATATTTAGAGCAATACGTGGCTAGTGGTTTCATAGCAGCATTGGTTTTAACTTGTAGGCCATCTAACTTAGCGTTAAATTGCACTAAAATTTCTATCTTGAGGTTGGATACTTATCTCATGATTTTTCTTGCATCACTACCACTCGTTCATTATTTTATCTTCCTAATACTACCTCTAACTCTTGAGTAATTCTTACATATTTTAGTTATGCCTTTGAGATTAAGCTTGTTTATGTCTCATGACACATTATTTGATGGTCTTCCATAGTGATCTTTATGATCATGATCAAGTTATTGTTAGTGCACTCTACAAGTCAATTACCTTGAGGATAATAGTTTAAGGAAGTACTGAGGTAGATTCCATAATTTAAATCTCTTTCACTTATCTTTGCACCACTTAAAGTTAATGCATTATCTGATATGTTTGTGGAGGGGACCCCAAACTTGGTCACTAGGCTATTATAGAACTCCAAGACTAATTTTTCATTATCCTCCTTAAGGGATACTACATATACCCACCTGGTGAAGTATTCGGTGGTAATCAAGATCTATTTGTGGCCTACACTAGATGGAGGATATATCATGCCTATAAAATCTAGTCCCCACTACATGAATAGTTATTTTACTTGGATAGGATTGAGAGGCAAGGTAGTGAGATTATATTTTAAAATAAACATGGTATACTTTTGACATATCCTAAATTGATTATAGAAGTCTTTGAATAGGTTTTGATAGAATTAGCATATTATTATTATACTTATTATTTTCGTCCTAGCTACAAAGTGGTCTCCTAAAATCCCATCATGAAACATGACTTGAGTTTAGATAGAAGAAGGTGTAGGTGAAAATACTTTGGGATCACCATGTATTACCAAAACTACCTATTTTCTCTCCTAAGCATATAATACCAAGTAATCTCATAGTCCTCTACCACTTACTAGCTTGGTGACCTTCACTTTTATGTCATAGTTCATTCATATAGTACCCAGCCTTTTTTTTCTCACTCAAATCTTGATTAAGAAGGAAGTCTTTGATGCTAGGGTAGGCCATCATGACATAAATATTGTTGTTAGATACCATGTGCCTAAATGTTTTAAGAATCCTCATTAATTCAAGCACATTCATTTCTACATAAGTGTACATCTCCTCATATCTCTCCAATTCTTGGCTAAATAATGGTATGGGCTTCTCAAATCCCTCACTATTTTATTACATTAGCATAGCATATATGGTGTTATTAGTTGAGAATAAATAAAATAAAAATTAATTTGATAATTTAGGGTTAAATAGAGTGGGTACTTGATAAATAACTAGTTTAATTGATTAAAAACTCCTCTTTCCTTCCCTAGTCCAAGTGAAGTTCTGATGTTTCTTAAGCATACAAGTTAGGATTCTAACCAACTCAAAAAATCTAGGAATAAACCTTATAATGAAGTTGATCTTATTGGGGAACTATATAATCCTTTCTTATGATTGGGAAATGATAAAGTTATAATTGAACTTACCCTCTCAGTTTCTATGGAGAGGCCTTCCTTAAACACATTGTGGCCTAAAAGTCTTCCCTCATGGACTACAAAAATGCACTTTTTAGGATCCAAGGAGACCCCATATTACTTTCAAATATAAAATATCATCCTTAGGTGTGTAAAGTTGTCCTTAACAACCTTTGATACTATTGTAATGTCCTCAAGGTATATGAGCACCATCTCATTAATTAGTCCTTAAAAGGATAAATTTATTTCCCTGTGAAAGGTAGATCTTACATTATATATCCCAAAGGGTATCACTTTGTAGGCATAGGTGCCCCAATTAATTTTGAATTTAGTCTTATGCTAGTCCTATTCCTTCACCAACACTATGTTATACTCTAAGTACCCATTAAGTAAGGAGAAAAATTTTAAACTTATAATATTTTGAAGGATATGATATCTATGGATGGCAAGGGGTAGTGGTCTCTCAATGAAAAATTATTAAGATACATGAAGTCTACACAACCTCCCCATTATTTTTATTTACAATTATAAGGTTAGCTACCCATGAAGAGTGTTTTATGGGGAATATAGTGTTGGACTCAATCAGTTTAGTCAACTCTTTCTTCATGAGGAGCTTAATTTTGGGGTTGACTGATCTTTGCTTCTGCCTCATAGGTTTAGCACTTGCCTCCAATTATATGGTATAATAATATAACCTACAGTCAAACCCTTTCAATTCATTATATTCCTAAGAAAATATGTCTACAAAATCTTTACAAATATCTATGAAAGTAATCCTCTCTTCTCTAGTGTTCACCTTGACTAGTTTGAGCAGCCTATCTTTAAAAATGGTGACCCTCTCATAATGTTATTTATTGGTTGACACATTGGATTTATCTCTTATTAATTAATAATATTCATTAAAAATGTTATTAAGGGTCACTAATCTCTTAGGAAGTTTATTTCTATTCAACTAAACAATCTGGTCGCATTATTGTTTTTGAAGTCTACATTGATTTCTTGAGGAGAATTATGCCTCTTCTTGAAATAAGCATGCTATCTACTTATCACTATAAAATATATACTAGATAACTTTATTATAAAATACTAATGGTATGCATACCACCTTAATTTTCAACTAATTCTTTTGGTTCTTGACTTCACTTGGGATGTCATATTATGCCCCTATAGCTTCCATCCTGTCTACATGTTATTTATTTTATATTGGGATTGAACCAATTTAAAAGGCATAAAAGTCCTATATGAGGTCACAAAACCTATGATTATATTACTTTAATATTAGATACTTGATTTTATTCTACCCTCTCACTTGGTGGACTACTAATGTACTATTTTTAATAGCTTGCAGTAGATTCACACCTCTTTTACTTGCCCATTATAACCCATGAATGAGGAAATCATATTATTATGTATCACATGTGAAAATAAACTAAAACCTTATGGTATAAAATTAATCTTGTTTATATGGAGAAATAATAATAATAGTTGCTCCATTTCCATTATTGCACCTAGATCCATTAAAAATAGTGTCCATACTCCATCATTATCTTGTCTTAGATTGGTAAGGTCTGGTATGACTGCCTCTTATTCATGAATATAATATATCCTTATAAAGTATTCATCAATTCTATTTTAAGTATCATACCCATGGTTATCTATCCCCCACTCATAAAGGATTAGGTTTGGTATGCCTTGAAGTGGCACAACTAGATATTGATCATTATGGTGCTCATATTCATCAATAATAGTGAAGTTGATATTTTATAGGTTAGGAATGTATGGGTATATATATATATATATATATATATATATATATAATAATAATAATAATTAATGGTTACTTTTGTCCCATACCTAGTTCTAAAGACCATATAAGACTAGTTTGATGATAGGTAGCCTCCTATCTTAGCAGTGAAGTCCCTAGGTATACATAGGTCAAAAAAAGGGGGTGGGTCAACAAAAAAAACATATTAGGATATGTTATAATTGTGTAAATAATATAGGATAATTTTTAGGTCCTTAATAAAACCATCTATCATGGTAGGAGACCCATCTAGTTGTAAAACTCCCTTAGAATTAGGCTCGTATTTTAACCCTAATTTGTCTGCTACTTAATTTGGCATAAAAATGTGCTTGCCTAACTATCTATCATAAAATTATGTACTAATAAATCACATATTATGATATAAATATATAAGTGAGGGTTTTTTCTACCTTGATTTTTTGGGGTTCATTAGGTTGACTAATATTGGTCAGGACTACACCTTCATTTTTTACTTGCTTGTCTAAGATGTTGATCTTTGATTAACTCTTATTTAAGAAGGTATTTATATCCTATAATAATAAATGTATCTAAAATTGGTAAGGTGACATGAGCCTTCTTCATCTAGTATAAAATTCTGATATGAGGGCCACTAACCTTTGATTGTAATTTATGAGTAGCAACACTTCTTGGAGATTATGTGAAATTAGGTATAAAGTGACCCTTCTCATTCTAACCCTCTTGGAGTGTTTGAGCTTTAGGGGATACATCTTGTTCATTATTTTTATGAAGTGGGTGATAAGGTTAAGTATTTTTTATCCCTACCTCTGAGTCACTACTCACTTCCCTTCTTTTAGCCAATGTATTAGATGCAATAGGGTTATCCACTTTATTTGCATCTCCAAGATGATTGACTGCACAATGTCTAAAATGGATTTATCCTTATTGAAATTTTAAAAATGTAGACTCTTAGTGAGTCTTATCTCCACCCACTCATTATTTATTTATAAATTCAAATTGAGACATAAGAGGAACTTCTCCATGTTTCAAAAGAGGAACTTTCTTAAATTGTATATGAAGAGCTTGATTGTGTTGAATATGAGGAGCTTGATTGGCACCTTCAATTGAGATAAAATTTGTTCATGAGGTTGTCCCAAATGTGTATACCATTTACATTATTTAAAATATTTATTTTTAGTGGGAACTAATGCTTTATAAATAGCAATAGAGTTGGGGTTGAAACTATTGTATGGCATTGCATGAGCGATCTGCCCTTGCCCTTCAGGATTAGCCTAGTATGGAGGTCTTTTGAATTGGTAACATTGATAATGAGATTAGTAGGGAGATTGGTAAGGTATATGGGTTGGAATTATTTCCATCTCCAAGGATACTATCTTTTTTTTTATGCTTTAAAAGACCCTTTAAGCTTGATTAATCTACTTTTTGACTAGTATATGTCTACTCATTATTGGTTGGCATAGGTATGGGGGAAATGGTAGGCATAGGAGGATGCATATATATAAATAATTTCATAAGATGAATTTGTGTAAGTTTTCCTACTTGAATTATAATTTTTTTCCCTTTTTACCACTTCATAGACATTAGGCAGTGTGTTCCCACCCATTGACTAAATCCTGAATACCACCTTAGAATTGAGGGATATAAAATAGTATAAGAAGGCATAAGATAGGGTGAGTTTAAATAATATTAGGATATTATCCCAAGTTTTCTAAAACTCATAGTTAAAATCCACCATAAACTCTTGATGGGCCCTTTTGATTGTGGTCAATTATTCTACTAGGGACAAGTGGTTACTTCTATCTTCAAAGTACTTAAATAGGTGCTCCCCAAAATCATCCTAATTATTTATAGAGGCATGTGCTATACCTATATACCAATGAATTAATTTAAATTTCAATTAGGTGGCTATAATCCTCATTTATACAATCTCTTTACTCACATTATGCACAAGATAAAAGGTTTGAAATGTCTCTGATATGTTTAATACGAGTGGTGGATTTATATATTATAAATTATGGTAGGATTTTAAGAGAAGAAATTGGGATATCATATAATTGGTTTGTGTTTATAGGGATTCCACCATTGAAGGTTACAAAGGACTAATTTTTGGGTCTATCTATTAGAGATTTAGGGGATGTAGTAGGGCTATGTTGAATGGGACTAGGTGAAGTAGGAGGTGCGGGATATGGATTCAACCTAGGGTACTTCTTCCTTATATAAAAATCCAAAGACAATTCTATGAATTAAACTTCCTTACCCTTAGATGAAGACCTTGTGACAACCTTTGGCATGAAACTTGAATGTTAATCTACCACTATAAGATTTGAAACTACTTGAGGTCACCAAATTATGAGAGTAAGTGTACTAAGCTCCTTGAATTCTAGTCCTACCAGGTGTGCCAAAAACTATTATCAGTCTAGATTGTATCCTCGAGGTAGGGGTTTCAAAATTGACTCATCTAGCTAATACAATGGAATCACCTCTAGGTGTGGGTATATTAATGAATGAGGTGAGTCTCTAGATTTGTGGCTAACTCCCCTTATGCATCATCTATGCTTAAATCACTAAGCTTACTTGTATTTATAAGGAAAAAGGGTATAAAAGGATAGAAAACAAACTCTAAAATATAAGAGTTGATGAACTAATATATTAGGTCTCCTTTACTTGATATTTCAATAGGACTTATGGATAGAATAAGGGATAATCACTAACACACTCTTTCCACAAAGACTCCTACACATCAATACTTCACATGGAAGCCATGTTAAATGCCTATAACTTGAGGTTGATGAATGATAGGTTATATAAAAGACACTACCAATCAGTTTCCACTACAATTAGAATCATGAAAACCTTCATACACCATGTGACTTGTATAAGACCAATCCACTAGCATCTAGGTGAGAGACAAGGACTTGTAAAGTAGGAAAGCATTCAACCACTAATGCAAATAAACAAGTATAAAACATAATAGAAACCACCATAGATAAGGTTGAATTAATCCTTATATTAATTCAAAGGGTTAAAGACACAAATGATTAGAGTTATTCTATACCTAGTAGAGGGATGTTTGCAATGGATTTATAAAGCCTAATTTATATAACATGAGAGAGAGAGGGAGAATATGGCATAGAGATTGAGTGGAGAGGCCACGATGACCATCACCCATTCACAAAAAAGTCACAAACATGAATGAGGGGCATACAATAATATCATAACTCTCCCTATGCATTGACTTGGTGACAGTGGATTTCATTCAAGGTGGCCTAGTGGTTAAATAAGGAGTTATAAATAGATTCCTTTGACATCTTGACCTCCATGCTACCTATATTAATAATCATGCTCAATTAACTCTTTAATACATAACATCCCATTATTTTTTGGAAACTTTCATGTTATTATTTACCTCTTCAAGTCTTTTTTCATGCTAGACCAGAGTCAAAATCAGATCATAGCCCCTCCACACTCATTTCTACCACCGATTAAGAAGACTTATAGACTTCAAAGCTTGCAAAATACCAGAGAGGCCTACAGTAGACTTCTTATTCAATTTAGGGCCATTCAAGATTTTTTTTAAATGACCTTCAATGGTATTTTTGAAGTTTATATATCATTGATAACCTATACAAGGTTTGTAACCTAGCCTTTCTTGTTCAAACAAAAAGATAATATTCATCGAATATTTGTTTTCTATTTTGAAATATATTTTAGCACCATGGTAGTATCTTGAAATTATTTTAATATATCATTTTACCTATGTCCAAGTCTAAAAGGTCTATCCTATTGGTTAAGGATCTCAAATTAATCAAACATAATGAAATCATCCTAAAATATACACTTTTAGGCCCTTTTTCTATGTTTTTTCCATCACATGTGCCAATTTACTACTTCAACAGTGTCTATGAGGTATAATAATTTTATCTAATAGTTTTCAATTTCATTCACGTCTATTTTTATTTATTTGTGTGCTCATATTCTCTATTGGGTTTTATTCTATGTTTTAGATGGTTTGGAGTGGCCTATCATATTAATGATGGTTCATAAAGCATAGGTCATGGATTGGAAACTTAAGGCCATAAATACTTAGTGCACATAACCCATAAAATTTAAATAATATCTCTTACTCTGATTCATCTTGTTTGATGATATCTAAACAAAAGTTGGCACCTCCTAATCTTCTTTTAGGTAGCTTAGGTATACCTATAGTCTTAAGGATCATTCATAAAGTTGTCCACTTGAATATAAATCTCTCTACCATGGATGTAAATTGAATAAGGGTCATAAATTTTCCATAATAACACTAGTACCCATCCACTTATTCATGTAAGATATGAGCATCTTAATATATAACTCGAGTTGGTAGACTATAATGAAAGAACTTGAGGAGGGTTTTAGGCCAAATTGTCATTTTATTTATCTTCCCATGCCTATGATACATTTTTTAAGACTTTTAATATCACTACACAACATCCTATATCTATGAATATTCTTGAGTAATTCATCTTATCACAAGTGGAGCTAGAAGTCTAAGGGTATATAAAAGGTTTTAGGCCTTATAGGCCTAAACTAATCTTCAAGGCATAAGACCACCTACAGATGATTATGGTGGTCTCAAAACATTATTATCATATATTCCATTCAAATTAAAACCTATATATATTATCATATTCTCCTATATATATGTCTCTACCTTTTCTCCTCTTTAGACTAGCTATGACCATCATTAGTTTATGCTAGGGTTCTCAAACCAATTTATGCAAATGACCGTGGAAACCTATGTTTTCCAATTTTATAACTTATAAGGGATTAATAACCTTCATTTAATGTATACCAAGATATATCAACACCTTTTTTTATATTTATGTCTCCATCTTACTTGAAATAAACACACTCTAATAACTATACCCACACAAGATTGTGTGTTTGTGAGTGATCACTTAAGCATGGATAGATTTTTATAAATCCTAACCTTACCTTAAAAGATAATGAATAATATTCAAAGGTCATAATACAATTATATTTTTATTTTCACATGGTTTTTTTCTTCCAACATATCTCATCATTCAAACCAATTAAGCATTCCAACTTTGACTAGGTAAACCAATATGTACTAAACTAACTATATATGTAGGGTTAGAGATTCTTGTTTGATTAGCATAGTCATTATTTAAAATTTAATTTGATATTAAATATATTTTTAATTTTCCTTATATCCAACCTTAATTTATATGTGTCATCTTATTTCAAGTTTGGATACAACTTGACTGTAATCCTATAGGTGATGATTAGAGGATTTTGACTACAACTGAAGTCTTAGGATCTTTCTAAAGATAAGTGATCAAGAGAAATGTTTTATAAATAATAATGATAAAATATTTTATAACCTCTTCAACTCTTTAAAGGCATTCATATTTCACAAACATATAATCTTTCCTTTGATCTATCTATTCCTAGTTATAGGTGACTGTTTGGTAGAATTATAAAAGGTTGAGCTTGAACTTGGATTTCTCAACTATGTTATTAAAAATTTAATAATATAAAAAATTTATTATAAATAACTTATAATTATCCTAAAAATTTTCATTAACCTTTCATTTCTTTCTATAATATTTTCTTCTTACCTTCATACATAGGCTTGTGTATACGGCTATAAGCTTGTAGGCTTTTTTGTAGTTATGACACAATTAAAAAAATAATAATCTTAGATGAATTATATGTATTAATTAGTATAAAATAA
This sequence comes from Torreya grandis, assembly GCA_037957365.1. NCBI lineage: Eukaryota > Viridiplantae > Streptophyta > Pinopsida > Cupressales > Taxaceae > Torreya > Torreya grandis. The sequence continues at coordinate 159,129 of JARHVA010006155.1, read as the reverse complement.
GACTTTTGATACACTTTTTATATCTCAATATTTCTTATGATCTTATCACATTGGTCAACAAGGCCTACAAGGTAGTTAAGCTCATTCTTACTTGCTACTAGCCATTGGAATGGCCATGAAACCTCCTTATAAATATAGAACCATGTTGATGATCATGTTTTAGGATCTTAAATACATTTTATTATATATTTTAAGATCAAATATGATGGTTTCATCCTTATTTAATGACCACATTTCCCTTTCTCTCTCAATACCTTATGACTATCTTGCCTTTTATGTTTATAGAAGCACCTTTAGGGGAAATTGAATGGATTTTTGGAATTTAGGGGTTTTTTAAAAATAAAAAAACCTTACTCCATTATCTTCAACCATTCACATAATTAAAAACCTACTTTCCTAATTTAAACCTCTATAAAACCCAACATTCCTCATATTCATATAGGTGACCGTACAATTTAACTATGTAAGGACCCTTAATGGAGTGTGAAACATGACCCATGTGTTTCCATGAAATATTAACAAATTTGGATCCCTTTACTTTAATTTTAATCACATCTAGTTGATTTTAGGGTTTAAGGATGGTTTAATACCACCTGGGCATCTTAATGATTATTTACAAAGCTTATGGCTTTGATCTACAAACTAATGCCACTACTTATAATCCCAATAGGGACTCTACATATTGACAAGATCTTGGGCCTTGAATCTCCCTATATGAACCATACCATTCACCTCAAACTAATCCTTGTGATATAACCAATAGCTTGATAGGGATTATACTACATTTTCTACCTTTCTTTTAGCTTTATGAACATGGATTATCCTCTAGCATGTCTGAAAGGAACCCCATATGATATATTTGATCATCTATAACCTTGAAATTATTGTAGATGTTTGTATATGTCTTTATAACACCTCTAAAACCACTTTTATTTTTATTTTTTCATGTTTGAGATCTTGAGAAACCATTTGAGAATAAAATGAGATAAATGAGAAGACAAATAAACTTTTAATTCAGAGAGTAAGAATTGATAGAAGTTGAAAAGTCACTTTTCAAGCATTTAGTGACCTTTAGGGTGAATGAAGGATGTTTGATCCTTTGAAATGACACTCTTTTACATTAGAGACCACCTTATAACGACTTTGCAATGCCTATGGGACCTTTTGGAGACATTTTACCCTTGGTAATGGTTTTGGTGGTTGAATGATGTCCTAGGGTCTATTAATACTATTTACATGGTTTAAAATTCCTTGGAATTAAATATAAACATGGTATGAAATACAAAAACAATTCAATTATTTACATTAATATTTGATAAAATACCTTAAAATATGTTAAAGGATCCAAACAAAGTCACCATTCTTCTTTCAAATTAATTCCAATTCCTTTGATTTTTTCATATTCTATAGATTCTTGGCATGATTTAATGAACACATGAGTAATCATGGGATTAAACATCATATGTCATCCTATTATGTGTGATTTTAGACCATGATGATCATTCTAAGACATGGTGTAGACTCTTAGACATAGTCAGCATAAGATTGAACCTTGACACAAGTCCAAAATAAGATGAGATACTCACTACCACATCATTTTCTGACATTAGCACACCACATGAACATGTTGTATGCAATGGGAAATGTAATAGGTCTACAAATCAATACTAGCCTAGAGAAGATAGATAATACTTACACTTCTAATTGGGGATACATTAGATAATCAAGTTCATGACTAATATAGATCTATTAGACCTAGACAATGGATATCTTACCATAATATTATCACTAGGGAAGGTTTCAAAGCCTTCAGTCAAGCAAAACTATGGAATAACCCTAACTAGGTCTTATGTTTTCATATTCACTAAACTAATAACAAGTATATAAAAATCTAATCTAGTGATCACCAAATCTTATGGAACAACATGGGGGTTAGTAAAAATAAAATTAAACATAGATAAGATAATCATATTTAATCTATGTATAGGTAAAACCTTAAAGCTTTAAAGAGAAATATATTCAAAATCCATTACTTATGTTATTTGTATCTATTAAAGAGAGGAGCAAAGTTAGAGATACTTACCTGGAAGACAAACCCATAGAGAATAAATCCCTCCCTTGTCTAAAGTTTCTTCACAAGAGGTTGTTATGGTTTTTAAGGATCATTAAGAAAGGCCAAAGCATCCAATACTTATCCACAAGACAATATTATCCTCCAAGTAAAAAACTTAAGCTAATAATCCTCAAGTAGAATGGTGGATGGGGAGATTGTAAAGAAGCACAAATGAATAATTAAATATTCTTATCTCTTTAAGAATTTTGAAATGAATGTCTTTATATAGGTATATCTAACCCTAAACCCTTCTAAAATTTTAGGCCAACAAGGTCAACCTAGTTGACATAGTATTGAAATTGGCAAAAATAAACTAGGTAATGAACTATGTCATCCATGGCTAACATAGTTCTTAGTAATCCTTGTAAATAATAATACAAGGTAGATGTGGCTAACATAGTTATGCAAACTACCAAAAAGGGATTTAGGCTAGGGAAATAGATAATGAAAGTGTTAAAATACTAGAGGAGGGTGAAAATAAGAGGGAAAGTTTAGGGGAATGATTTTAGGAGCTGGTTAGATTGATATGAAGTGGAAAAAAGGACAAAAAATCCTATGAAGCACCAATGGTATTCCCACCCCTTTCCAAGTTCACCCCTTAGGGTGTGTACTTAGAAAGATTGAGACTCGAGAGGTTCTTACAAGATATAAAGAATCAGTAATTGATAAATTGTAAAAATATTATGTTATATATATGCCTCACTCAAATCTCATCATGTGTCATTCAAGGGTAATAGGGGATGTTTCTTTGAGAAAGAACATAGTAACACACAATGATGAAGATAAAAAAAGTTGTAGTATTTTAAATTATGAAATAACTAAACTAAATGAATAAAATGGAAATAACTAAAAGGTAAATGTATGCATACCTTGACTTAGTTTTATCACTATATGGTTGTTTGTTGTGTTTGGAGTTCTGATTAGGGAGGGTGTAGAAAGTAATTTCTACAAACCTAAGGATACAAAACTAAAGAGAAAAAAACAAATGTAGGAAATCAAAGATAACTAATGATATGTGGATGGTACATACTTTTAAATTTGGCAAGCTGGGGTGACAAGTGATATGTTAGACCAAATGACTAAGTCAAAATTTAGAGTAGATCAGGTAATCAAAAATCCAAGGCTACTAAAGACCTAAAAACTCAAATAAGTAAACCTTAAGTAATAAATGCAAACTCACCAAATCAAACTAAAAATACATGTCACAAATATGGTAATCAAAAATCAATGTGAAATAAGTAATAATCCTTAAATAAAAATGGGAAATCAAAATGGTAAAACAACATTGATGAGTGAGTAGTAACAAGCCTTACTCAATCATCAATGGAAAAAGATGCATAAAAAGGGGAAATAACATTAATTAGTGATAAGTAACAAACCAACCTCACTAAACAATGGAAAAAGTACATGAAAGTAAAAATGAACATAGGTGTCTACAAAAATGGTAGGAAAATAATGGTAAATGGTAAAATAAATCAAAACATGTCTAGAAATGGAGAACAATTATGTCAAGAGAAAAAATTTCTAGTTAATCAAAAAATGTTATTTTATTTTAAGGATAGATAAAACTAAAACAAAGTAGTACTATCATGTTATTAAGATGTGAAGAATAAGGAATATAAAATAAGGGAAAATAGATTCAGAATCACATTTTGCATATCAAGGGGGGAAATGAAATGGGTAAAGGGGAGAAAGAAGGAAAAACCAAGGTAGAGGAAATCTTTATCAAAGTTAAGATAATCAAATTAGATTTTGCAAAATAAGAAGACATTTGACCTTAAGGACTCTAAATAACTTCTCTTATCCACACAATTCTTACGTTAGTAAATGAAGTATGTATATCATCCCATGAATGTTATATGCATGAAAATTAAAATAAACATACTTTCCCATAACATGTTCCTCATTCCTCAAGACCCCTTACAGAGTCATCAGTCTACTATGAATATTAGGTACTTGTGTGAGAAATTAGGTAGCACTATAGAGTTTTTTAATTGTCCTATTCCAATATGCTGGCCTACCACACCCCGATGGATCTAGGCTCTAACATGAGGCCAAATGTGAAGTTCGAGTTTATATTAGAGATAGGAGATGTGCTTGTATTCATGTCTTTTAATGTGATTTTGAATTTTTAAATTTGTATGTTACCTTTTTTGTATCATTGCCTTTCATTTCAAATGATTTATATTTTAACTTTCTTGATGTATTTTTCTATTCCTCCTCCATACAGATTCACAAAACCAAACATGCGTGTTAAACATGACTTTCATTTTATTACATGGGACTTGGTTTGTAAGAGAGAGAACTCAGAAATAATGGTGTCTAAGAGTCTCATAAATTTGGGTGAATTAAAAGTGCTATCTTGAATTTGACCTTATTTTATCCAATATGGAGTGAAATGAAATAAAATCAAGAGGAATGAAACATGAAACAATTTAAATTACTTCAAATCACAAAAAATGTGACAAAGGGAAAAAAGGGGAGGGATACAATGATAGAAAAGTGTGATTCCTTATTTAAAAATGAGGAAAATTGATGAAAACATGCTATCTAGGTTATTATGAAAATTTCATCTAGTAAAAGTAGAAAAAGCTAACGATGAGAATAAAGATCCAAAAATCATAACCATTGTAAAACATATTCTAGATCAGAATAATAAAAAAGATGGTGATTTTTTGAGGAAGGCTAGGTCCTATCCATGGTATTACACTAAAAATTATAAAAGAGAAACCCAAGGGGTGTCAAAATAATGTGAAAAATAAATGGGATAAGAAAAATATGGTATTTGTGAGGAAGGTTAGGTCGTAGCCATGGTCTAACACTACAACTCACAAAGATAAATCCAAGGGGTGTCAAAAAGAATTGAAAAGTGAGAAAAAATTGAGGATAAAATTACAACATGAGGAAGACTAAGTCCTATCCATGGTTTTACAATGCAACTCATGAGAAAAAGGTAAACCAAAAGACCAAAAGGAAGGACTAAGGTTTATAAAATGAGAGAACTATTGTAGAGGGTGAGACTCATGTAAGTATCCTACAAAAAGTGTTAGATAGATGGCATATAGAAAGTAAGAAAAATAATGGAAGGATTTAGGTAAATACTTCTTGAGTAATTTTGCATTGGTGAGATCTTTGAAAATATGGTCTTCATTCGTTTGAAAGTGATAGGTACTTGGACCAAGAATATCTTTAACTAAATAGGGGCCCCACTATTTTTGGTCATATTTTCCTTCTTTTTCATGAGTGTATTCTAATTTAAGGATAATATCACCAACATTAAATGTGAAAACTTTAATTCATTTGTTATGTTGTTTGGTAATACAAGCCTTCTATTGATGATTAGGTTGTAAAGCATAAAGATGGTGCTCATCAATGAGATCGAAAGCATGAAGGCAAGCTTTACATAATTATTCATCAAGTATGATACCATCCTCCCAATAAAAGTCAAGTTTCCTTATCTCTCTCTCTCTCTCTCTCTCTATATATATATATATATATATATATATATAGAGAGAGAGAGAGAGATAAGGAAACTTGAATTTTATTGGGAGGATGGATTCAGAACCATAGACTAGAGATAACGGTGTTGCCCTAATGGAAGTGCATTTGCTAGTATAATAGGCCAAAAGAGTAGGATATAGATGAATGTGACAATTCATGTGGGTTTCACAAATTGTATTTTTGAGAATTTTATTAAGAATTTTGTTTGTGTCCTTATCTTGGATATTGCATTGTAGATGATAAAGTATGGAGAATTTATGATTGATTTTAAATTTAGCACAAAGTTTTTTGACATATTTGTTTTTGAAATTACCACCATTGTTTGAAATGATAGTGTGAGGCACACCAAAGTGGCAAATGATTTGATTATAGTGACATTAACAAGGGGCATAGCCTCAACCCATTTGGTAAAATATTTTATGACTATGATTATAAAGACATGCCCATATTGAGATCAAGGCAATTTGCCTATGAGATATAATCCCAAAATTGAGAATGGCTAGGGAGATTATAAAATTTGAATCTCATCTAGAGGTGAACAAATTAAATCATCATGAAGTTGATAAGGACTAAAGTTTTTATAAATTTGATGGCATCCTTTTGAAGAGTGGGCCAAAAGTATCCCATATGTAAGAATTTTTAGGATATATCATGTTTATTATAGTGGCTAGTGTAAATGCCTTAATGTGCTTGTTCAAGAAGAGGAGGAACTTTATATTTAATAACATAGTGGAACAATGTACCTATTATGGTATTGATTTTCACCCATGGAAAGAATTCTTCAGGCTCCCTCCAACTAAGCCATGAAATGGGAACAACATTAGGATGTGGGTGTCCTATGATGAGGTTGAACCTTCAAATAAGGATAGCTTACTTTTGGATCTATCACCTAAACTAATCTCTTGATTGGAAAATGGAGAGAAATAAACACTAATTCCATAAAAAAATATAAAAGGAGGTGATGCACCAATGTTTTAAATAATTATAATTTCATAAGACATACTATCAGATACTTTTAAGACTATTAAATATCACTTCATCTACCCTTTAATAAGATTCCACATAAGTATTTCATAAAAGGAAAGAACTAGTTATGAATCTTACATGCGAGGGCAGTTATCCACTTCTAAACCAATCAACACACTATCCATCACACTTAGACTAACCTATGAATGTTGAAAGACACTTCATTGAAGGTGAGATAACTTAGAAAAAGGCAAAGGAAATCATACATTCACTTAACCACATCAATGAATTCATGAAAAACACTTTAATTCAGCTTGAAAATGGATAAGTTCAATGTTTTATTACATTAAATAGGTTTTACAATAGAAACTTGGCATAACCTAGGCATGCCAAAAGGATAAGAGTCTCTTTGCTCCAAGAAAAATATCTAAGAGTCAAAAGAGAGTCTTGGGGAAGAGAATGAGAGATATACATAAAATGGGGAAGAGAGATAGGGAACTAAACAAGAAACAATCAATAAATGAAGCTCAACTACCCTTGATCAATTAATATTGATCTGAGGATGCTGAGTCATGATCCATCCAACATGGGAAAGTCCCCAAAGGCTCTTAGAACTACATTTAATTCTCTATTATCTTACTCAATCTATAAACTCTCCAACATGCTTGATATTTATAAGTTCTTTATGTTATCAATCTTAAAATCACTCCCCGGTGTCCCTTATGACATTTCTCTCATAGTCAACATTCTATCATTACTCCAAAATCTTGAATATAGGTTCATTAAAGATGAAAACTAATCAACCTATTTGTTTTCATGTATCCATAATTGTATTGAAGATCCACATGCTAGGGTTTATTTATTATTCATAAGATGTAAAACCTATGCCTAAGAGTTCTTAAGAGGTTTTAGAAAATATTTAATGGCATCCTACAATCCTACATGGTTGGATCAAGTAACCTAGATCAGACTTGATCTTGCATTTAATCATTTACCTAACTGGGGTGGTGAAATATTTGATCAAAATTTATATTTTCATGGCTTTTCATTAGGTTGGTTATTCTATTTTAAAACCTAACCATTGCAATTTTTGACACATGTCTACATTCTATGCCTTCCAGAGATTCAATCAAAACTTCTCCATCGATCTCTTTAGGAGTCTAATGTTTTTGACCTTCATCACTATCATTGATATTATATTTGTTATCTAGATAATTCCACTTAGTAGTCCTACATTTATCCTTAGGATCCTATTATCATTTTTATCTATTTAATGCACTTATACCATATGGTAGATTTGCATGCAATCTAGCTCATTGACCTTTTGACCTAATACACACCATCGATCTTCTTTGCATGGTTGAACACATGTCATTGATAATCCTTCTAATTAATTAAATGTGCACCATTGATATAGTTTGTCATAAATATTGTGACACTTATCATCTTCACATTTGTCTTTAGGATCCTCTCACCTTTTGATCATGAGCTCATTATTGATCTTTAACTGCTTGATTAACCATGTATTGTATATCCTTCTTTGACTTATTAACCTAGATGAGCACTCACATGTTGTTGATCCTTGATCATGACCTTAGATATCATTCCATTTTTTGACCTTACATTCAAATTTGAGCTTGTTAGGAATTTTTTAAATCCAAATGACTAGTTTTTATGGACTTAACTTGACATCCCTGGGTACATCCCATTTTGATAGATCATATTTGATGACTTGTATCTTGAGATAGAATACTCATCAAGCCACCAAAATTATAGAAGGATGATCATAGCTAAAAATTAATCATGCTCATATCATTATTTGACCTTGGATGGATTCTCAAGTGCACTTATGAAATGTACAACTACACTGACCTGTTTGTTCTTGTATGATGTGCATGATGGCCTGGTGCCTTAAGATTTCCAAATTTAAAGTTTAATACTACTTAAAATGTGCTAAAATATTTTAAAGTGACTTAATATTCTCTTTAAGTATGTATACTCCTTATTCCATTGGATTACTCCTTAATCAAGACTTTGTTCATCTCCTCACCTCAACTATAGGCAAATTTTGGTGTGTAGGCCAAATTTGGCTAACATCTTTGGTGACACAACTAGGAATTGATATGCTTTGGAACTTAGACCATTTACATGAATATTGAACTCATGAATAATGAAAAATATAATCTATGACTGTAAGAGACATTTTGACTTGAAAAGATAACTATTCCACCAAGACAAGGAAGGAAACACACAAAATAAGGAAACTAATCTAAACAAATCAAATGTGCAAAACAAGAACTTATTCAAGACAAAGCAAAAGTAAAATAATGTTATATAAAATTAATTAGAGGAACACAAAAAAATTAATTATGTACAAGGAAGTTAACATCCTTAATATCAATATTTCAGATGTATCACATTGATTAGGATAGGAAGATCCTTGCCATCCATCTTTATAAGTTAGAAGGCATTGTGGGATTTGTAACTAGATATTATGTATGGACCACTCCAAAGAGAGTCAAAAATTTTATTCCTTCCTATTTTAGCTCTATCCTCATCCCACTTGAGGACTAGATCTCCTTTAAAATATCTTGAAGAAGCTTTCTTATCAAAGGCTCTCTTCACTTGTGCTTGATGGGCCTCCATGGCTAATATGGACTGATCTTAAACCTCTTCTAGTTCCATAAGCTTAGCATATATTATTTCCATTGGCTCACTATCCAATAGCTCAAATTTATGCATTAGTTCTAAAGAAGGAAATTCATCAAAAATAGGTAATCTTGCTTCCTTACCATATACCAGCTTATATGGAGAATTGTTTATTGATCTTTTATAGGTGACCCTATCAAACCATAGAGATAATATCATCTTGAGATACCATGACTTATGATTATCTTCAATATCCCTTATTATGATATTTAACAAGTTCTTATTTATTGACTCAATAAGAATATTTCTTTGTGTATAGTAATTTGATGAAGTGTTGAGATACATACCATGTTGAATAACCCATTGGATAATCCTAGTTCCCATAAAGACCATAGCATTTTTAGAAATAATAGTTGAAGGAAATACAAATCTAGTAATCAAACCTTCATACAAATCTATAACATTAGATTAATTTGCTTATTTTAATGCCACTACCTTTGTCCATCTAGTAAAGTAATCTATAGCAGTTAGTATCCATTTATGTCCTACACTTGAAGGGAGATTAATGAGACCTATAAAGTTTAATCCCCATTGGACAAAATGTTGTTCCAATATAATTGGTTTGAGAGGTAAGGCTACCATCTTCACCTTTCCCATAAACATAACACACTATTTTCAATTTCAAAACCTTACATGACAATCACCAAATATGTCAAGCCAAAATAGCCACCTCTCATGATCTTAAAGGTTATGGTATTTATTGAATAATAACATCCACCATTTACATCATGGTACTACTCAAGAAATATTTATGTTTGGCTTGCTTATATACATCTTAGAAACATGTCATTGATATCATTTTTTAGCAAAACACCATCAATAAGAATAAAAGGAATTGACTACAATCTAAAATATCTTATTTTTGAAGGACATAAATGAGGGGGATAAATACAATCCTAGAGATATCTTACCATGCCATGAAACCAAATATAAAGTAAGGGTTGATCAGTTGTAACCTCTTCATCATTTGACACCATAAATACCCCATTAGCTTCTTGAAATTCTTGGGCTAAATTCTCACAAAGTCCTTTGCCTTTCACTAGCTTAGTGACATTGATTTCCACATCATACTCTATTACTTTCATTATCCAACTAGATATTTTCTCATTTATATCTTTGTTTAGGAGAAACTCTTTGATACTTGGATAGGAAACCATTAGGTGTATCTTACTATTAGACAACAAGTATCTTAATTTCTTGTGAAACCTTATAACTAAAAGTACATGCTTTTAAAAAAATGTGTACCTTGTTTCATATTATTCTAAGCCTTGACTAAAGAAGGTTATTGGTTGTTCTAAAGCCTCATGATTATACTACATAAGAATGCCTAAAATGGTGTCCCTATTAGTATAAGTATACAAGATGAAATCCTTTTTGAAATCTAAGTTTATGATTATAGGAGTACTATATATGGATCTCTAGATATCTTCAAAACTCTTTACTCCTTCCTTGGACCAACTAAAAATTTGATTCTTCTTTAACATGGCTATAAGTTTCTTAGCTAAAGTGGAAAAATATGAAATATATCATCTTATAAAATTGATTTTACTTAAGAAGCTTTGAAAATACTTATTGTGTTTGGAAAAGGATAGTACAAGAATTAAATCTATCCTATTAGGATCTATTCTCATACCATGCTTTAAAATCACATTCCCAAGAATCTTATGTTCATGAACTAAGAATACACACTTCTTGGGATTTAGACACACCCAAAATTACCTACACCTTTCAAACACTTTCTTGAGGTGAACCATGTGCTAACTTATATCCTTTGAATACTATTATGTCATCTAAATAAACAAGTATGAACCTATTAAGAAGGCCCTGGAATTCCATATCCATAGATCTCTAAAAGGTTGCTCCAGCATTGGATAAACTGAAAGGCATCTTTTTAAATGAAACTTTACACCACTTGGTGGTGAAGGTTATCTTGAATTGGTCCTCTTATTTGACCAAAATATAATTGTATCCACTATATCCATCAAACAAATAAAACCTTTCTAAACCTATAACTAGCTATAAAATTTATTCCATAGATGGCAATGGATAGTAATATTTAAAGGAAACCTTGTTCAAGTCTCAAAATCTAACCCATATTCTAATCTCACCATTATTATTCTATATTAAAACAAGTTTTACCACCCAAGTTGAGTGCTGAATTAGAAATATAATATCTATCTCTATGAGCTTATGAAGCTCTACTCTCATTAAAGGCTTAAGTTTTAGATTGATGGGACTTTATCTTTGTCGTACTACTTAGTTTTATCCTCTAACTCAATGGTGTGTTGGGATAGACTTGGATCAAATAAATTCATGTCACTATATTTCCATGTAAATACATCAACAAAACTTGAACATAATTAAATGAAATCTTCCTTTTCTACAGGAGTGCATACCTTATCCAGCTTTTATATTTTACTAGCTACAAGCTCCACATTGGTATTGTGTTCCTCCTTTATTGACATAGATGAATTTTCCTTTCTAAATTCATAATCTCCACTAAATATGTTTTCAAGTGTGAAAAAATGTTTGGGCAGCTTATTTTTTTTCAATTTCATAATCTAATCACCATATTATTGCAATGACTTTGATTGGTTTCTTGAGGAAAGATCAACCTCTTCTTGCAAGAACCTGATAATTTAATTATCATCCTCAAATAGTTTCAAATTCTCACAATTGTCTATAATTGAAGGTCTTACCACCACCTTAACGTGTGACTAAATGTTTTCACCTTTTATATCATCTGAGATACTAAATTGTACCCCAATGGCATCTAATCTATCTTTATGTTTATTCTCATCCATTATGGCTTGAATGTTAAAAGATTGAAAATATTCAAGTCTCATAACCTATGCTTATAATATCTAAGTAGTATTTTTTTTCATGCATTAAGACCTCTTAAACCTCTTACTTGGTAAACTACAAGTTCAATATCACCAAAATGTTGCAAGGTGTTGATTTTCATCTTTCTAGTCCACTGTAAACCATGAACTAGTGCCTTATATTATGCAATATTATTTGAACAACCAAAATAAAACATAAGAGAAGAGAAATACCTTTGATTTATTAGATAAATAAACATCATTATATCCCTATTACCATGCTTATTCCCATATCCATCAAATTATAATTGCTATAGGACATCACCGGGCTTATCATATTTCATCATAGTTGGAATTGGTGTATCATGCTCATGGAGGAAATAAAGACAAAATACCTCTTCATCAATTATATTTTAAGGAGAATGATCATGAAAATTAGTGGCCCACTCATCAAGGAACAAATCTGAAAATCCATCTAAAGGTGATTCAGCTTCTACTTTATTATTTTCTAGTAACTCATTTGAGATGACACAATTAGTGTTCACAACACTTGGCATATATGGCTTCAAATGTAAGTGTGAAATAGGTTCAGATTGTATAGTTACCTTGGTACCATACCTAGTTATAAACATCAAATATATCTAATTAGCTAACAAGTATCCTCCAATATTTGAGGTGAAGTCCCTTAATAGACATATGGCAAAGTAGGGAGGCAAGTCCACTATAACTACATCTTGCTAAATGGTAACATTGGGACAAATATGTAGTGTCAACTTTAGATCCTTGATGATGCCTACTATCTTTTTTGGATATCTATCTAGTTTCAATACCCCTTTAGTGTTTGCCTTGTAAATAAGACCAATCTTATCTATAATTTGGTTGGGCATAAGAATGTTACTAGCTCCACTATCTACCATATAATTATGGACCAAAGTGACACCAAATATAAAATATAGGTATAAGGGAGGAGTTTTACTTGACTTTACCTCAAAATTTTCCACCTTTACCATCTTGTGTACCATTTATACTTGTTGCTTGGTTAGATGGTTTGATTTAATTAGGACAACTCCTTATTTCTCAACTGATTCTAGAGACACTTTGAGATCTAAAAGCTCTCAAATGAGCATATCCTTTTGCACTAGAATGGAGAAGAAATCCAACATGATAATTTTGATGTTAGACTTCTTCATTTTATCTACTATACTAAATAAAGCTCTATTAACCTTTAGTTGCACTTTTGACCTACTAGTTGCTCATAAACTAGGGGTACTTGAGGAACTTTTCCAACCTATACATTATTTTTTTTCTAAATTATAAGGACATAAAGATGATATTTGAAATTATATTTGGGAACAACATTAGGATCACTCAAAGTATTACTCACATCTTAACCTTCATCAATGGCTCTCTTTTTAGCTTTAGTCAAAGCTATAACTTGACCAATTATGTTTATAGTCTCAACTTGATTGAATGAAACATGATAATCCATTTTAAAATTAAAACTAATGGAATAAAGCTTACTTTAAACTTTTTTAGTCTCTCCTTATGATTCCAAACCCACTTATTGATACTGACTTCCTTAAAGAGAAAAATATGCAAGCATCATTTATGGCATAGTAATATTTTGTGACACTATGGCTTGGTTTTGAGAATCATTATGATTAGATGGCTTCCAAATAAATCATACATCAATTTGTTCTCAATAGGTGTGGGAACAATAGATCTTGAACTGGAAGTTACATTAGGAACAAGGGCTACTTATGACTTAGCCTAGGTAATAACTCCTTAGGGTTGATAGGGGAATTTGTTTTATCTAAACCCTTGATAAGGAGGATTTTGATCTCTAAATGGATCATAGATGGCCTAATTTTATTGTTGATAAGGCCTGTTATTTTGGTATTACTTTCTCTTGAGTTTTACTATTTCATTCCCAAAAGATTGTAATAAACAGTTTAACTCTCCAAGCTCATTGGCTTGACTAGAAGGGGCAATAATTTGATATTTAAGGGATCGAATGGGAGATAAAGATGGGATTTTAGGAAATGAAGGGGGTGGATATGGTTTCAAATATATAAATATATGAATTGGAGGCCTTGGGGAGAGTTTACCAGCTTGTATCGAGTTATTATCTACTCTTATTACAATCTCATGCATCTAGTAAGGTAACACCACCCAGTGACTAAATCATCAAACTAATATCAAATTTGAGGGAATTTATATAGTACAAGAAGTAATATTTTGGGGTTCTAATCAATGCATTTATCTTGGTCCATGTTTTTTTGGAATTTGAGGTTAAAATCAGACATGAACTCATGAGGAGACCTCTTTATAGTAGTCAACTATTCAACTAAGGATAGGTGATCGCATTTGTCCTTAATTTTTGTGACTAAGGCTACACCTAATTAATCCTAGGATCCTAGGTAGTAATGTAGTTTAGTGGGAGATTTCTATACCACTGTAGTGCTTTTCCTTTGAAGGAAGTAATAAGCAGTCTAATAGCTACATTATCTTGAATAACACTGTGAACTGAACAAAGGTTGACAACATCTTGGATGTGACCAATAGAATTTGTTTTATCCTCTCATAAAAATAATGGAATAATATTAAGGTTAGATATATGGATGTCATCAAAATGGAGTAAATTCAATAGACTACCTCGATTGAATGGAACAAACACTTAATTTTTGATGGCCATCTAGATAGTGGGGACTGCACTAATTAGGATAATAGGATGAATAAGAGATGAATATTTCTTCTGATGAATATTTCTTCTAAGTATATGGTATTTTTATACTAAACCTTGATATTTTATACAAACTAAAAACTATTTCAATGAATTCAAGAGGAATACCTTTACTTGATGACCTTGTAGTAACCTTTGGCATGGGATTTTTGCCAGGATGATGCTATAAACTCTACAATCTAAGGAATATTTAGATTTTGATGATGATGGATGTCTATCTTTTCTAAAACTACTTATCTTTAGCTTTTAAAATTAGCTATGCTAAGGATAATGTGTCCCATCAAGTGTGCCAACAAATTTTTTGGTCTTAATTTTCACCCATGGAAAGAGTTATTCAAGCTTCTTCCAACTAAGACAAAAATTTGGGATAACCTCATGATGTGGGTATCATGTGATGAGGCTAAACCTCTGAATAAGGATGACTTATTTTTGGATATATCACCTAAAATAATATTTTTCGTGGAAAAGGGAGAGAATAGACACTACTCATATGAAAACATATAAAAGGAGGTGATGCACCAATGTTTTGAACACTTGTACTTATATAAGACACACTATCAAACACTTTCAATACTGTTAAGTATCACTTCATCTACCCTTTTATTACCTACCACATAAGTATTTCATAAAAATGCAAGAACTAGTTATGGATCTTGTATGGGAGGGTAGTTATCCACTTATAAAATAGTCAAAACACTATCTATATCACTTATAATAACCTATAAACACTACAAGACACTTCATTAAAGGTGAGAAAACTTAGACAGAAGTTAAGGAAAGCATACCTTCACTTAATCACTTTAGTAAATTCATTAAACACAATTCAATTCAGCTTGAAAATAAAGGAATTTAGTCTTTTATTTCATCAAATAGGTGTTATAGTACATATTTGGCATAGCCTAGGCATGCCAAAAGCATAAGAGTCTCTTTTCTCTAATAAAAATATCTAAGAGTCAAGAGAGAGAGAGAGAGAGTCCAGGGGAAGAGAATGGAATATATATAGAAAAGGGGGAAGAGAGATGGGTAACTAAACAAGCATCAAACAATAAATGAATCTCAACTACCCTTAATTAATTAGCATTAATCTGAGGATGTTGAGTCATGATCCATCCAACATGGGAAAGTCCCCAAAGGCTCTTGGAACTTCATTAAATGATCCATTGTCTTATTCAATATCTAAACTCTTCACCATGCTTGATATTGCTATGTTATTTACATTATCAACCTTGAACTCATTCCTTGGTATCCCTTCTAACATTTATTACACAATCACCATTCTATCATTATAAAAACCAATCATCCTATTATTTTTTATGTAGACATGATTGTAGTAAAGATATACAAGCTAGGATTTATTGATCATGTACAAAGCATAAAACCTACATCTGAGAACTCTTAAGATATTTTATCAAGTCTTTAATGGTATCTTACAATCTTGTAGGGTCAACTCTAGTAACTGAGATCATACTTAATCTTGTGTTTATTAATTTACCTACCTAGGGTGGTGAAATGTTTGATAAATGTGTCTACTTTCATGGCATTTCCTTGGGCCACTTATTCTATTTTAAAACCTAACCATTACAAGTTTGGACATGTGTCCACATCCTATTCCTTCTACAGATTCAATCAAAATTGCTCAATCAATCTCCTTGAGAGTATATTATCTTTGACCTTCATTGTTATCATTTATATTCTATCTACTATCTAGATCATGCCACTTGGTAGTCCTACATTTATTTTTAGGATCCTATTTTCAATTTTATCCCATTAATTTGCTTTCACCATGTGGTGTCTTCATGTAAATTCTATCTCATTAACATTTTTACCTCATGCACAACATAAATCTACTTTTCATGGTTGAACGCATGCCATTGATCTTCTTTCTACTTGATCAAATGTGCACCTTTGATCTAGTTGGTCACCAAGATTATGACACTTATCATCTTCATGTGTGCCTTTAGGATCCTATGACCTTTTGACCATGATCTCATCATTAATCTCCAACTACATGATTAAACATGTATTTTAGATCATTTTTAACTTATCAACCTGGATGAACACCTGTGTGTTGTTAATATTTGACTTGACCTTCGACATCATGCCACTTGTCAACCCTGTGTTAAAAATAGAGCTTGTTAAGGATTTTTTGAATCCAAATGACTTGTTTATGTGGCCTTAACTATATGTCCCCAAGCATGTCTCAATATAATTGACATTTTTGAAGACTTATATCTTCATATAAAACACTCATCAAGACAACAAAATTTTAGAAGAATGATCATGGCTTAGAATTCATCATGCTCATGTCATTCTTCAACCTTGGCTAGATTTTCAAGTACACTTATGAAATGTATAACTAGACTAACCTATTTGTTCTTGCATGATGTGCATGATAGTCTATTCCCTTGAGATTTTCAAATTCATAATTTAAGCTTGCTAAAAGTGTTTTAAAATCTTTGCAAGTGACTTAATCTTCTCTTGAATTCTATTTTCCCCTTATTCCATGGGATCACTCCTATATCAAGATTATGTTCAACTCTTCACCTCAGCTCTAGGTAAATTTTGGTATGTGGGCCAAATTTGGCCAACAATACCTTCATCATTATGAAAATATAGGATGTTATATCTAAATACATACTTAAAATATTGTTTGAAAATGTGATTATTTTCATGAGAAGTGAGGTTAAGAGGATAAGTTTGGTTTATTAGAAATTTAAAGATGTCTTTATATCATGGGCTTTGTTGAATGGTGGTGGCATCAATATGATAGATAAGTGAATATTTTGGTTGAGTAGAAGATGGAGTTTTTATTATTTGGATAAGAAAAGTGGTATCAATAATAACTTGGTGTGGATGAAAAAGGGATGTTAAAAAATCAAGGGAATCAACAATAGAATTTTGATCTCGAGGGATAGGCTTGATGGTGAAATAAATGAAATATTTAGAGAGAGTGGTTGTGATTTGATGATAATGAATGATATTATCTCTTTTAAAAGTGTAATCACCATTAACTTAGTGGTAAATGAGTTGGGAATCACCTAAATCATATAGTTATTGGATATCTAAATCAAGGGTGGCTCTCATGCCTAAGATTAAAGCTTCATATTCTGTTATATTGTTAGTGACATTGAATGTTAGGTAAAAAGCTAATGGTATTATTTTGCCAAATCATAATGATACAACTTAAAATATATATTTAAAGGAATTTAACACAATCAAAATGAAGGGTCCAAGTATCCTCATGTAAATAGACAGTAATTTCTTGAATTTCTTCGATAACTACTTTTAGTTTAGTAATATTAGGAAGGATAGTAGATGCATTGAGATTAATTGCTTCAAAATTAGTAGTGAATTCATGGAAGTAATATTTAAGGGATATGGCTTGGTTGAGACCTTTAATATATAGAATGTTGTCATTGGGAAGACTATCTTTACGGTGGTTAGTAGCGGGCATTGAAGATGCAACAAGTTAATCAATGATGATTTGCCCTTTCATAGCTTTCTAAGTAATAATTTAGAGATCAAATTCTATTAAAAGTACCATCTATTTGAAAATTTTACATCCAAGATTAATGGATTTGGAGAAGTGACAAAGGGGATAAAAATGGATGATAACATAAGTGGTTTGATAAAGCATATATTGTCAAAGTTTTTCAGTGGAAAAATATATAACAAGGCAATCACATTCAAATTTTGTATAACATTTCTCATAATCAATGAGGTCACAACTGATATAGTTGATGTCATATTCTCTTCTAGTATTATCTTTTTTGGGTAAGTATTTCCCCAACTAATATATGTGTGGAAGAGGTATATAGGATCAAAGGTTGATCATTTGAATGGGGATGAAGAGTATGTGGGTGAAACAATTATTATTTCATAATATCAAATGTTTTTTGATAGGGATTCATCCACTCTAAAGCATTACCTTTCTTAAGAAGAAAATTGATGGAATAGATATGGTAAGCCATTTTGAGTATAAATCATCTAATTTCCCCAAGTGAAAAATATCTCACCCATGCCTATTCATTGTAAATAATTAATTATTGACACATTTTAACTCTACTAGGGTTAATTGAATTAGGTTAGGTTTAAACCCATTCCATGTTTAAACTACATTTTAACTCACCTTGAGTTGGGGTTAGTTCCTAAGATTATAAATGCAAGCCTTTGCCTCTTCATTTGAGATCTTGGGAATTATAGATTTAAAATTCACGTTTTTTATCATGATTTATATAAATATTGTTATAATGCCAAAACATTAATCAAATCCACATCAATCAAGAATAAGCCATATCGATCCATAATGGTTCCAAGGAGAGAATGATCATAGAAAACTCCATTGTCAAAGACTCTTTGAGCACAAATTGATCAAGCCACACAATGAATCATTTTGAGAATTCAATGAAGGTAATATATTTGTTTGTGTTTTATAATTTAGTTATGTTTTCAATTGGTTTTGTTCATTAATCTCCTTTTAAGATCTAGGCTTAGAGATGTTAGCATTTTACTGTGTTCATTTCATTATTTTAGGGACTAACACAAGACCAACCTCCTCTCTATTTTCAAATTCCTATGATCATAAATTTCATGACTAATGGGACATAAATAATCTCACATATCAAGGAGACCAAATTGAAGATCTTATTTTTTAAATGAGTACTTGATCATCTTTAAAAATTGAGTTTTTACTTTGTTTTATCCATATTCTATTTCTTAATGTTGCACAAGTTACATAGAGACTGATGTCATCTTTTATAACTACCATTGGTCCTATACTAACAAAAATTGGCTATGTGTGCATCACCCAAACTAACATTGGCTATGTGTGCATCACCCAGAACTGACATCAGTCTCTGTGTAGAATAACAAGATAATAGGCCATCTTCTGGAGCTTTATTTGGGGTCATATGGATTCTATGTTTGATGATTTTTTAAAACCACATGTTTTCTCCTAAATTTATAGAATATTCTATAATTTTACCTTAAAATTTCATAAATGTTTCAAAAAATCTTAAAAACCCCCTAATACTTTTTTTAGGACTCAAAGGCCATAAGGAAACATTTAAAACACTTATAACTTACAATTTTCACATTTCAAATTTTTGTTTTAAGTATCTTTTTGTTTAAATCATTTTGATTTCATTTAAAGATTTCAAAAACTAATTCCAAGGGGAAAATTTTCCCAAAACTTTTTGTCTAGTACATTAAAATGAAATTTAATCACTTAGTTGTATACTCTTGAGAATGTTCATTTTATGTCTTGTTTGTTTAGAGTAGTTTATTTTCACAAAATGATTGATGCATGTATGCTTTCCCCCCATCCCCTTTAGGGAACACAAGTGATCAAAATCTCTCTTTATTTTCCTTTGTGTCTTTTTCCAAGGCATGAAAATAATGTTATTAAGACTCTCCCCAAAACCCTTATGGTTTGGGTGATCTAGACACAACCTCTAAAATATTTTTACTTGGTCATTTATTTTATGAAACTTGGATTGTGAGAGGGAGTTCATCACCTCCTCATGATTTTTTTATGAGTGCATTTATCTAGGTTTTCATCTCCTAGAATTGTAAAAACCCCACTCTATGCTAAGGTTTATAATTTAGATTACATATACTATGAGATACATGGGGTTGAGTGACTAACCTCTCCTTTCATAACAAAAACCTAAGCTAGGTTTTGTTAACTAGGGGAAATAAGTAGTATATGGATGGAATAACTATGTAAAGGAATAGACCCTTACATAGTAAGTAACTAGTATGAACTCAATTGATGTGAGCCACCCCTAGTGTTAATCACACTTAGTGTAGACACCAATATCGTGTCAACCCCCCCTTGGTCCCTTCCTAAACATTAACATGACCTAACCCACACCTTATTAATTTAAAAAATACTTATTTTAAATTAATTACCTCACCTTGGACACCTCACCTAGACACCTCACCCTAAGACCATTTCTTACCCTATTAGTCACCCTGAGACTAGGTCCTCCAAATCCTAACTACCCATGACCTATTCTCACCCCTCTTAACTCCCTAACTAACTTCCATGCCTCATAAGCCATTGTTTTGACTGTTCTCCAATGAAAAAGCCACTTGGCAGGTGGAGAGATGGGTAGAGGGCTAAAAATAGCCCTTTTACCTATTCTCTCTCTGCCGACATCGGTCAACAATCAGCCGACATTGGTCAACGAGGCCGATGCTAGCAGAATCACCAACGTCAGTTACATAAACCAAGCTCTAAACATTGAGCTTTCACCCCACCTTCCTATAGATTGATGCGCACACTCTAAGACTAGAAGCATCAAAGCTTGATTATCATCCTCATGGCTATCGAAGCTCTACACAAGTCATTATAGAGACTGGACTGAAACATTATATGAGGACCTCAACATCAGCCACAATGGGAATAAGCATTCAGACACCTCTGGTTCTTCACCTAATAGAGCTAAGTATTCTGATCTCCATTTCAAAGTTTTAGAATATATTGTTAATTACTTTCTATTTGACATTTCTAAATACTATTGAGAGGCATGATTTTCTTCTGTGGAGGGGCTGAAAGGCCTTCCACTTATTCTCACCCTCTTTTCATACCTATCCTCTACCTTTACCCTTTCTCAGACCTTATTCACTTTCCCACAACCCTACACAAACCTCTGAAGTTCCAGAAACTCTTCTGATTATTCTGAAAACATTCTAAAACCCATCCAAGGCCCACTTCCCCTTTTGACATCAGCAACACAACCAATGTCGGCAGCATTTCCCCACTAACCTTGGTAGATAAATTGATGTTGGCAACTGGGTAAACTAGAAACCTATCCAAACAACCCATAGACCAAACAAAACCTTTGCCCAATTTTCTACAACATTTAGAGACACATAGACTTCAATTAGGGAATAGATACACACATTCTACCTTTCCATTTCTTTAGTCTTTTTTTCATTTCTTTTTATACAAAACTCTTTTCTTTAAATAGTGGACTATCATCCCTTACAGAGCTTTACGCTTCTGAGACCAAGCACGTAGCTTGGTAGTCCACCATATCATCCTCTAACATTTTCTTTGTTTGAGTCTCTTTCTTATTGTAGGTGTTTCCTCCATAGCCAAAGAGGAGCTCCCAAAACACTTGGATACGGTGCACACAAAATTTGGGTAACATCAAACCCTCGACCTTTAACCTTTAGTTTTTTCCTTAAATGCAACTAGAAAAAATATAGAGAAACATTCTGGCATGCCCGGTGAGACACTTGGAGTTTTCCTTGGGTTCATTCTTCTTCTTT
This sequence comes from Torreya grandis, assembly GCA_037957365.1. Lineage (NCBI taxonomy): Eukaryota > Viridiplantae > Streptophyta > Pinopsida > Cupressales > Taxaceae > Torreya > Torreya grandis. The sequence continues at coordinate 136,994 of JARHVA010006155.1, read as the reverse complement.
TAAAAAACCAAACTTTCATATAGATGTATTAGAAAAGTATTCTCTTCTTGCATCCCCTCTTCTATCTTTTTGTTTCAAAAAGAAATCATTAGCAGAAGTTAAAAAGAACATCTCTTTTTCTTCTTGTTACTTCTTGCATGCATCATAGAGTAGTGAAAAACTCATACTCTTTACCTCTTCTCCATTTGTTTGCATTCGAATAACATGTTTTGATTTAGGTTAAAAACTACTGCATTTCATTCTTGCTTGGATGCATACTTAGCCCGCTTAGTAATTAAAGCATTATGAATGAATCGTAGTGCACAAATGTTACACAACCAAACCACAATCACTTCAAATCAAACACTTAAACTTATTTGAGACAAGGCCCATCTAGGATTTCATCACCTACCAAATACCTTACCCCACTCGGTGATCCTACTTGGATTTCACCACCAAGAGGAGGACCCACACTATTTTCTGGCAAAGTATAAACTATAGGCAAGGTATATTTTGGCTAAGTAGCCCAACTCAGCTTTGGGTTCGTGAAGTGAAGGGAGCAACCCCTAGCACCAGGCCACATACTAAACCTAACATAGATATTTTTGAGCACCATAACATAACTTGAAACTAGCCATAGACTTCCTCTTGAGGACCTGTTCTACAAGCCCAACTCCCAACACATTCTCTTAAGGCATAAGCCACCATGACTTTAAAACTCATTCCTAGGAGTCTAACATTTTAGAGGTTTCTTGCCTAATCATCTATTCTACTATTTTTATCTGAGTGTTTGAGCTTGTAAGGTCATACCATTCTGAAGTCTAAAATAACTCATAATATCTTCTTCTTCCAAAACTATCAATATTCTATGTTTTTGGAATTACACAGAAACTAACATCAGTTTTTCCACTAACATCGGCAACCAAATCTTCACCGACATTGGTTAACTGACCAACATCGGCAACATTTATAACCGATATCAGACCATGTAATCTCTTGTTGACCATTTTTCGCAAGTCAACAACCACTCCCACCTTCACCCTTCATGCCAAGTCATCTAATAGAGTATACTTCAAACACCGAGCATACTCATATCCAACCTACCCCTGTTCAACCTCCTATTGTTCCTGAAGGGTATCAAGAATTTGAGAGATTCCTTGACAAAAATGTCAAGGCTCTCCAACACTATCTCTCTAGAAGCCAAATGTGAGATCCTTCAGGTAATCCTATTATGGGATGCCAACTTCTTTAGTTAAAGTGGCAATGATATCAACAACATCCACTACCCAACCTATGGTCACTCAGGCCACTGCCCTGACTAATAACCTGATCATGGCCAATGTTCAAGATTTGGCCTCTCCTTCCATCCTTTCTGGCCCTACCTCCATCAGGGTTTATGTACCCCCTCAACTATAAACAATTCAACCAAGTTCGACACCTTTCTAGAACTTGATTGTCTCTATCCCACCCACTCTTGCGCTTATAAACATGAGAGTGACCACTTATCCTTTAACTAGTCTTGCCGCCATTCAACCACCCTTGGTGGCATCTAGTGAAGTTATGCCCTCCAAGTTAGTGAAACAAGCCCCCTTGGCCTCGACATTGACCCCTATGATGAACTATCAGTATGTTGGACCTACACAAATGTAACCAAGTATGTCATAGGCCCCTTCCAATGTCTTTTAGGTACCCTATAACTTAGGGGGTACCCCTCATGCAAATCCATTTGCTGATCTAATTAAGATGCTGATGGATAAGATGTCCAACCTTGAGACATCTATTTCAAGTTCAAAGAGTATTCTTTTGTATGAACAAATTTGCAACGAACCTATCCACCCTTCAGTTCCTATTTGACCATAACCTAACTAGTGGGAACTCCCAAAATTTACTCACTTTCAGAGTAAAGAGGATCCACAACAACATCTTCAAGCATTTAGACACACTTGCTACCTCATAGCACATGATGATGCATTATTACTTCACACATTCCCCATGTCACTATCTAGCACCGCCCTTGATTGGTATAGCTCCATTACCATTCATTCTCTCTTCAGCTTCACTCAACTCACTCAGCTATTCCTTGATCATTTCTCAATCAACATCACCAAGAAGGTCTCCATCACGGACCTTTATTCCATTAGACAATTTGATGATGAGTCAATAGCTGACTTCATCACCCATTGGAGAGGTTTGATCAACTAACTCTCCTTCTCATTACCTCAACCTGATCTCATTGAGCTCTTTTCAAGAGCATGTGCTAAGCACATCTCATCCACTCTATGGGTTTAAAATTTTTGCACATTCGATGAAGCTTTCACTATGGCCCGAAAGGTTAAACTCCACACAATTGAGGAAGACAAGGTCAAATTACATAGTAAAAATACCAACACAAAACCTAATGACCCTTCTTCTTCTAAATCTTCTTCTCCTCACTCCAAATCCAAGGGATCAGTAAACATTGTCATCCTGAGATCACCATCTTCTACTACAACCAACCAAACTAAGCCCTCCACTTCACAAAACATCATAAGACAATTCCAACAATGGTATGAACAATGACAATACACTCCAATAGGAGAATCATATGCTTTTGTATTAGATAAATTAGTGAAGCAGGGAGTCCTCAACCTCCCTCAAATCTAACCACCTATCCAATTTGACCCCTCACAAGCCATCCCTACATGGTATAGGGAAAATGACTTTTATAACTATCATCGTGTCAAGGGTCATGACACAGACAATTGCAAAACCCTCAAAAACATTGTTCAAGACATGTTAGACAAATGGGACCTTGTTTTAGATAACCCTAATGCACCGGCCAACCAAAACATAGATGTCTTTAGGAAACCATTTCCTAACCATCCCCCAAGTCAGAACAATGTTTAGACCATGGCCAAGGACCCTCAAGAATGCAACATACGCACGGTCGACATGGTCTTTAGTTTCATTCCTAACCAACTTCTCCCATAATCTAAAGAGGTTGGTCAACCCATTCCTAACCAACCTCTCCCACAATCTAAAGAGGTTAGTCAACCCATTTCTCCACCATGAGTAGAAGAGCCTATTTTACCCATATCACCCCCATGACATCAAACACCTCCTCTACCCATTCTTCTACCTTTTGAGGATCCCATATTACCTGTTCTTCTTGCCCCCACCTTCCCTCTTCTTCTACTATTGGAAGAAATTACCATTCATAGCCCACACTCTCATATAAAAGGGGCCATCATCCCTCTACTTTGCCCTTTAGAGGAGCCTTCCTCTCTTATTTTGCCTCCACCGATGGAGGATAGTCCTCCATCCACCCCTCTTTCACACATAAGAGAGTCTACTTTGACCTCTCCCATATTGGAGGATGTTTTGATGGTACCAACGCTAGTGGCCCTGCCCTCATCCTTCTTATCACCAATGGAGGATCATACTTTCCACACTCCTAGACCACATGTGGAAGGCATGATCATCCCTATGCTCTATCCTCTTGAAGAGCCAAATTCTCTAATCCCTTCTCCACTGAGAGAAGAACTCACCACCTCACCCACTTTGGCCGAGGAAGATTCGGTGATGGTTCTCTCTTGCCTTTGGCCCATGATCACTGCATCCCACATGTATCCACTCTTGAAATCACCCAAATCCTCTAAAGGACTGACTATAAAGCCTCACATGATGTCATCTAAACCCTTCTCTCGATTGGAAGAAAACATAAGATTTCTCTATTCTAGGAACCTAGAACATGAGGCGCTATGGGAGTGACTTAAGGTTCCTTATCTTACACATCCCGCTTCATCTTATACTACCAACCCTTTCATGACAAATTACCCCAAAGTCTTTGACAAAAATTAGGCTTTCACTTCTAAATCTTTAGAAGCTTAACCTTCCACATCTGAACTCAAACCCTTGCAAGTGTCCACCATATCGAAATAGATTAAATCTCTTAGTGTTTACCCTATATCAAACTTGACTCACCCACAAGTGAAGTTAGATTTAAACCTCACCCCACACAATAGTGGTCCTCGCACCAAACTAAAGGAGAATGCTAAACCACGTCAGTCTACTCTTCCCCCACCTTCACCATTTCCCTCTATCTTGGGTCCACATCCTTCCACTTTAATAGGAGTTCTCCCCATTTCAACACCTCACAAAGGCAAACCGCCTCCATTACCCCCTCTACCCATCAAAAACATATTTCCTCCAAAAAATTTGACACCTCTCATCAAGAAAGTGCCATCTATGCGTGTGGCCACATCACTAACCAAAAAGATGGTATGAAAAACTCCCCCTATAACTCCCAAATAAAAGTCATTAACCTCTACTATAATGATGAGCACAGACCCATTAATGGGTTCATATACTTTGATGTTATGTCGATTGTTGCAGTCTTCTAGCATCATTTTCCCACCCATTAAGCCATACCGACCTCTTGGATCAAAACCATCTTGGTTTGACGACACTCAAATTTTTTGGTATCAATGCACACCTAGGCATGATACTGAGAATTTTTGTACCCTTAAGGTTGTCATTCACCAACACCTAGAAAAGGACACCCTTCTCATTGAGGATTATCTTAACCATCTTTTTGAAAAACTACCAACACCATCCCATGCCTCTCAAACCTCCTCACTTGAATTGGGATCCCAATGCGAGATTATGGTCTCTCTACCACCTTCTCCCCCTTTATTCAAAATCAACACTATTAATGTGACCACTAGGTCCCAAACCCTAAAGGATAAAGGAAAAGAGCAGGTTTCTACCCCTTTGACATATCCATTCACCAAGCCTTCTCAACCACCAAAGCCCAAGATTTCTATCTTGGGCACATCTCAACCAACATCTTTGGGGGCAATTCATGACTCCATGGTGAAACAACTTCACCAAACCCCTATGAAGATGTCTTTGTATGACCTAATACAAAGCTCCCCGCAACATCACCAAACCTTGATCAAAGCTTTATAGGTAGTGGAGGTCCAACCTGAAGACCCCCAACCACTGGCTGCTTTAGTCAAATCATTACCTACCGTTGCCTCCATCACCTTCAGTAATTCTGAGATTCCTACCTATAATCTGGAAGATCAAGATCCTACCCTCTCAAACTAAGCCTATCAGGCAAAAGCTTCATAGGATGCATCCTTGCATCGCACTCCTTGTTAAAGAGGAGCTTCAACGTCTTGTCTTTGTCTCATTTATCCAACACATTGATTATTCGTAATGGGTGTCAAACATTGTCCCTATCACAAAAGCAACAGGGGGAATTTGAATTTGTATTGACTATCATGACCTCAACCTAGCTTGCCCAAAGGATGACTTTCCTTTGCCAAGCATCGACCAACTTGTTGATCTCTTTACATGACATAATCTCTAGTGATGACTTTCATCAAGATCAATTAACACAACTCACATTACTCAATGAACGTCGTCTTGCCATTCTTAATCATCTTCATATCTACCAAGATCGCATCAAGCGTGCCTACAACAAAAATCTAAAAGAGTGAGATTTCAAAATTAGAGATCTCATCCTTAAAGAAAACCAACACGTGACCAATATGGAAAGAAGCAAATGAGGCAATTTTGCTCCTAATTGGCTCAGACCCTATATAATTATGCACAAGTATGGATCAAGCACTTATCATCTGTCTTCTCTCAAAGGCTGGCCAGAACCTGAGCCCCTTAATGCCTTACATCTACGACCATTCTAATGTTAACCAAGTAATCATCCACTTGGTGTTTAACTTGAGATCTTCCCTTGAGTAACCCCTGTCATCCTCATTCTATTCCTTTCAACCCTTTTTCCCTACAACAATTAGTTAACCCTTTTTTAAGCAATAATGCTTTGTCTTAATAAAAGGGAAATCCCTAAACCTCTATAGTCTAGTCCATGACTAAAAGTTCAGTCAACAAAAAAAAAACTAAAAACAAAATAATTGGGATGCCTAACAAAATATTAAAAGGTCAAAAACTATAAATGTAGACTTCTCCCTTGAAAGACAACTGCATTATTGTTGTAATTAATAGACTACTCCCTTGAAGGATAGCTATGCAAAGACCTCAAAACATACAAAGCAAAATATAGACCACTCCATTGAAGGATGGATATGCCCAAATTTTGCTACAAAAATAGCACCCTCTCAGAAGCTTCTCGCATCAATCAGCTTCACATGACCACAAAACAAAAACATCCCCAAGTAGACTTCCCGCATTGATCATTTACCTAAAAAATGACTGACAAACTATTAAGTCATGGACTTGCCTATAGTCATTCTCAGGGTCGCCTATAAAAGGGGTAAAGTTATCCCTGCTAAAAAAGGGTTATGCTATCCTGACATATCACATAATCACACCTATTACCCCAAAATACCCAAGGGATTTTGAGCTCACTTAACATCAAGTGATTAGGGTACTTCTCTAACACAAACCAATGGTCAACGATGTAATGCATGAATGGGGATTTTTTTTCTAAAAACTCTATCTATGCTATTATTATGGTCCTTGTCAATGAAAGAGCAACGTGCCTTTCACTTCTTACACACCTTCGTCACATGCCAATACAACCAAAACATTTTCTAACCACTAACATAACATCATGATTTATTTAATGAAAATACCAATTTGTGTTATATAAATTATCATAGCCCATTCACATTAGTTTCTATGGAAAATAATACACATGGAAATTATCAACCAAACACAATTTATGTCAAGCATATACTATCACCAATATGAAAACCTGCTGAAGCATAAATAAACTCATTTCATTTTTAGCATACACCATCACTAATATGGAAAATTGCTAAGGATGAAAAACCACATAACCTATGTTACAACATACACCATAACACAATATGTAAAAGGCTATAACATCATCATACATTCATCATTTCAAGCACGTATCATCAAACATATGGGAAATGCTAAAAACACTGACATAACTGTTGACCCAATTTTGCCCCTCTGACAAAATTTTGGTCACCCTCTTCGAAAACTATGAAAGACCAGTCAATTTTGGGTTGCATTAAATCTTTAGGTTCATGCTCAGTTCAATGAAAAGGTTCAAGCGCCTTGGTTCAAAGGAAAAAGTTCAAGTCAACGGTTCAATGCATCTAAGTCCCACAAAAAATTTAGAGTTTTATGCAATGGGTGGCAAAATTGCTGCGCACAGCGACAGGCAGGGAAAAAGAGACCACCAACACAAGCAGTGGGTGACAAAATTGCCACGTGAAGTAGTAGGTAGAGAAAAGGAGGCCATCAACATTGGCCAACATTGGCAAAACTACCATGCATGGTAGCTAACTCGGCTGACATCGGTAGAACTGCCATGCATGGCAGTAAATCGACCGACATCGGTAAAAGTCCCACATGCAGTCCATGACATTGGGCGGTAAAATTACCGCTCACAACATCAAGCGGCAAAAAAGGCCCACAAAACATAGAAAAAGGCCCACCCAGTGGGCAGAGGAGTAGGCCGCATGCAAAATAAGGCAGTAAGCATGGTCCCAGCAGATTTATGACATCAGCTACAGTGTTTTTTCCCTCTTCTCAATGAGACTCCTCTTGACTTTTTCCACATAAATGGGTAGACTTGTTCATTTTAAAGGATCTTCTCCAATTTTGTAAAGAGCACAGCTCTACAAATTCTCCACCTGAATAATAAAATACAGTTTTTGCCTCCATTTTGGATAGATTTGTTGTGTATGCCATGAGTACTATTTGTGTTTAGTCATTATCTTTGATGCTTTCATAGGTAATGCCAATAGACCAGCTATCTACGAGGCACTAGTTCTGCAGCTAAAAGGAGAAGAGCAATATTCGAGAAAGATAGAATAGAGGAAGTTGCTTGCAAGTATGCATTCCACAACACCTTGGTAAACTTCTGTTATGTATTTTCCATTATAGCCTCCCTGTTAGTCTTAGCAGCCTAGTTCTTCTACCAAATGTGTAGAGTATATTTGCATTTTTCTTGATTCTGAGAGTGGATGTGGAAGGTCAACCTTTATTTTGGTGTATCACCTCTTTAGAGTAGGCTATTTATTTTCCTATATTTTCTTCTCCCTTTTCATCCTCCCCCTAGTATATCTATATTTTGCATTGCCTAGAACAAACAAGATACATCAGAGGGAACTAGCCCATACCTAGAGACTCTCCTCTCCTGCTTCGCCATCCCATAGGCAAGAGAGGAGTTTCCATGTTGCGGGGAGAGGGCAGGAACCTGTGTTCCTGCCTCCGGGTGCAATCTCCATTCATCAATAGTTTTGGCATGCCTGATGGGACTGTGTTTTATCAGTTTCTAACATAGGAGTATTTCAAAATTGATGTTGGTCCTTCTATAATCATTTCAAAGATTTCTAGCATCTGACGACTCCACTGGTAAGAGCTCAGTTCTTTATTTTAAGACCAATCACTTAAACTTCTATGCCAAAAGTGACCACAAAGTCAGCTTCAAGAGGGATCCCTTTTGTTTTCATTGAGCTACCTTTAAACTCTACTAAAAGGCTCAGGTTTGAAAGAACTCACCCTTATCCATTAGTAAATCCTCCTAGACTTGTTGCTAGGAACACCAACCTAGCTCAGCCATAGTTACAGCCCGTTCCAGCCATGGCATTACCTTTTGTAACTTTTCATGGTGAGAGCCCTTTAAACCTCCCACGCTATGATCTAATTCCAAGAACAGCTCTAAAAAATGTGCCTTCTTTTGATGGAGTGGGACCTATTACAGTTGTTGAGCATATCAAAAATATTGCCAACCTTTACAATATTCACAATATAATAGAAGAAAACATTGCCATCAGACTGCTAACTTTGTCCCTGAAAGAGAAAGCTCTCGACTGGTACGGCACCTTGCTTATGAATTCCATACATTCTTGGAATGAATTGGGCACCCATTTAACTGGTCATTTTGAGGGAAAAAGTGATGGTCTCTCTCTTGCTGAGCAACTGATGACTATAAAGAGAGCTCCACATGAGTATATGCAAGACTTCAACACGCGGTTTCAAAAGACTTGGGATAGAATTCTCATCCTGGTAAGGCTAACTCCCAGCTATGCTTTCTTGTACTATTTAAAAGCATTAAACAGTGATATTGTTGTGATGATCCAATCTATGGGAGGGCACATATTGCCTGCTGCTTATGACATCGCCATATTAGCCAAGAATTGCTTGGTACAAGCTGGAAAGATCGCTCCTAGGCCCAACATGCCACTTTTCCCAGAGATGCTACCCCTTATATAGAACATTGTTCCCACCATTTCTCTCCTACCCACCATTGAGAAGCCAGCTGTTGTTTCGTCAAATGAACTACATGAGGTTAAAAGCCTATTACAAAACATGTCAAATGAACTTGTAGCTCTCAAAAGGCAACAAGCTCAAAATAATAAGCCAAATCTGGGATATCAACATTATGGTCAAGCACCTAGAAACCCTTTTCAAGGCTATAATCAAGGACAAGGTCAGCTCACTTAGACCAGACCTTATCAAAATTATAACTCAGGCCCCTCTTCGTCATCTAAAGCCATGGTGCCTACTCAGAATAACCTTGTATAGGAACAGCCTAGCTATTCAACCATAGGACATGGTCAAGAGCAAGCTGCCCATATGAATGATATCATGAATTTATTCTAGAATTCAAAAAACTAGGCTGCTGATCATTCCCAATTCTTTGAGTTTCCAGCTCAGCCTAGCACGAGTAACAATCAAACTCAGCCAGATTCTACCCTGATAAATCACGAAGAGGGTGAGCTCTGTGCAGTTAATCATGAGGGCACTGTAGACAATCAGGCTAATTGCATTACAGCCAACATGAGATTTAAAAGAAGAGCAATTGGAGAAGTGCAGGCTTCTCCTCAGGCAGTAATGAATCCTCACCACACCCTTTTCAAAGGGCCTCGATTTTTGGTCAACCGTCTGCACCTCTAGCTCCTTAGTTTATAGCTCCAGCTGGGATTAGCCCAAAGGAAAGCATGAAGGGAATCAACCCCCAAGTGAATATAGTTGATCAAATGAAGAAATTGCATGTGACCATTTCTCTATGGGATTCATTATCTCTTCCAGGATAGGACATATTGAAGAAATAATTACATGAGCTAGATCGATGAGCCATCCCAACAGACACTAATAACGTCCTAATGACGAATGGGTAGCCTTTCACTTCAAATTAGGTAAAGAAAGAAGAAAGGACTCCCCCCTTTTATGTATCTTTGATCATAGAGGATCTCTTAGTACACAATTGCATAATTGACAGTGGGCCCAACACTTTAGTAATGCCCAAGTGCATTGCTGATAAGATGGGATTAAAGTATGAAGCAATGAACAAAGGAGTCTTGCAACTAGATGGGATGCCTGCAAAGATAGTTAGAATCCTAAAAGGATTGGATTTAATATTGCATGCCTACTTGACATTCTCAATGCCTCATGATATAGTGGTAGCAGACATTCTTCCATACTTTGCAATCTGTTTGTCTAGGGACTTTACGTCTAAGATAAGTGGCTATCTAGCAGCGAACTGGTCATATCTAGTTTTCAAAACCAAGTATGGGACCAAAGTGAAAATTGAATCTGAGCCACTCTACAAGGACCATCTAGAGCCCTATTCACCTAAGGCAGTGAATGTCAGTTACACTATCATTGATCCAGAGGAATCTCAAATGGACAAATCTTCATCTTTTGCTCTTGAAGGATTCGTAGATCTACTCTTGGATGAGTGGGGAAGAGATAACTTCGAGCATGATCCTTATAAGTTTATTGAAGAGGTAGACCGTGGCATCTATTTCTTGCATGAATAAGGCATTGTCATGCCCAATATAATGAAGGAAAATAAAGAAGACCTCGGCCTGTGGCAGCTATACTTCAACAATTCCAGAAGTAAACTGGGCACTGGTGGTGGGGCAATGTTAGTTTCCCCTTCTAAAGAAAGGTACTTTTTAGCTTTCTATTTCTAGTTCTCTTGCACATGTAATGTTGCAGAATATGAGTCTTTGATTCATGGACTTGAGTGGGCAAGAAAGAGAGGGATCAGGAAATTGCAAATCCTAGGGGACAGCGAACTAATTATGAACCAAATAAGAGGCTTGAACTTGACCAAGAACTCCTTGCTGAAGTCTTACAAGCACAGAGTCTGGGACTTGATGGAGGATTTCCTTGCTCTTAACATTACCTCGATTCCCAGGGAACAGAATAAGTAGGTTGACAGGCTAGCAGCTGTTGGCGCCCAATTTGATGTTTCAAAGGAGATAAGCAGGGATTGTGGTTCGTGCCATTTAAAAGTGGTATTTATTCCTTCAATTTTAGATAATGTTATGAATTGGCAAGTCTTTGAAAGTGACCAATAGATAGCTCTCTTCCTATAGGAAGAAGTTGAGTTTGCAGTCCATAATCAAGTGAAATTGTAGCAACAATACGAAAATCAGATTGTTCAATTAAAGAACAATAAACTCCCTAAGGGTCTAGTCACACTTGAAAGTATTTTCAACAGAGATGACCAACTAAGAAATGATAAAGTATGCATCACTACCAGAGAGGAGAATTATGAAAAAGTTGAAATCTTCAAGGACAGGTTGCTAGCGCTTGGTAAGGTCTGCATGTTTCAAGAAAGGCAAGTTTTCATTTTGCTGTGTCAGGAGTTTGTTGATGTCTTCACCTGGAATTATAGCGACTTGAAAGGCTTCGATCCAAGACTTGCTTAGCACACCATTGAATTAGAGGAAGGTGCAAAACTAGTCACACAAAAATAGAGGCATGTTAATTTGATGATCAAACTCCTTATGCAGAAAGAATTGGTCAAGTTGATTGAGTTTGGCATTATATTTCCAATCAAACATTCCTCATGGTTGGCAAATTTGGTTCCAGTTAGAAAGAAAAATGGGGAGATCAGATTGTGTGTCGACTTCAGAGACCTTAATAAAGTCTCCTTAAAGGATCATTATCCCCTCCCGAACATGGAGCATATTCTCTAAAAGGTAACCAATTCTGAATGTATCTCCCTCTTGGATGGTTATTCGGGATATAATCAGATTCTGGTGTGAGGCTGTGACCAATACAAAACAACCTTCACCACTAAATGGGGAATGTTCGCCAACCAGAAGATGCCTTTTAGGCTATCCAATGCTGGTGCTACCTTCCAGCGAGCCATGGACATGGCTTTCAGTGGTTTGATAAATAAGAACGTGCTAGTGTACCCCAATGATATAACAGTTTTCTCTAGGGAGGCGAGCTGGCACATGGAACACCTCAGGCAGATTTTTGAGAGGTGCAGGGAATTTGGCATTTCTCTAAATCCAAAGAAATGTGTATTTTATATTCATGAGGGGAAACTTCTTGGCCACATTTTGTCCAAGGAAGGTTTGTCTATTGACCCTGAGAGAGTCCGCTCCATTCTGGATATGTCCTTACCAAAGCACAAGAAAGGCCTGTAGAGTTTCTTTGGCTGGATAAATTTCATTCAGAGGTTCATTCTGAATTTTGTTGAGATAGTTAAACCCCTAGCCTCTATGCTGAGGAAGGGTGAAGAATTCAAATGGACAATGCCAAGAAACAACATCTTTGAAGCCATCAAATAGGGTTTGACCTAAGCTCCTGCTCTAATCAGCCCCGACATCAATAAGGACCTCAATCTCTATACCTTCAGCAATGGAGAAGTAATATCTGCTATGCTTACTCAAGCAAGTAGTGATGACCTCAAGCATTCACTCACCTTCTTCAGCCAAGGGTTAGAGGACTTTGAAATCAGGTACACCTATGTAGAGAAACAAGTCCTGGCAGTAGTGTACAACCTAAATAAATTTAGATATATGTTGTCAAACAACAAGATCCATCTCATGGTTTTGCATCCTGGCATCAAGGATTTCTTGACCAATCGAGACTTAAATGAGAAAAGAGTAGGATGGATCACCAAGGTGATGGAGTACGACGTAGACATCAAAATCGCCAAGTTGGTGAGAGGAAGGGGACTATGTGAATAGCTAGCAGTAGATTTGAGGCAAAAAGATGAACACAACTTGTTGATCCATGACACAACCACTACAGAAGAACCAACTGTCATAAGAGATTGGACGCTGGACATGAGGCACTTCCTTCTTATGGGCGAATGTCCACAGGGTCTCGGTAGGGCTAGAAGAAGGTATTTTAAACTTCAATCCCTTCCTTATGTTTGATTGATGGAATATTATTTAGGAAGGATCTCTCTGAGGTTCTCTTGAGATGCATTAACCCCAGTCAGGCTAACAAGGTATTGGCTAAGTTTCACGATGGGCCAGCAGGCGGCCATTTCACCCCTAAGACCACAACAGTAAAAATAATGAGAGATGGCTATTTTTGGCCCACTCTCTTCAAGGATACCCATGCCTGGGTAAGGAAGTGCTAGAAGTGTGCACTTTTTGATAGAAAGCAGTGATTGGATGCCATGCCCCTACAACCCATTCAAGTGGAACAGTCGTTCATGTAGTGGGGCCTAGATTTCATAGGGATGATCAATCCTCCCTCCAGTGCCAAACATAAATGGGTCCTGACTGCTATGGATTATTTCACCAAGTGGGTGGAAGCCATTGCTTTGAAGGAAGCAAATGAAAGCACAGTCTTGGATTTTTATGAGGACTTAGTGACACGTTTTGGGGTCCCAACCACTATAATTTTAGACAATGCCTTGGCTTTTCTGGGAACCAAAACTAGTGAATGGGTGCTAAGGTATGGTATATACCTCAGCACTTTGTCAAATTACTACCTGCAGGGGAATGGGCTAGCTAAGTCCACTAACAAAAATTTGATCAGGATTATAAAGAGGACCATGGAAGAAAATTAGAAAACTTGGCATGCCAAGTTGAAAACAGCTCTATGGGCCGATCGAATCACTCTGAAGAGATCAATTGGAAATTCTCCATATACTCTTGTGTATGGAAGGGAAGCAAGGCTTCCCATTTCACTCAAATTGCCAGCACTATACCTCACTCATCAGCTACAGTTAGAAGAAGGAAGTAGCATGGAGGTTAGATTGTGCGAACTAATGGAGCTCCAAGAGATAAGGGGCCGTGCCATGGCTGCCATGTCTAGTTTCCAGCAGCAAATAAAAAGACACTTCGACAAGAAATCTTCATCAAAGGATTTCTTTGAAGGAGACATTGTCTTGAAATGGGACAACGATAGAGCTAAGCCCGAAAAACATGCAAAATTTGATGCCCTCTAGAGTTGTCCTTACATGATTACTCAGTGCAAGCAGTATAATGCATTCTAGCTCTCCAAGTTAAACGGCAAAGAATTACGTATCCTAGTCAATGGGATACATCTGAAGCATTGCCACTAATTTTTGGTTTGGTTGTACATAGTTTTCCTTGTTTTTTCCCATTTTCCCTAAGTTCAGTTTGCACATTTAGTTGTTTTTAGCATTGTGTGTTTCCTTTTACCTATGGGGGTGAAAGTTTTAGGTGTAATTTTGGGATCTCAAAGGCTGTTGTGAACTCTCTTCAAATTTACCATCCAACTCTGTGCCTAATGGATATTCAAAGGCAACTAGGTCCTAAGCATAGCAGGCATGCTTCCCCTAGGATTTGCCAATTTATTGACCCAATTTTGCCCCTCTGACAAAAGTTTGGTCACCCTCTTTGAAAAATATGAAAGACCAGTCAATTTTAGGTTGCATTCCATCTTCAGGTTCATGCTCAATTCAACGGAAATGTTCAAGCGCCTTGGTTCAAAGGAAAAAGCTCAAGTCAACGGTTCAATACATCTAAGTCCCACAAAAAATTTAGAGTTTTATGCAATGGGCAGCAAAATTGCTACGCACAATAGCAGGCGGGGAAAAAGAGACAACCAACACAAGTAGTGGGCAGCAAAATTGTTGTGTGAAGTAGTAGGCAAAGAAAAGGAGGCTGTCAACATCAGCTGACGTCAGCAAAACTACCATACACGGCAGCTAACTCGACCGATGTTGGCAGAACTACCATGCACGGTAGTAAATCGGCTGACATCAAGAAAATTCCCACATGCAATCCATGGCATTGGGTGGTAAAATTACCACTCACAACATTAGGCAAAAAAAAAGGCCCGCAGAACATAGAAAAAGGCCCACCCAGCGGGTAGAGGAGCAGGCCACATGCAAAATGAGGCAGCAAGCATGGTCCCAGTAGATTTCTGACGTCAGCTACAATTTTTTTCCCTCTTCCCAATGAGACTCCTCTTGACTTTTCCCATATAAATGGGCATACTTGTTCATTTTAAAGGATCTTCTCCAATTTTGTAAAGAGCACAGCTCTGCAAATTCTCCACCTGAATCAATAAAATACAATTTTTGCCTCCATTTTGGATAGATTTGCTTTGTATGCCATGAGTATTATTTGTGTTTAGTCATTATCTTCAATGCTTTCATAGGTAATGCCAATAGACCAGCTATCTACGAGGTGCTAGTTCTGCAGCTGAAAGGAGAAGAGCAATATTCAAGAAGGACAGAATAGAGGAAGTTGCTTGCAAGTGTGCATTCCACAGCACCTTGGTAAACCTCTGTTATGTATTTTCCATTATAGCCTCCCTGTTAGTCTTAGTAGCCTGGTTCTTCTACCAGATGTGTAGAGTATATTTTCATTTTTCTTGATTCTGAGAGTGGATGTGGAAGGTCAACCTTTATTTTGGTGTATCACCTCTTTAGAGTAGGTTGTTTGTTTTCTTGTATTTTCTTCTCCCTTTTCATCCTCCCCCTAGTATATCTATATATCTATATTTTACATTGCCTGGAACAAACAAGATACATCAGAGGGAACTAGCCCATACCTAGAGACTCTCCTCTCCTGCTTTGCCATCCCACAGGTGAGAGAGGAGTTTCCATGTTGCGGGGAGAGGGTAGGAACCTGTGTTCCTGCCGCTGGGTGCAATCTCCATTCGTCAACAATAACCAAACTAACTACCAACCTCTTTGACTCTTCTTCCCTTTTTGGGGATAACTACATTGGCCTGAGGCCCTTAAAATAAGGGCTATGTAGGCAGCACTCAGTTGACATGGGGTCTTCTAAGGTTAGCTTGGCCATTTGCCCATTTGTCTACCTAATGAACCAACTATATAAACATAAAGCTTACTACCTAACCTAATCCTAGGCTAACCACCTATCCTAAACTACCTCATTTTTAGTCTTTTTAACCATCTAACCTCTAACCATAACCTAACCTAGTCAAAACCAATCCATGACTTGCCCTCTACTTTCCCTTTTTAGGAGAACTACATTGGCCTGAGGCCCTTAAAATAGGGGCTATGTAGGCAGCACTCAGATGACATGGGGTCTTCTAAGGTTAGCTTGGCCATTCATTCATTCTTCTACCTAACGGATAAACTATCTAAACCCTAGGCTCACTACCTACCCTAAACCCTAGGCTCACCGCCTATCCTAAACTACCTCATTTTTAACCATCTAACCTTTAACCATGACCTAACCTAGTCAAACCCAATCCATGACCTACCCTCCACTTTCCCTTTTTGGGAGAACTACATTGGCCTAAGGCCCTTAAAATAGGGGCTATGTAGGTAGCACTCAGTTGATATGGGGTCTTCTGAGGTTAGCTCAGCCATTTATTCATCTGTCTACCTAATGGACTAGCTATTTGACCTAAAAACATAGGTCTTCTCTAAAACTGCACAAAATCATGACCAAACAACCAGCCTTGACATTGTAGAAGTCACCTTAGACTTCTCATGGGGCACATTGGAGATCACATACATCTCCCTAACCATAACAAATAACACTTGAGATTACTTATATCTTAGCCCAACTCGACAAATGACCTCAGAGATCATGACTATCTCCTTAGACCATGACCATTGTTGAGAGAACTTTGCCTTGGTTGTTTTGATTGCATATGCTACCTCACACATAGTTAGCAAATTATACACGCCCCTCACACCTATTGTCAGATCATGACCAAGTTGATCCCCAATATCTGTGACATTTTTGTGTTTTCCAAGAGCACTTCTTAGCCTAGATACGTAGAACATGATGACCATTAGAGCTACAACTTTGATCAATCTAACCCAATCAGCTACCACTAATAATTTGGGGACCGATTACTTCGATTTTAGTCCTCCTCAACCATTGGAGCTATAGCTTTGATCATTTTAACCTAATCAGCTATGACTAAAAATTTGGGGACTAGTTACTTTAATTTTAGTCCACCTCAACCTTGCCTATGACAATTTGACCTACCTATCACGTGAAGTGGTATACGCATAATCTCAACTATTATAGTGTTCACACTCCAACCTCACCTTACCCATCCACTGCCTATCAAATCAACACTCAATTATAGCTTACCTTCTATCGATTCTCACTTTGAGGGGGAATACCTCATCCCATACCTAGAGCAACCTACACATACCTCATCCCATTCCTGGGGCAACCTACACCTACCTCATCTCATATATGGGGAAACCTACACCTATTTTTGTCTTGCATTTCGTCAGGACAAACCAGAAGACAAAAAGGGGCAAATGTAGACACTAATATCGTATCAACCCCCCTTAGTCCCTTCCTAAACATTAACATGACCTAACCCACATTTTATTAATTTAAAAATACTTATTTTAAATTAATTACCTCACCCTGGACACCTCACCTAGACACCTCACCCTTAGACCATTTCTTACCCTATGAGTCACCCTGAGACTAGTTCCTCCAAATCCTAACTACCCATGACCTATTCTCACCCCTCTTAACTCCCTAACTAACTTCCACACCTCATAAGCCATTATTTTGACCATTCTCCAATGGAAAAGGCACTTGGTAGGTGGAGAAATGGGTAGAGGGCTAAAAATAGCCCTTTTACCTATTCTCTCTCTACTGATGTCGGCCAACAGTTAGCCGATGTTGGTCAATGAGGCCGATGCTGATGGAATCACCGATGTTAGTTACATAAACCAAGCTCTAAACATTGAGCTTTCACCCTACCTTCATGTAGATTGACACACACACTTTGAGACTAGAAGCATCAGAGCTTGACTATCATCCTCCTAGCTACCAAAGCTCTACACAAGTCATTCCAGAGACTGGACTAAAACATTATATGAGGACCTCAACATCAACCACAATGGGAATAAGCATTCAAACACCTTTGTTTCTTCACCTAATATAGCTAAGTATTCTGATCTCCATTTCAAAGTTTTAAAATATCTATTAATTACTTTCTATTTAACATTTCTAAATACTGTTGAGAGGCTTGATTTTCTTCTATGGAGGGGCTGAAAGGCCTTCCACTTATTCTCACCCTCTTTTCATACCTAACCTCTACCTTTACCCTTCCTTAGACCTTATTCACTTTCCCACAACCTTGCACAAACCTCTAAACTTCCAAAAACTCTTTTGCTTATTCTAAAAACATTCTAAAACCTGTCTAAGGGCCACTGCCCCTTTTGACATCGGCAACACAACTGATGTCGGTAGCATTTCCCCACCGACCTCGATAGACAAACTGATGTCAGTGATTGTGTAAACAAAAAACCTATCCAAACAACCCATAGACCAAACAAAACCTTCACACAATTTTTTGCAACATTCAGAGACACACAAACTGCAATCAAGGAATAGGTACACACATTCTACCTTTCCATTTCTTTAGTATTTTTTTCATTTCTTTTTATACAAAACTATTTTCTTTAAACAGTGGATTGTCATCCCTTACAAAGCTTTATGCTTCCAGGACCAAGTGTGTAGCTTGGAAGTCCACCATATCCTCCTCTAACATTTTCCTTATTTGAGTCTCTTTCTTATTATAGGTGTTTCCTCCATAGCAAAAGAAGAGCTCCCACAATGCTTGGATACGGTGCACACAAAATCTAGGTAACATCAAACCCTCGACCTTTAACCTTTAGTTTCTTCCTTAAATGCAACTAGTGAAAATATAGAGAAACACTTAGGACCATCTAGATGATCCAAAATTTAAGTTTTAGAACAACCCCACTTACTATGGAACTATGGTTGATGTAGGGTGAGTATCTCAAAGGTCCATGTCACCATAAAATCTCTTAGGAGAAGGGGGGTGTAAAAACCCTACTACTTCATGCACTTTTATTTTTAGATTAACATTTAAAATCCTCCCAAGAGCACGTATATAGATGTATTTCAATGATATGATGCCACCTTGCCAATTATAGGATCTAGGAAGTTACATTTAGATGTTTACGTCATTTAATCCTTTTCTTAATTGGTCTTGTTTTAGTCTAAAATTGTCTATTTATTTGATTATGCCATGTCAAAATGAGTCTTGTGTCCATCCACTCCATTGTTTTAGGAGGCATTATGCTATCTATTTCACACCTTGATCTTACCTTAGATTTTTTGTCAAAAATATTATGTGTATCATTTGATTGAAATGATTAACATTACTCTACCCAAATAAATTCATGTTTATGCCTTGGAGTCTTGAAACCAACCATTGTTTACATCTTTAGAGATTGATAATGCCATTATACTTCTTGAATAATTACTTAAACTCATCTTGTTTGTTTTCCAAGTTTCATGTTTAAACCAAACCATGTATGCCTTTGTGATATTTATTTAGTGTCGTTATTCCATCCATATTTGTCTAGCTTATTGTTCAATCAAAAGAGCTGATTTTTTCCTAAGTTGAGTTTTTAATTAATCTTGAAAAGTTCAAATATAAACATTGATTGATTTTTATTTATGGCTTGTCTAATTGGGGTTTAAACACTGATCTTTCTTTTTTGGGTCACAATTTTGGTTAATTTTTTACCCAAATTCAAAAAACTCTTTTTTGTGCCTTTATTTGGGAGAAAATAGTCCATCTCCAAGTGACTTCTTTTGTATTCCTTATGCTAATTTGATCAAGTTTATGTATAAATTCAAGTGCTAAGTCTATGCTAAAGTGCTTCAAGTTTGCTATATTAAATCATCCTTTCATTTAAAGTCTAGATTTTGATGTTATGTTTGGACAAAATTCCTAACATATGCCTTTGTTTGAGCCTAGATTTTTATGTCGTGTTTGGATAAAAGACCTAGAAACCTTTATTTTCCTAGATTAGACCTATTTTGAACACTTTAAACCTAGAGTTTAGAATTTTGTTTTTAGTTCATCCACTTGACCTTTTTGTGTGAAATATTTAATGTTATATTGATGTCATATTGTTTTAGTAAGGAGAAATTCTATAGAGGTAGGATCTAATTTTCTTGTAGACTTTCCCCATTAAAATTTACCAAGTTTAATAAGAGTGCCTTACAATGTGCCTTATAATTAAAAAATTAAACATGCCTCTTCTAAAGATCTTCATGCTATAGTATTGATGCCATATCAGTACCCTCATATGATTTTCATAGGAAAATGCCTCATGGAGGACCACTTTATTCAGATGCAGACATCATGCCAAACATATCTAAACCTAGTGTATAACTTCAACAACATAACGATGTCAAATGCTTCTCTTATTGAGTTGATCCATCAACAAAATTCTTAATTGAATTGATATCACAATAATATTAGGGTATCAATGCATTTACACAAAAAAATTCAATGTAAAACATGTTCAATGCCCCAACTATTGAAGAAGTGTCTTTTACTTCTATGGAGAATAGTGAGCCAAACCTAGTGGATAATTCACAAGTATCATCCAATCTAGACCAAAGTGGTGTAAACACATTAAAAACTAGTCCACAATAAAATTTTCCTTTAGATAATATCATGAGTGGTTTGCAAATACAAGGGGTAGGAACTTATACCTCCCAACCACAACAAACTACCTACCAACCTCAACCAACTACTTCTTCAAGCACCCAACCAGAAGTATTAAGTAGTCAAGAAATAGGCAATGTCATGCCTCATCCAAATGTGATGAATGTTATTCTACCACAACAAGTGATGAATAACATTATACAACAAAAGGCAACATCTAATGTACCCACATATTAGAGGCAATACATTTTTCCACCTCAATAGGGGAAATAAATGTTCTACCTTGCCAATCGGTGATGAACATACCTCTCCAATCATAGACCAACATATCAATACAATCACAAATGATGTCTAATCAATAGTGTATGAGTATTGGTCAATGGTAAATGTTGAACCTAAACATGTGTCTACTTCACAATAGGGGTTTGTGTAACCAAGAGGTTGCAATGTTCCATAAATACTAATTAGGTAAAACTTTCCTTTTATTCCCAATGTGCCACAAACTCAATAATAGGGATTTGGTTCACAAGTTCCCCTTAATCAGCTAGGTATGACTAGTCGATTGTAAGTCCCTAATCAACCTTAAAAGGCATAGTACTTCACCCACAACCATATCCTTCCATTTTAGTCATAATTTCCCCAAAACTGGGCCCATATACCTAATCCTAATATAAATATTACACCACAATGCATACAATTCCAAAAACCACATCTTAATCTGTGTATGCATATTCCTAGTCAATTCCTAAACTAAACCAATATTTCCCAACAAATGACTCCATTATATTTTAGTTAAATTAATCTACTTATGACCACCTCAGGCCAATATTCCCACTGGTTTCCTTGCATAATAATTATAAAAAATGAAGGATGCAATTTCCCTCATCTAAGCTAAAAAATTGACCAAAAAGTAAGTTGGATGATGTGTGTTCCTACCCTTTCAACATGGAGTATTTGTAAATACTATTTCCTCCAAGGTCCGAACCACCAAAATTTGATAAATAAAAGTGGAAAGGAGACCCCCAAGGCCCATTTGATAATTTGTTTTACTTGCCATCCAATGTCCTATAGAAACATATACCTTTACTATTGTTTCTAAGGATATTAGTAGGACAAGTGTTGGAATGGTTCTTGAAATTACAATAGAATTCATTTTTTTTATTTTGATGATCTTTTAGACAAGTTTATGTAACACTTCTCCTAAAATATTGAGCATGAAATTTGATTGGTAGATTTGATGCATGCCAAATAGAAGGTAGATGAAATATTTTCAAGTTATCTAGAGTGATGGAGAGCCCTTGTAAGTTGATCTACCCATAATCTACTAGATAAGCAACTAGTTACTATGTTTACCAAGAATTTGCATAGTGAGATATCTTATCATCTAAAGCTATAATGTGCACACACTTTCAAATAGATCATTGACAAAGGTTTATTGATCAAAATATACCTCGTTAAAAAGGGGATCATTAAACTTGCCTCATCAAATTAGATCCAAAACCAAAACCATAATAATGGCCAAAATCAGAACCAAGTCTAAGAACAAGCATCATAACCAACCCAAGCCAATAATTATGAAAAACCCAAGCAGTTTGTTGGGTGAATATTTTGTCATCAACTAACTGGTGACAAAATGGGGATATCAGCCACAGCATAAATGAGATTTACACCATGAGGAGTGTGGCTTTACCAGATCTAGATAAAGTAAATCTCTCCTCTCATCAAGGGGAGGTTCCCTATCAATATTTATGTGATATAAGCATATATATAATTAAGCAGAAAATAACACATGGGCGTGGTATAATAGGATCTACTTCTCTTTTTTCAGAAGTAATGTATAAAGAACAAAAGGGAGAAAATCCTAGTCTAATGCTAACAACATTTCACTTCTTTTAGGAACGGTATTAAATAGAGAACAAGAAATCACCTAAAGTAACAAAGTCCACAAGAACACTCACGCAAGCACAAAGTCTTTCGTAGCTTCTTCACGGATTCGAAACAAGTACAACCGTAGAGTAAAGTGAAGCACAAAGTTCTCACCTGAAACTACCAAAAGATAAAAGAATCTCAAAGGTAAAAGTAGCACAAAGTCTATCTTCTACCTTCAAGAAGTGCCCTTAGATAATAATAACACACCCACTTGCTTATTAAATCAGATAAACAAGATGTTACCAGGAAAAAGACATAAGAACTATTTCCTAAATAACACAGACAATCTCAACACAAAGTCTGAAATAACCTGCTTCTCATTCATTCAACAGAATATGATTTACAAATTTGAGCACAAAGTCTCAAAAGTTGCTTCAATTTCAGCAGAGTGTTTGCTATTGAATTTTCCAAGATCTACTACCTCTTTTACAAATGAGGTCTCCATTATATATAGGGAGAAAATCCTCAAAAACAGAAAAATAATAAAATATAAAATATCTTGGTCAAAGATGATTCATCTTTGACTTTTAGATATTTTCCAAAAATATTTTATTCATAATTACATATTACAAAATTTACATGCATTCTGCACAAAATAGAAATGCATAAGGATAGAAGAAGAGAGAAAGAGAGAGAGAGAGAGTGTCAATTTTTGCCGCTGGACATCTTCAAATGAGCATCGTACATGGTGATCGATGCCTGAATTCCTACACTGTCCGGTGCAAATGCATTTTTGGAAACGACCCTTGATCTGATTAGTGCATATTTCAATGCTGTGAATGCCTTAGAGTGGCCAGTTAACCTGGATTTTAAATTCTCCAAAGTTAACTGAGCATCCAGAATGCTGTTTACTGAAGTCATTGAGAAAGATTCTCCTTTGAAATCCTTTTGGATCATCCCTTCGAAATTCTGAATCATTTCATCAGCTGGAAGGAACTGATGATCCTTAGAGGTCAAGTCACAGGGCAGCTCTTCTATTTGTTTAACAAGCTCAGGTCACTTTTATCACTAGCTTCCTTGAAAGCTTTGAGATCATCAATTAGATCTTTGAGTACCTAAATCCTGAAGATCATTGCCTCCTTGATCTCAACATAGGAATCTTTGTTGGGGATGACACCGATAGATATCAGGGTACTCTTTTTTAGATCTTTCATTTCCTTCCATCTGTCAAGATCTTTCTCCAAGCCATCAATTTCCTGAGAGACAAGGGAGACAAAATCGTCTACCTGAGCTTTCAACCTCTTCATTTTTCCTATTCTTTTCGCAACTTCAGATAGCAGAGAGATTCCTTGGTTGTGCATTCTGTCAATATATTCCTCCATTACTTTCCCCTTCAAATAAGTTTTTTTAGCTTTTTGAATGACTGAATCATCCACAGAAAAGGCCTCTGGAGTCACTGCTTCAGGTGGGATAGTGAATCTCCTGATTACTGCCGTTAACTGCTCAGTCTTGGCTTTATAAAAATCCTTCATCTCTTTTCCCTTGTCAAACTTTTGGACCATAATGTCCATTGCTGCCTGAAGGTCACTCTTTGCCCCTTCGTGAGTAACTTTGCCAAGTTCGACACGAGAGAGGGAATAACTGCTCATCTCAAAACCTTCAAGGGCTACATCCTGAGGAGGTTTGGCAATTTCTAGAAATTTTTGCCCCTTCTCTTCGACTAACCTGGAGAGGATTTTTGGCCTTTTAGGAGCCTTTGCTTTTGCTGGTATGATCTTCCCAAAGTCGAATTCATCTAGGGAGATGGCCATTTTCTTTCTTTTAGGTGTGAAAGTAGACATCCATGGCAGGAGAGAAGTACCTGTTGCAACAATAGTCACCTCTGCTGGTGTCGTTGTAGCAGCTTCCACACTACTGGTGGTGACAGTAGTCGTGGTTGGAGTGACCGGTGAAACTATACCAACTGCTAATTCTGGATCAGGTGCAGGGCTTGGTGGCAGGTTAAAAGATGAAGATGATAAACTCGGAATGGATGCAGAAGAGTGAGGTGAACCTGCTGAAGGACCCTAAGGATCACCAAAAACAACTTTGGAAGGGGAAGTGGGTCCAGAAGAGGGAACACTGATAGGAGAGATAGGAGAAGTGGGCACTGTAGGAGATTGAGGAGGAGAGGAGCTCTGGATCGGCCGTGCTTGTCTCAGCGAGGTTGGAGACCCAACACCTGGTCATTTTGAAGGTTGATCCACTGTCCCCATTGGTTGAGATGCCTGTACCCCGGGGCTTTGTTCTTTGGTTCCTTTGGCTGCTACCTCAGGCTCTTGTGCTGACCTAAGATTTTTGGATACAAAGACGATCCTAGGCTTGTGAGGTCTAGAAGATGAAGGAATGTCATCTTTGTTTTTGGTTCGGCTTTCTACCTTTCTCTTCATCTCTGCTTGGTACTCAGCCTCTGACCCTGTGATGAACTCTTTTAGGGTGATCCCCTTTGCTGCCAACCAACTATTGGTGTTAGCCAATATTGGTTCAAATCTTTTCCTTAGAGAGGTCAATTCATTTTTAGACCAGTTAATTGGAGGAAGAGGGGAACCAGCCACCTTTTCTGTCAGATATCTGTTGTTCACGACATTCCCATCGTCAATCAACCCTGAAGGGACCTTAGCAAGTCCGAGGTACTCTATCTGCTCTAGCGTGAGATGGCAATAGTCCATCTTCCTTATCTCTTTAGCCGTCCTTATATCCACCCAGATGTCCTCAATCATGGGCTCGTGGAATTGAGTCTTCCTTCGGATCGTCTCTTTGACTCCCCTGTAATCAAATTTTTCCCGTCTTTTGAATAATTTAATGGTAACCATCTGCATCTCTATTTCCATAACCCTGGCTTTAGTCGATGTAGCAACTGAAAATCTGCCAATCTAGATAGGAAACATGAAACCGGGTCTCTTAAGCTCCATCTATTTTGAGTGCACGACGGCCAGTTGTCGGCAAAGCTCCATTAGGACCAACCTGTCTGAAGGGAATCTAGGGAGCATATAAGGGTATCCTTGGTAGAAACCCACCCAAAGATAAGAAAATGTAGAGAACTGGAGGAACATGTAGCCAAAACTGTTCACTACTATCCAGGCCTCGTCTGATATTCTCTTTTGTTCCAGTTGAGGATCGAAGAGACATAGGAATACGGCAAAGAACACTTCATTCACTCATTTGAAATGATGTGTTGACCCCTGAAGTGTTAGCTACAGATAGTATGAATAGACTGGGGTGGTCTTCCTATCTCCTTCTATTGTTAAACCTGGGAAAGATCGCATGGCAGCAACTATGTAGACCAGGTATGAGGTCATGTAGAATTTGAAAGAAGTTTGTACCCTGGTCAGTTGCTCGTGAATAGCATTACTGGTTTGTTCCCCCCAAAAGATGGCCTGTTTGCCTTGGAGGATGATCTTAATGAATGGATACATCCATTCATGGAATTGTGAAGAGGATGGGAGTCCCCGTACTCTACTGAGGAGGGTGATTAAGTCACCAACTTCTTCAATAAAGTCACTTCTGGGGAAGCTTTTTGGCCATCTAAATAGACTAACCCTTGGGGTTTTTAACCATTTATGGTTTATGACCTTCTTTACCCTCTTGGGGCTTTGTCGTACTCCCTTTGCGCGTTCTCGAAGTCAATTTGGGTTACTTTGGTGGCTGGTGGACATAGGAAAACTTTGTCGATAAATTTGGGGTCCAATCGAATGATCATGCTACCACTGGCATCTGAGACTGATCTGGTCTCCTTGTCGTAAAAATGCGTGCATTGGAGGATGAACTCCGCATGATGTACTGATACTGGGAAGGTGGCCACTAGGTGGATGTTGCTCTCAATAATCCTCTTTATCCCAGTGCTGGGATTTGTTGCTTTGGTTCATCCCAGGAATTTGACCATATCTACGTGGCCGATCTTGGTGTCTCGAATGTCATCGACATTCGAGGTAACCACTGTGAGCAGAAAGATGCCTTGGTACTTGTATTTCATCGTCTTCACCTTTGAAGGAGATACTTCTGTCATAGGGGACGATCTTGCTTGGACGGGAGCAGGTGTGCAGGAGTTCGCTGAAGGTGCTGCAGCCATAGTCGAAAGGAGAGTGAGAGATAGGGGAGAGAAATTTAAGTGACATAGGCTATGGGAGGTCACTTAAATAGGCTAGGTTAAGCAAAGGAACGATGAATGAGAAAGAAAAAGTGTGAAAGGGACAACTCAGGAAAAATCTTGGGAGTTGGCTGAAAAAGAAGGAAAATGCAGGGGCGGCAAAAATCGCTGCCCTTGTAGGGAAAATGCGGGAGCAGTGAAAATCGCCGCCCTTGCAGGAAAAATGCAGGGGCAGCGAAAATCGCCACCCTTGCATGGAAAATGCAAAAGAGACTAACTCTGGAAAGAGGAGAAAAAGGAAAAGGGGAAGGGAAAACTTGACCTTGATGGGATAGTAACCACTCCCTGATCTGACCAAGATGAAAACAAATTAAAGAACTCGTATCGGAAAATGAGATAGAGAGACGAGAGAGGAAACAGACAAGCTTCGTAGGGGATTGCTTCCAAAATGAGCTAAGCTGATTTTGGAAACAACAGCTGGCTCCTATTGGGGAACTTTTGCTTATCGAAAAGATAAGCAAAAGTAGAAAACTAGTCTCAAAATGTCTTCATCCCAGTCATTGGGCTACAGAGTCGAGCGAAAAAATGAGAAAGAAAGATAGACAAAACAAGAACTGTACATATTTTACAAATGGACTCATCTGAGCTTCAAGGGTTGAAAAGCTTTAGATGCTGCCCATTGTGAGGTAGTGTAAATGGTGTTCCATCTTTATACTCCAGCAAAAAGCTGGCTTTGCCACAGAGCTGCCGAATGGTGAACGGACCCCTCCATAGGGAGTCAAATTTGTTGTGCATCCCTTTTGGTTCACGCCGCTTGTCCCATAACAAGACTTGATCTCTGACTTGGAACTCATGCGCTTTAACTTTTTTATCAAAAAGTGCCTTCACTCGGTTCTGATGTTCCCTGATCTGATCCACCACCATAACTCATTGTTCGTTCAGCTCAGTCAGACACATGATCCGCTTGTCAACTGAGCTTTCAAAGGTTGAGTCTTCGATTGCTCTGGTTAATCTGAGTGCTAGTAGTTCAAGGGTGATGGGGATTTCTACATTGTGTCCATATAGGAGTTGGAAAGGTGACATACCTATAGCTCTTTTAGGTGTTATCCTGTCGGCCCATAAAGCATCATTCAAAGCTTTGTGCCATGTTCTCTGATTGTCGTCTACCAACTTCCTGATAATGGTGACCAGATTCCTGTTACTTGATTCTGCTTGTCCATTTCCTTGAGGGAAATAGTCTGAAGTGTGAGACAAGGTAATCCCATAGTGGAAACAAAATTGAGTGATTTCATGTGATGAAAAGCAAGTTGCATTATCTGTCACAATTTTTATTGGAACCCCAAACCTGGAGATGATATTTTCTTTGAGGAAGGTGCATACTACTTCAGATGTAGCATGCTTAGTTGGTTTGGGCTCCACCCACTTAGTAAAATAGTCTGTCGCGGTGAGGACATAATCATGTTCGGCACTTGAAGATGGGTTAATTGTGCCAATGAAATCAATACCCCACTGCTGGAATGGTTCATCGATCACAACTGGCTTGAGGGGCAAAGTAGGTAGCTTAGGTTTTCTGATGAATTGCTGACACAGTTCACACTTATGCACCCATTTGTAAGCATCCTGAAAAAGAGTGGGCCAGTAGTACCTTGCTCGTAGAATCTTGTGTGTTGTCACCAGTGCAGAGAAATGTCCTCCACAGGCCAAATTGTGGAAAGATTCTAAAAGTCTTCCTTGTTGAGCCTTGTCAACACAACGAAGAAATGCCCCATCCAGGTTTCTCTTATAAAGACCATTGTCCCACAGAACATAACCAATTGCTTTTAATTTAACATTCTGTTTTTCTTTAAAAGAAAGATGAGGAGGACATTCAACATATGTTAGGAAATAAGCAATGTTAGAAAACCACTCATCAGTAGTGGTGACAAAGAGAACTGTGGGCACGCTTTTTGATCTTCACTTTTTAATTCATCTAGAATGTTGTTGGCGATCAATTGGAAGAGGCCCCTTCCTCGTACAAGTTTGGTTGGTTTGATGTCCAGATCGAATTCCTAAATTTTGGCAATCCAGTTACCCCTCTTTGTACCGAACTCTTGCTGAGTCAAAATAGATTTTATTGTTGTATCCGGCACGAGAACTTCGGTGTGAGAATTTAGGATATAAAACCTGAACTGCTTGATAGCCTTGACCATGGCGTAAGCATGTTTCTCCATAAGGGAATATTTTAATTCATGATTTTTGAGTGGGCAACTCATGAATAAAATAGGAGATTCTATATTTTCTGAATTTGGTTGAACCAAAATAGCTGATAGTGTATGCTCAGAGGCGTAACTATATATCTTGAAACCTTTAGTATAGTCCAGACAGACCAAAACTGGTGCCTGAGAGATTGCTTCCTTAATTTCTTTGAACGCTGATTTGCCCTCGGCAGTCCACCTAAATGCGGCATTGCTCTTCATCATGTTGACAATATGACGGGTTTTCTCGGTAAATTTTGAAACGAATCTCCTAAGGAAATTCACTTTTCCAAAGAAAGAGTGAACTGCGGTCTTGCTGGTAGGCAGAGTAAGTTCTTGGATGGAGCTAACTCTTTCTGAATCAATCATGATGCCTTCTCAGGACACTATGTGTCTGAGAAGTTTCCCTTTAGTTACTCTGAAGATGGATTTCTTTGGGTTTAATGAGATGCCATTTTGACGGCAGCGCTCCAGTACCTTTCGCAAATCGTAAACATGCTCAGAACGCTGTTTTGAAAATACTGTCAGATCGTCTAGGTATACTACAATGAATTTTCCCATTACATCTTTGAAAGTGAGATCCATAGCCCTTTGAAAAGTGGCACCTACATTTATTAGACTGAACGGCATCCTACGGTAAGTGAAAGTGCCCCAGGGGGTGGTGAACATTGTTTTGTGTTGATTTGCTTTCCCGACCTCAACTTGATTATAACCAGAAAAACCGTCAAGCATTGATAACATTTCTGAACCTGTTACCATCTGTAAGACTTGATCTATAATGGGAAGGGGATAGTTATCTTTTAAGGACAACTGATTCAAGTTCCTGAAATCTACACAGATTTGAATCTCACCATTTTTCTTTCTGACGGGTACTATGTTAGCAACCCATGTTGAGTGATGGATTGGAAAAATTATCCGAGCATCCAGCATCTTTTGTATCTCAGCTAAAATAGTACCTAAGATTTTTGGATTATATTGCCTGGATTTCTGTTTGTAAGGCACAGAGTTGGCTTTCAGAGGGATGTCATGATGAATGTCATGTGGCCTGAGAGATTTCAAGTCATCATAAGAGTAAGCCAATACGTCCCTATATTGGTGGTGTAAACTAGCAAGCTCAAACCTTTCTTTAGAAGTGCAGCATTTTCCAATGTTTACCATCTTAGGGTCGTTCTTGGTTCCCAAGTTGACTTGATCAAAATCTTGAGAAGAATTTGAATCTATTCGTTGCTGTTTGATGAACCTGTCATGGTCATCAAACAGCTTCTCTAGGGAAACCAAACCTTTGGGAATTTTATTCCCCTTTAGCTGTAGAAAATCTTCACCTATATGGGTCTAGGTTTCAGGGGTCAGTCCGCACTCCCGGGGCTTACTACCTTCAAAATGCAATTGTTTGAAAGTGTCCTTTTGTTCCAAGAAGGCGATGATTTGATCATCATTGTTAAACACCTGCTAGTGGTCGACATTATCTGGTACACTTGGTCAGAAAACTAACTCAATAGTATACTTATCTCCCTTAAAATCTGGGTGGGGAATCAGGAGGGTGGCAGAAACAGCCAATGCATCTACTCGATCATTGAATTCTCTTAGAACGGCAGAGATATTGAAGGCGTCAAAATTTTCAATTTGATCCCATACTAGATTGCGGTAATGGCACAACCTCTCATGCTTGGTCTGATAGAGGTTCCTTACCTGATAGACTATCAACTTAGCATCTCCTTTAGCATGGAGTTTCTTAATGCCCTTTTCTTTGGTAGCCTGTAGTCCGAGCAACAGGGATTCGTATTCAGTCATGTTGTTAGTATTATTGAATTGTAATTTGTAGGAAAAAGGAGTAATTTCTCCTTGAGGGGATACCAACACAACTCTCGCTCCTGATCCAGTAGAAGAGCAACTGTCGTCGAACTCCAAAGTCCACAGCTCATCAGGTATTACTTTTTCCATAAAAACTTTTCCATTTCGGGGAAAAGGTTGTTTTATGTGTTCATTTTGCTTGGGCATTCCATCCTTCACATCAGCTGAAACCAAAATCCAATCATCACCTGTAGGAGTTTCATCTAATGCACCGTGGATCTCGTCTGTGGATAAGAAATAAGTGCCCATGCCTGATGACTCAAATAAAATCTGAGCTTCAGGTGCTGTGGAACGGGTAACTACATACCTGGCTTCCTTTTCAGAAAGCAATCTTTTCATGACACCTTGAACTGGAATCCTTGCTTCAGATAGGTCCATACTTAACTCACCTCCAACATCCTTACAGAAATTTTGCCCAAGCAGGATACCATAAGATGCTGGAACATTCGCTACTAGAACCGTCATTTTAATTCACTTTTCTGGAAAAGCCGCGAAGGCGTATTGGGCATCTTTTATTTGGCCAAGGAGGGGAACTTGCTTGTTTTCCATGGAAAAAAACCTCCCAAAAGTTTTGGTTAAAGTTAAGCCGAGAGAATCTACCACTTTTGCAGGCATGATGTTATCTGAAGCCCCGGAGTCTATAATGCAGTTACTTAGTTTGTAACCATTTATAAGCAGGGAAACATAGAAAGGTTCTATTTTTCTGAGAGCGACGGGAGGGGTCACCACCAAATTATTTTGGGTTGGTTTGTCTTTGGGGAGATCAGGAACAACTTTTAAAGGATTTTGTCCTACAAGGACAGCTTTATTTTTAACATACTCCGCTAACCTATCAAACTGCTCTGGGTTAGCCCTCAAATACTCAACCTCTGTCATTTGAATCTTAGTCTTTCTAGCATGATCAATAATATCGAATGATTGAAAAGTGGTTGCAATAGAAGAAGAAGAAATCCCCTCATCAGGGGCTTTGATAGGTACTTCACTGGCTTGAGTAGTAAGAGAGGGGGATATTGAGTGATTGGGAGTAGTTACTCTTTTATGAGTTACCTGATCTTTTGATTGCGGAGGTAATAGAGTCCCGCGTTGGGCAATAGAAACTGCTGGCCGGGGCTCATCATCTACTTTCCCTTTGTCAGCATGTGAAGCCGACTGATTTTGAGATCTGGTAAAAATAGCGTAAGCTCCCTC
The DNA here is from genome assembly GCA_037957365.1 of Torreya grandis. Lineage (NCBI taxonomy): Eukaryota > Viridiplantae > Streptophyta > Pinopsida > Cupressales > Taxaceae > Torreya > Torreya grandis. The sequence goes on along the minus strand of JARHVA010006155.1, from coordinate 105,116 downwards.
TGAATCTTCCCCTTTACTTCCAGCTTCATCTTGATAATCCAGGAAACCGATACTGGAGTCACCAGCTAATTCTTCATCCTGTTCATCAAAGAGGTTAGCACTTTCTGATTGATCTAGCTGCGGCTAAAAGGAGTGGTCGTGCTCAGCTTCTAGGTATCTGATCGCTGAATTTGTAGGTGTTGCTTCAATGGCTAATCTTCCTGAAGGGGGAGGTAGGCGGTTTGATTATCCTTGGGTTTAGGTAGTATTACCTTGATATGGCTGATTCTGAAATGTCCTCCTAGGTGCATCTCGATAGGTAGGGGCAGATGGGCCTTGAGCAATTTGTCTTTTCAAAGCAATCAGTTCATTTGTTAAGTTTTGCACCATAGGATCAGTAGTGCCCACGAAAGAGCTTTCGGCAGGCGAGGGGTATTTATTTTTACCAGAATCTTTCCTGATTTTGCCTGCCAGGATAAGATCATCTTCAATCTCAATGGCCAATCCTTGAGCCAAGGGTAGGTCCATAGGGCCAGCTCGTCTCAACAAAAAACTTACTTCAGGAAGCTATGAGTTGATAAAAAAGCATTTGAGATTCTCCGGCGTGGGTTGAGCCACAGTAGGAATCTGATTTCATAATTTGTTGAACTTGGCTATGAAATCCCTCATGGGTTCCTGGGATTCTTTTTTCATCTGTGTTAGCTGAGCTAAAAAAGCATGTGCATCTTCAGCGGGTTTAAACCGAGCTTCAAATATGGACTTTAGGGTATTCCAGTCAATTACTGACCCGACTTGCAAGTAATAGAACCAATCTGTAACGGCACCTTGTAAAGTCTCCACAAAAAGTCTCACTGCCACATCTTCAAATTTGACCCCTATTACGCCACATGCTATGGAGAAAGTGGCAATATGCTCGTTGGGATGAACCTTTCCATCACCAAAAAATTTAGGAAATTTTTTCCTAGAACTACGAGGTAGTTCGTGCAGAGGTGGGGTTAAATTAAGAGGTCTGAAAGAATTACCCCATGGGCCTTGAGCCATTATGATAAGGGGATGAAAAGGTGGGATAACAAACCTTGGTGGAGTGTTTATAGGTAGGCGATGATTGACAGCGGGAAAAGGAGTTCTACCTTGTGTTGGTGACCTGACAAGGCTAGAAGCAACACTCCTAGACCATCGAAGAGAAGCTAACGGGGGAAACAGATCAAAATTACTCTGTTGCGCCAACTCAAACACAGGGTCAACAACACCCTTAGATCTCTGACCTCTGGTGTAATGGGGGGTTGCCAGATTTTTAAAACAAAAATGGGACCGAAACTACTTCAAGTTGAAGCTTGAGGCTCCAAGATGCGTGTTCTTCCCAGTAGCTCTGGTTAATCTGACCAGATAATATAATGGAGATAGTTGGTAAGGCTATAATGATAATGGGTAAGACATGAAATGGAGTCGCCAGATTACGTAATGGGTAAGGGTAGGGACTGCTTCAACCTGAAACTTGAGGTTTCAGACTGCACATTCGATTCCCCAGTGGAGTCACCAAAAAACTGTTGGGTGAATATTTTGTTGTCAACTAACTGGTGACAAAATGGGGATATCAGCCAAAACATAAATGAGATTTACACCACGAGGAGTGTGGCTTTACCAGATCTAGATGAGGTAAATCTCTCCTCTCATCAAGGGGAGGTTCTCTATCAATATTTACGAGTATAAGCATATATATAATTAAGCAGAAAATAACACATGGGGGTGGTATAATAGCATCTACTTCTCTTTTTTTAGAAGTAATGTATAAAGAACAAAAGGGAGAAAATCCTGGTCTAATGCTAACAACATTCCTCTTCTTTCAGGAACGGTATTAAACAGAGAACAAGAAATCACCTGAAGTAACAAAGTCCATAAGAACGCTCACGTAAGCACAAAGTCTTTCGTAGCTTCTTCACGGATTCAGAATAAGTACAACCATAGAGTAAAGTGAAGCACAAAGTTTTCACCTGAAACTACCAAAAGATAAAAGAATCTCAAGGGTAAAAGTAGCACAAAGTCTATCTTCTACCCTCAAGAAGTGCCCTTAGATAATAATAACACACCCACTTGCTTATTAAATCAGATAAACAAGATGTTACCAGGAAAAAGACATAAGAACTATTTCCTAAATAACACAGACAATCTCAACACAAAGTCTAAAATAACCTGCTTCTCATTCATTCAACAGAATATGATTTACAAATTTGAGCACAAAGTCTCAAAAGTTGCTTCAATTTCAGCAGAGTGTTTGCTATTGAATTTTCCAAGATCTACTACCTCTTTTACAAATGAGGTCTCCATTATATATAGGGAGAAAATCCTCAAAAACAGAAAAATAATAAAATATAAAATATCTTGGTCAAAGATGATTCATCTTTGACTTTTAGATATTTTCCAAAAATATTTTATTCGTAATTACATATTACAAAATTTACATGCATTCTACACAAAATAGAAATGCATAAGGATAGAAGAAGAGAGAAAGAGAGAGAGAGAGTGTGTCAATTTTTGCCACCGGACTTCTTCAAATGAGCATCGTACATGGTGATCGATGCCTGAATTCTTATGCTGTCTGGTGCAACTGCATTTTTAGAGATGACCCTTGATCTGATTAGTGTGTCTTTCAATGCTGTGATGGCCTTAGAGTGGCCTGTCAACCTGGATTTTAAATTCTCCAAAGTTAACTGAGCATCTAGAATGCTGTCTACTGAAGTCATTGAGAAAGACGCTCCTTTGAAATTCTTCTGGATCATCCCTTTGAAATTCTAAATCATTTCATCTGCTAGAAGGAACTGATGATCCTTGGAGGTCAAGTCACAGGGCAGCTCTTCTAATTTGTTTAACAAGCTCAGGTCACTTTTATCACTAGCTTCCTTGAAAGCTTTGAGATCATCAATTAGATCTTTGAGTACCTGAATCCTGAAGATCATCGCCTTCTTGATCTCAACATAGGAATCTTTGTAGGGGATGACACCGATAGATATCAGGGTACTCTTTTTTAGATCTTTCATTTCCTTCCATCTGTCGAGATCTTTGTCCAAGCCATCAATTTCCTGAGAGACAAGGGAGACAAAATCATCTACCTGAGCTTTCAACCTCTTCATTTTTCCTGTGCTTTCCGCAACCTCAGATAGCAGAGAGATTCCTTGGTTGTGCATTCTGTCAATATATTCCTCCATTACTTTCCCCTTCAAATAAGTCTTTTTAGCTTTTTGAATGACTGAATCATCCACAGAAAAGGCCTCTGGAGTCGCTGCTTCAGGTGGGATAGTGAATCTCCTATTTACTGCCGTTAACTGCTCAGTCTTGGCTTTATAAAAATCCTTCATCTCTTTTTCCTTGTCAAACTTTTGGACCATAATGTCCATTGCTGCCTGAAGGTTGCTCTTTGCCCCTTCATGAGTAACTTTGCCAATTTTGACATGAGAGAGGGAATAACTACTCATCTCAAAACCTTCAAGGGCTGCATCTTGAGGAGGTTTGGCAATTTCTAGAAATTTTTGCCCCTTCTCTTCGACTAACCTGGAGAGGATTTTTGGCCTTTTAGGAGCCTTTGCTTTTGCTGGTATGATCTTCCCAAAGTCAAATTCATCTAGGGAGATGGCCATTTTCTTTCTTTTAGGTGTGAAAGCAGACATCCATGGTGGGAGAGAAGTACCTGTTGCAATAATAGTCGCCTCTGCTGGTGTTGTTGTAGCAGCTTCCACACTACTGGTGGTGACAGTAGTCATGGTTGGAGTGACCGGTGAAACTATACCAACTACTGATTCTGGATCAGGTGTAGGGCTTTGTGGCAGGTTAAAAGACGGAGATGATAAACTCGGAATGGATGCAGAAGAGCAAGGTGAACCTGCTGAAGGACCCTGAGGATCACCAAAAACAACTTTGGAAGGGGAAGTGGGTCCAGAAGAGGGAACACTGATAGGAGAGATAGGAGAAGTGGGCACCGTAGGAGATTGAGGAGGAGGAGAGGAGCTCTAGATCGGCCGTGCTTGTCTCGGCAAGGTTGGAGACCCAACACATGGTCATTCTAAAGGTTGATCTATTGTCCCCATTGGTTGAGCTCCCTGTACCCTGGGGCTTTGTTCTTTGGTTCCTTCGGCTGTTGCCTCAGGCTCTTGTGCTGACCTAGGCTTTTTGGATACAAAGATGATCCTAGGCTTGTGAGGTCTAGAAGATGAAGGAATGTCATCTTTGTTTTTGGTTCGGCTTTCTACCTTTCTCTTCATCTCTGCTTGGTATTCAGCCTCTGACCCTGTGATGAACTCTTTTAGGGTGATCCCCTTTACTGCCAACCAACTATTGGTGTTAGCCAATATTGGTTCAAATCTTTTCCTTAGAGAGGTCAATTCTTTTTGAGACCAGTTAATTGGAGGAAGAGGGGAACCAGCCACGTTTTCTGTCAGATATCTACTATTCATGACATTCCCATCGTCAATCAACCCTGAAGGGACCTCAAAAAGTCCGAGGTACTCTATCTGCTCTAGCGTGAGATGGCAATAGTCCATCTTCCTTATCTCTTCAGCCGTCCTTATATCCACCCAGATGTCCTCAATCATGGGCTCGTGGAACTGAGTCTTCCTTCGGATCATCTCTCTGACTCTCCTATAATCAAATTTTTCCCATCTTTTGAATAATTTGATGGTAACCATCAGCATCTCTATTTCCATAACCCTGGCTTTAGTCGATGTAGCAACTGAAAATCTGCCAATCTAGATAGGAAACTTGAAACCGAGTCTCTTAAGCTCCATCTATTTTGAGTGCACGACGGCCAATTGTTGGCAAAGCTCCATTAGGACCAACCTGTCTGAAGGGAATCTAGGGAGCATATAAGGGTATCCTTGGTAGAAACCCACCCGAAGATAAGAAAATGTAGAGAACTGGAGGAACATGCAGCCAAAACTGTTCACTACTGTCCAGGCCTCGTATGATATTCTCTTCTGTTCTAGTTGAGGATCGAAGAGACATAGGAATACGACAAAGAATGCATCATTCACTCATCTGAAATGACGTGTTAACCCATGAAGTGTTAGCTGCGGATAGTATGAATAGACCGGGGTAGTCTTCCTATCTCCTTCTGTTGTTAAACCTGGGAAAGATCGCATGGCAGCAGCTATGTAGACCAGGTATGAGGTCATGTAGAATTTGAAAGAAGTTTGTACCCTGGTCAGTTGCTCGTGAACAGCGTTGCTGATTTGTTCCCCCAAGAATATGGCATGTTTGCCTTGCAGAATGATCTTAATGAATGGATACATCCATTCATGGAATTGTGAAGAGGATGGGAGTCCCCGTACTCTACTGAAGAGGGTGATTAAGTCACCAACTTCTTCAATGAAGTCACTTTTGGGGAAGCTTTTCGGCCATCTAAATAGACTAGCCCTTGGGGTTTTTAACCATTTATGGTTTATGACCTTTGCCCTCTCAGGGTCTTTGTCGTACTCCCTTTCCGCGTTCTCGAAGTCAATTTGGGTTACTTTGGTGGCTGGCGGACATAGGAAAACTTTGTCGATAAATTTGGGGTCCAATCAAATGATCATGCTGCCACTGGCGTCTGAGACTGATCTGGTCTCCTTGTCATAAAAATGAATGCATTGGAGGACGAACTCTGCATGATGTACTGCTACTGGGAAGGCGGCCACCAGGTGGATGTTGCTCTCAATAATCCTCTTTATCCCAGTGCTGGGATTTGTTGCTTTGGTTCGTCCCAGGAATTTCACCATATCTACATGGTCGATCTCGGTGTCTCGAATGTCATCAACATTCGAGGTAACCACTGTGAGCGGAAAGATGCCTTGGTACTTTTATTTCATCATCTTCACCTTTGAAGGAGATACTTCTGTCATAGGGGACGATCTTGCTTGGACGGGAGCAGGTGTGCAGGAGTTCGCTGAAGGTGCTGCAGCCATAGTCGAAAGGAGAGTGAGAGAGAGGGGAGAGCAATTTAAGTGACATAGGCTACGGGAGGTCACTTAAATAGGCTAGGTTAAGCAAAGGAACGAGGAACAAGAAATAAAAAGTGTGAAAGGGACAACTCAGGAAAAATCCTGGGAGTTGGCTAAAAAAGAAGGAAAATGCAGGGGCGGCAAAAATCGCTGCCCTTGCAGGGAAAATGTAGGGGCAGTGAAAATCGCCGCCCTTGCAGAAAAAATGCAGGGGCGGTGAAAATCGCCGCCCTTGCATGGAAAATGCAAAAGAGACTAACTCCGGAAAGAGGAGAAAAAGGAAAAGGGGAAGGGAAAACTTGGCCTTGATGGGATAGTAACCACTCCTTGATCTGACCAAGATGAAAATGAATTAAAGAACTCGTATCATAAAATGAGATAGAGAGACGAGAGACGAAACGGACAAGTTTCGTAGGGGGTTGCTTCCAAAATGAGCTAAGCTAATTTTGGAAACAACACAGTTCAATCATAACAACAATGTTGTGGTAAATAGATTAACTGATTCACAACATTTCTAGATGGTGTAAACACCATCCTCTCAGCCTATGTTGTACATGCAAATTACTCCTGACCAATAACCCATTTAACAAACTCAATAAACACAATAGCCTAGACTAGTGCAACAAACACAATAACCTTTGCCTTTGTAAGCCCCTCCTCAAATAACAATTTTGCCTACTCATTTCATCTTTAGTGACCTTGGATAACCCATTAAATACATGTTTCATAAGCTCTCCCTTGTTAATTTGATTAACTAGCCTAGTCCAAAGCACTATATTGAGGGCATTGATTATCTAAACTGATACATGGAAAATAAATTCTATGAGTGTCATCAGGTTAATGGCCATAATTTTCATCATTATGTGCAAATTAAAAATTTAATTGAGAATATGTTATAAAATAGAGCGATCATATTAGATCATGGAACTTCCACATCCAATTAGATCTTGGGAATCTATCAGACCCCTTTCCCCAACATAATAACCATCAACAATAGAAATAAATGTTAATACAACAATAGTATCAATAGCTAAGAAAAAAATCAACAAAATTAATAACAGAACCAATAATGTCAAAAAAAAAAGATAGAACAGAATATTATTTTAGAAACATGATACATTTGGCCAAGAATAGAATATTGTCAACCAAAAATCCATCATGGGGCAAGTTCTTATAGATTAACTTGATAAATCACTCCTTATAGATATAGAGCCACTAACTTACCAGTTCCTAAATGAATCCATTATGACCATCATTGAAACACCTCTTAAGGAGAAACACTACAAGTTGTATTTTGATGGATCATTCATATCACATGGATTTGGGGTAGGCCTTTCATTTATTACACCATAGGGTGATCTAATCCCTAAATCATTTTGGATGAACATTCCTTATACCAAAAACATGGCCTAACATGAAGCACTTGGTTTAGGGCTTCAAAAAAATAGTACAATGGAATATCCAACATCTAAAATTTTATAGTGATTCTTAGCTAATCATCAATTAGGTTATAAATTATTTTCAAACTAAATGTGACAAATTAGTACCATATAAGGCCATGGTTGACACTCTCAAATAGTATATTTCTAATGTAAAATTTGAACATACACCATGGGATACAAACAAAATAGTAGATGTCATGGCCACCATTGGATATTTGATTTGACATATAGATATGGCCAAAGAATACCAGTTTCTTATTGAAAATATGTTAGTTCCAACTCATAAACCTTCAATCATCACAATGATCTATGATATTATTGGTCCTATATATATTTTCTTTTTAGACCTTTACACCTACCTCCATGATCAAATTATGCCACTAGACCTATCCTATAAACAATCTAAAAACTTTGACCACCATGCCGTAATTATACCTTACTCGAATTAACCCTATACCACTATAATACTGATGGAAATTTGCTTCATTTTTTAACTTCAATAGAATATACATTACCATTATAGGAATTTCATGAAGGATTATGTGGACCCCAAACCAGTAGGGTAGTCCTATCTAAAAAGATCCTATGTACTAAGTACTATTGGCCAATGATGGATGTGTATACAATTGTATATGTGAAAAAGTGTGATAAATGTCAAAGGCATGCCAATCTAATTCATGAACCAACTAAGACTTTGAAACCAATGCTTACACCATGTCTATTTGATACTTGGGGCCTTGATCTCATTGGTAAGATAAACCCCACCTCATCTAATGGCCACAAACATATCCTTAATTCCACTTAATACTATACTAAGTGGGTTGAAGTTATGCCACTCACTTACATGACTAGAAAGCAAATGTCCAAATTCATCTTCAGTAATCTCATTTACCACTATGGTATCCCCTCTAACATTATATCTGATAATGGTGGATCATTAAAAAATATGGATATCAAATATCTATATGTCAAGTAAAAAATTAAACAACAGTTTTTCATAACATATTACCCACAAGGTAACAACCAAGAAAAATCATCTAATAAAACCATTATCAACATCCTTAAAAATATTATCAATGATGTTGGCCATGATTTCCACCTTAAAATATTTTATTCCCTCTAGGTGTATCATACTAATCACCATACTCCAATAAGATCCACTCCATACTCACACATTTAATGCATTGAGGTCATTCTTCCCATTGAGGTCGAGTTACATTCTTTACACATTTCTTTGAAGCATGTCCTAAATGATAAAGACTATCAAGTACCTCACCTACAAGATATAGAGTTACTTGTTGAGAAATTTTTATTCATAATAATTAATTTGTAAGCATACCAAAATTGACTCTATGGCCATTATAATCAACACATTATACATAGATAATTTGAACTTGGTGATCTTATTCTTAAATAAAACCAACAGAACACCACAGACAAAAAGAAACACAAAGGCAAGTTCAAACCCAACTAGATAGGCCCTTTCATCCTTGTTGCAAAATATGACACTAGAGCATACGGACTCACTACACTAGACAAGGATGAATTTGATGAGCCGATGAACATTATACACCTTAAGTGTTACTTTACTTGAGAGAACTTGTGTATTATTGATTTAACTTTTTTGGGAATAATGGAGTTTTATTCCTATTTTAGTTAATGGTCTAGATAAATAAATCAACATAGAATATAACAATAATTACAGTCCTAATTTGTATAATTTATTTGTATTTTTTACCTTTATAAAAATAGCAATAAATAAGGAGAAATATTAACTTAGCTTGAAACTGAGCTGAGACAGATGATGCAGAGGTTAAAATTGGCTATGCAAGATTGGGATAGTGTTGTCAACCTAAATCTAGCTTTCATTCAATTAAAGGACAAGAGTACCAAAAATATGACACTTTGGTATCTAGTTTTATTGTCCTCTTCTACCACTGTTGTCCAAACCAGTCAGAGAGACCTAAAACTTTCTAGGTATTTATGCTGTGATGGTATGAGCCTACCTATGAAAATCAAGTATTGGTTATTGATAAAGCTCATTGTAGAAATTATTTAATCTTCAAACCCTAACCCTCCATCATGCTTGATAAAAAAATATTCAAATCTCTTAAGAAATGGGGGTTAGTGTATAAGATGCACTGAACGTGTAATCCAAACCCCTTGTGTGGGCATGATACCTACATATCAATACTCTGAAGAGGGATCAATCCATATGTAGTTATCCCACCTAATGTGCTTTATACAATAGTGTGATGCAGATGTAAAACTACCAAATTGAGAGTGCTTCAGTGATAGAAATACACACCACTGAGGGGGGGGGTGAATTAGTGTTTAAAAAAATGCAATTCAATTTCCAACTCTTCAAGTTACTTAACTAATCACATCAATATACAAGATATATGAATCACATAATAAAAATAAATGTAAACATTACACAAGATTTATGTGGGAAACATTTATGGGGGAGAAAAATCACTGTCAAGTTTACAAACAATGCACTATAGTCCTATTAGATGATCACAAACATGAGGTTTTAGTGAAGCACCCACTTCACAAGGAGAACCAATCCCTGAAGATGACAAACACCAACTTGCATAAGATGTTGAGAACCAACACAACACCTATCAAATGAACAATTTTTAAGCTTTAATTGCTTCTCAATATAATAGAGAAACCTAAAATAAAACTCTTATCCAAGTCTATAACTCCACACAAGTCACCAACACCAAGCTATATCTTCAACACAAGCAATAATCCCTTCACAAAATCTTTCACTCATATACAAATATGCACTCATAAATCTAGGTAAAAATAATCAATAGAATCAAAAAATTATGTTAATTATAATTATATTTTTCTTTTCTCAATCTCATACAAACATTGGTCACCAAGACCTCGAACAACCTTCATATAAGGTCTTCAAAATATCAACACTTGCTTGTCTTAGCTTAGTACACACACACACAAAGGTCATAAAACATCTTGTATATATACCATTATAAATTATGGTCATTTATCTCTATTTATAACATTTTAAGAATAATTATTTATGTCTTTCAATGTCATCCATTATCCTCTTCACATGATTTCTATACCATAGTATGAGCTCATGCAAAAAACACCTCACAAATGAAGCACAACTCCACTTGTAAGTCTAGGTTTGACTAATAGGATATTGTTAAAACACTAAAAATAAATATAGAGGATACTCAAGAAGTAATCAAAACTCTCTAACCATCAAAATCATTTGATCTAACCATCTACCCTACAAATAAACTCAATCATCCAAAACAAGTTCCTTTTAACTAGCAAAACCATCATGGTCAAGTCAACCATTCAATCATATACAAGTGACTAGGAAAAAAAATAATCTAATGGATAAAGGGAATACATACCATAAATCACCTTAAAGATCTTATACCAATCCATCCTCACTGATTAGGCCTTTCAATTTCACTTCTCACTTTGATTGGTCTTTTTCACTCATGGCATCGTTTCCTTCATATCGACTAGACAACTTTGAGGACCTAGAAATTTGGCACAATGAAATAAATATTCCTAAAAAAATTAATAAATATTTAATTAAAGTAATAAGATTCATCACACACCCATTTTTTCACTTGGTTACTAATCCAAGCAATAATTTAGGTGATAATTCAGGTGATGGTTCTACCCTAATTGATGACGAAACTTTCAGGAGCCATAACTTTTGCACCATAGCTCCAATTGAATCCCTATTTAAACCATTGGAAAGATAATGAGGATAATTTAGTAAGATGGATATTAGTGTAGGTTTTTATTTTTCCCTATTTTTTAATTAGGGAAATTGTATTTACATGGAGTTTTCCTATATTTGTGGGATAGGCTAGCTTATGTGGAGATGTGTGTCATAGATGTGTCATAGGTGTCATAAGAATGTCATAAGTAACTCCCTTGATGGGAGTTACTTCTATATTCTTAGCACCTTGTCACCACCTTTCATGGAGGAGTTACAGTCTATTCTTGGGGTGCCTTGGCCACCTTTTTTGGAGGAGTTACTTACATTCTCTCCTATATGTATTCTTCACTTTGGCCATCTCATGTTAATCAGATATTGGGTTTTCTCCTGTTTTTCTTGTGCAATTTATCTTCTTGTATAATTTCAAATTTCTTTAGCATCTATGTGATGTGCACTAGCTTCATCTCGTGTGATGTGTGATCATGTCTCCATTGCATTCGCATTATCCAGATTGTGGCAACAACTTCGATATGGTATCAGAGCCACTCCAGTAATCATGTGTCTGGTTATGCTATTAGTTTATTTTTAAATTCTTACTTTGCTTTCTTAGTAGTTTTTTTTGTTTAACTCTATTGCATTTGAGAGTTTTGGTAGAGTTTCTTGAAAACTCATGTAAATCCATATGGAATTCTATTAAAAACAATTACTTCTATTGAGATCCACCCAGATCTACCCTTTAGATATCTACGTTGGAAGAGTTAAACCTACATTGGACTTTTTTTCCATTTCAAATCTGAAAGCATTGGCTTTTACATTGAATTTGTATGGATTGACTTCTCCATTTCAAAGCTGGTGAGTAGCCTGCCTACTTCCATTCATATCTTGCACTCAGGCACCATTGTTGTGTGTAGGGAGTGAGAAGAGGGAGGAATAACACTCCACATAGTCAGTCCATGCATTTAGCAACACTCCACGTAGTCAGTCTAGGCACTCTCAGTCCACGTAGTCAGTCCACGCACTCAGCAGCACTCCATGCAGTCAGCCACGCAGATCCTTCAGCCACACTAGACACTCTTCTAGTCAGCAATCCATTCAACAATGCCTTTAGCAATGCCCTCAAATTTTCCATGCCAAGAATTAGACTCTTCTACAATGCCAGGCAGACTAGTCAAGCATTCTTCTAGTTGTGGCCTGAGCTTCTGGTCACGAATCTGAAAGTTGCAGCCACATGGGGGGTGGAGAAAAGCTAAAAGAAGTCCATGGAAACTTAAAATGAGCATTTCTAATTGTTTTTCTAAATGTTTTCTAACTTTAATGACTTTACAGTGTCATTTAGTATGCTGGAAAACAAGTAAGTTGAAAACATTTTTAAAAAGAGGAATTTAGAGGTTTTAAAAAAAACTTGTATCTTTAACCTGCAAAGACAAAGGGTAAGGCCCAAGTTGGAAGGAGGCTAATTCCCCCTCACAAAGACCTCCCTTGGATTCCTCACTCTATGCCAAATCCAACGAGTGGTTGGAAGGCCACTTTCTCTCTCAAAACATGCATTTTTTTAATGTTTTAGTGCTTTTTTTGCAAAAACACTAGTTTATGAGAAAATTGAACCTTTAATATATTGCAAATGGTAGCTCAGATTTGGGTGCCTTTTTTTGAAAAAGTGTTTGTAATTCAATTCTCCATAGTGTAGGCTTTTGATTTTTCAAAAACACACTAGTTTATAAAGTGCCTAAAATTTGGGTCTCTCGAGACGCATTTTTGGCTGAGTTCGACGTCCTATTTGCCTATAGTCTTGCACTGATTGATCTAAGACACATTCTTAGCTGAGCATGAGGTCTTTTTAGTGTGAACTTGCATATTTTGGGGGGGGGGGGGCTCAACATTTTATGGGGGGTGTGATTTCTTTTCACAACTTGCAAATCTTTGCTTTCATTCTCCTTTCTGCATAATTTCACAACTTGCAATCAACACAACTTCACCTAAATTCAGCTTAAAATGGATTATTTTCAACTTAAACCCATAACACCCTTCAACTATCATGAATTTAAGGTTAAAATGTCAATCCTTCTTAGAAGCAAATGGTTGTATAGGATCACCATGGGTACTGAAGTAGAACCCAACACTGATGCTAAAAGGGTCAAGTGGTACAACCATAGTGATGAAGACTATGGATTACTGAGCTTGTTTGTGTCTCTAGAACTTCTCTTCCATTTATAAATCTCCAAGACTCCAAAATACATATGGGACACCTTAGAACTCTTATTTGGGAAGCTTGATGAGATGAGAGGACATGAGCTTGAAAACGAACTTATAAGTCTAAGTCCTAGCAACTTTGACACCCTGCAGGACTTCTTCACTAAGTTTAAGGCCCTTAGATTGCAATTTAAAGAATTCAAGATAGAGAAGAAAGATGATCAAATCATCCTTTCTATTCTCACAAAGTTAGGTCCAAGCTATTTAGTCTTTGTCTCCACTTTCCACGCCACAAAAAGTGCCCTTGGCACTACATGGAAAATGCCTTTTTTGGATTCATTCATTGCCAACTTGACTAGGGAGCAAGATAAGCTAATTCAAATGGGCACAATGAAGTCTACTCAACCCCAAGCTTTGATATCTGGAAATGGTAAGGATAAGACTTCAACAAAGGAGAAGAAGAAAAAGAATAAGGACCAAGAGAAGAAAAAAACAATCCTACCAAAAACAACACTGAGTCTTCCTCTTCCAATGCTAAACCTAAGAAGGTGAATGTTAAGTGTGCCTATTGTAAAAAGATAGGGCATGATGAACACAAATGCATGAAGAAACAAATATATCACCTAACTCATCTTCTAGAGAAGCACAACATAGGTGTTCCTGAGTCCATCAAGCAGAATGTATCTACCCAAGATTCTACCAAAGCAAAAGGCAAGGGTAAGGAGAAAGAAAAGGGAAAGGCCCTTGTAGCTACTACAGCTTCTACAACATCATGGGTCATTGATTCAGGTGCTTCTCACCACATGGGCTCTTCACTAGTTGAGTTTTCATCTTTAGAGCCTTGTAGCATGACTTCAATTAGTTTGGGTGATGACACATCAGTTTCTATTGCAGGGAGAGGGTCAGTTGAAATGGAAGGAGGAGCATTCAATAATGTTCTAAGTGTTCCTTCTCTTTCAACCAATCTCCTATCAGTGTACCAAATCACTCACATTGGTCAGGGCATGATAGTTGAGTTTTCACCAGATTCAGTGGCTATTAGGGAATTGCATAGTGATATTGCAGTTGCAGTGGGTAGGGCAAATCACCAAGCAAGGTTATACACCTTCTCACATTTTGCACCTAATTCTTCTCTAACAACATTGCTGACTCATTCAGATGGAGTTAGAAAATTTTGGCATGAGTGGTTTGGCCACCTTAACTATCGCTACCTTGAGTAACTTTGCAAACATGACATGTTCATTGGCTTGTCTCATGTCCAATTCTCAAAAGGACTTTGTGAGGGTTGCTCCCTTGGGAAGCATCCTAAAGCAAAATTTGACAAAGGCAAAGCTTGGAGGGCTCACAACCTTTGGAGTTAGTCCACAGTGATGTATCGAGACCCTTTCCCAAACCATCTTTCACAAGGGCTAAGTACATCCTCACTATAATTGATGATTTCTCTAGATACACTTGGATATATTTTCTCAAATAAAAGTCTAAAGTGTTTGAAAATTTTCTAGAATTCAAGGCTCTTGTTGAGAAATAAAGTGAGAAATCCATCAAGGTTCTTTGAACTGATAATGGAGAGGAATATGTCAGCAACAGGTTTGAGTAGTTTTGCACCATAGAGGGGATTGATTTGTAGTGCATAGTCACTTATAGTCCTTCACAAAATGGGGTTATAGAATGCAAAAATAGGTTCTTGAAAGAGATGGGTAGATGTATGAATCACTCCAAATCCTTAACACCACAGTACTGGGCCAAAGCCATCAATTGTGCTTGCTACATTCAAAATAGGGTTCCTCACAAAGATTTGAAAGGGATAACACCCTTTAAAGCTTGGCATAAAAGGAAACTTGTTGTTCAGCACCTTAGGGTTTTTAGATCCCCAACCATGGCCTGCATATCGAAGAAGAAACACAAAGCTATGGAATGTTAGTCCAAGCCTTACATCTTTGTAGGATATCCAAATGGTATTAAGGGGTATCACCTTCTAGACCCGATCACTCATGAGTTGTTCATTGAAAGAAGTGTCCACTTTTAGGAGAGTCCTAGAGACTCAACACTTGGTAATTCTTCTCCCTCATCAAATTTATATCAGCCATAGTAGGTTCTCAAGCTAGAAACATCTTCTTCTTCTTCGAGTTTAGACAACGAGGATAGTGATGTAGAGTCTTCCACCTCTAGTCAGTTAGAGGATGAGGAGTTATCACCTAACTACCCACTTTTGGGCCACTTTGGGCTATACAGACACTTGAGAGTGCTGGCACATGGGTAGGAGATCTCGCAAATGATAGACACACTAGGGTGGATTTTTAGAGAGATCCACATGCCTTCTTTGCTTCAATTTCAGATCCATAGACTTTTCAAGAGGCATCAGGGGTACTTGAGTCGGATGGTGTTATGGAGGAAGAATATTCTTCCTCAATCAAAAATCACACTTGGGATTTGACTTCACTTCATAAGGGAAGAAAGATGGTTCAATGTAGGTGGATATATCAGACCAAGTTTGTAGGAGATGGGTGAGTTGATAAGTACAAGGCGTGATTGGTCACCAAGGGTTTCTCACAGGTTGCAGGCATTGACTACTCAAAGACCTTTACACCCATTGAAAATATGACTTCTATCTGACTCACCTTGGTTATTGCTGTAGCACATGGTTGGGATGTGAACCAAATGCATGTGAAGAGTGCCTTTCTTCACGAAGACCTAGAGGAGGAGATCTACATAGAGTAGCTACCAGGATTTGTTCAGGATTCTTCCTTAGTATGCAGACTTAGGAAATCTATCTATCACCTTAAATAGGCCCCTCGGGCTTGGTATGACAAGATGGATTCCTTCCTTCTCATAGTGGGTTTCACTAGGTGCCATTCTGACTCCAATGTCTACTTCTTATAGTAGGATGATTCGCTCTAGATTTTGGTTCTATATGTTGATGACCTTTTGATCACTAGGAGTTCTTCATCATCTATTATAGTGGTGAAGGCATCTCTCCATGATAGATTTGACATGATAGACTTGGGTTTGTTATACTACTTCCTTGGCATTGAAATCTCATAGTCAGATTCAGGGATTTCTCTTGCACAGCCTAAGTATGCTCTTGATTTATTGGCTCAATTTCACATGGCTGATTGTAAGCCATCTTTGACTCCCTTTCTATCAGGAGTCAAGCTTGAGGCTGATTGTTCTTCACCATTGGTTGATGCCACTCGGTATCGACAACTTGTTGGTAGTCTCATCTACTTGACTCACACCAGGCCCAACATATCATATACAGTGGGACTTGTCTCCAAATTTATGCAGGAACCTCATGAGCTACATTGGAAAGCAGCTAAGAGGATATTGCATTACATACAAGGTTCACATAGATACGAGATTCATTACAAATTTGGCTTAGAGGTTGACTTGGTTGGATATACAAATTCAGACTGGGCTGGCAATTCAGAGACTCACAAGTGTACTTTTGGTTATAGTTTCTCTCTAGGTTATGATCCTATCAGTTGGTCTAGCAAGAAGCAAAATGCTATTGCTATATCATCCACAGAGGCAGAGTACAGGGGAGATATTGATGTAGCTACTAAGGCTATTTGGGTTTAGGGGATTCTTTCTAAGTTTGGCATTCTTATCAGGCAGCCCACCATCATTTAATGTGACAACTAGAGTACCATTCAGATTTGCAAGAATCTAGTTCAGCACCAGTGGACCAAGCACATAGAGATTCACATGCATTTCATTCGGGAGCTTATTCATAGTCAAGTCATTGACTTTATATTTTGCTAGTCTTCGAAGTAGGTTGTAGACATATTCACCATACCTTTCACTGAGACTAAGTTCATTCATCTACGAGCTCTTCTTGGGGTGTGGTCTACATCTGCAGCAACATCATCTTCAGGGAGGGCCTTCTAACCTTTTCATTTCTTTTATGTCTCTCTTTTGGGGGGGAGTTTTTTCCTACGAGTTTTCTCCATTTCTCTATCTTATGGGAGATTGTATTTGTACATGGGTACCTCATTAGGCCTAGTTGTCAGGACCCATTTTATATTTCCACGCTGCCCACCTAAGTTACTCTTATGAGGGGTATTAATGTAGGTTTTTATTTTTCCCTATTTTTTAATTATGGAAATTGTATTTACATGGAGTTTTCTTACATTTGTGGGATAGTCTAGCTTATGTGGAGATGTGTATCATATATGTGTCATAGGTGTCATAAGAATGTCATAAGTAACTCCCTTGATGGGTGTTACTTCTCTATTCTTAGCACCTTGTGACCACCTTTCATGGAGGAGTTATAGTCTATTCTTGGAGTGCCTTGGCCACCTTTTGTGGAGGGGTTACTTACAAGCTCTCCTATATGTATTCTTCACTTTTGCCATCTCATGTTAATCAGATAATGGGTTTTCTCTTATTTGTCTTGTGCAATTTATCTTCTTGTATAATTTCAAATTGCTTTAGCATCTATGTGATATACATTAGCTTCATCTCGTGTGATCACGTCTCCATTGCATTTGCATTATCTGGATTTTGGCAACAAATATGATAATGGAATGGATCTTTAATCAATTGTTTTTGACCCCTAAAAACCCAATGTAAATTCCCTAAATTTAATTTTTAGTAGTGTAGTCTAAAAATAGTAAGTTTCTAAAAATAGTAATTCCTCAAATTTTGTATTTTTTTAAATCATAGAAGTCAAACCAATTAATCTCCCTCAATATTTGTTACCTTACACATCTTCCTCCTTCTTTCAAAATGTGTATAAATTAAGATGTAACCTGAAATAGAAATCAAACATCTCTATCCAAAGATAAACATAGAGTTGTATTGCGATCTTGAGTAATAAAACATCTCTTCTCAGAGAATTAATTATTAATATGTTATTTTTTGTGTTCTTTAAATATATATCAATAAAAAATTCTTAGTTTTGTATTAGTTACTTTCATAAATCTCTCACAATATCAAAAACATTGTTAAGAAGCAATTTTTGTGGGACTCACAAATAATCAAGATTATCTAAACACATCCTCATAAGCCTAGAGGATTCCTATACAACCCAAATTAATAATCTTGGACATCCACATTCATTTTTATCACCTGAAATAAATATATTTCTAATTGGGTCTAAGACTAGGGTTTTTGCACATAAAAACATGCTTACCTTTATAATAATCATTCATAAAGAATAAGACATTAATCTATGAGATAATGCTTGGAAAACATTATTAGTAACCTTCCTCAACTTCTCCAAAATGATAAACTCCCCATTCAACGTTTACATGAGCTAATGAATGTGATAACTTTCCTCTCGAGCTCAAAATGTAGCATTAGAGCACCCTCTGAAGAACATAAAGTCATTTATGACCTTCTCTCATTTGCTAACCTATGACTTGGTCAATAAACTTGAATACACCTATATGATCATCTCCCATGAAAATAAAAGCTTTAACAACTTGTAAACACCCTTTGACCCTTCACAAGGCGTCATAAGCTCACTTAGGCCAACTAGGCCAATGGCCAAACTATCTTGTAGACCACTAGCCACCTCTTTCAAACCCTATATTTGACCTCTCAACATCCTATACATGTAAAAAATGTATATTCCAAGCATATTAAGCTCCATACCATGTCATATAAGCCATATGACTCAAAAACCTATAGGTAATCATGCATGATCACGCCTACAAGGCATAAATTGACTTGCATACCTCATGAAGGCCACATAGAGCCAACCATTGAGCATATAAAACATCAATAACAAGTCAAAAATCATCATACCAAGCTCCATTTAGTCATACAAAATTTACCTAGGACACCCATGCACACCTTTGCAAGTATCACATTGCTCTAAGTACATTAGACCACCATGTTACATCACTCTGACCTGTTAGACCACTTTGTCATCATTAATGCTAATTTACATCAATGATAGCACATATACCATAAATATACAAACATTAAGGTGGCTATGGATTGTTATGAGTGTTTTAGTGTGTTTACAACTATTTTGGGTGATTATATGCAGAGAATAGGGAAGTTTGTTGTAGTACTTTATTTATATTCTTGATTGCTTTTTAAGATTTGTCACCTCCTCTTGTAAATGAGCTTTGGATGGGATTTTATAGGGAAAAATTTGTCATGGGTTAGATGTATTCATGTTAGGCTAACATAATTAAGGATAGAGATCAAATGAAAATAACCATTGGGGTTCAAAGTGAAAATAGATAGGAGCACCAAAAATGGGACACCCTAAGGTCTGACACTATATTCCAATTATGGTGCTCCTATCCTACAGTCTCAAGACTTTGGGGAATAGGATTGGCTTGGGAAATATAGTCTAGCTAAGGTGTTATGATCATTTAGAAGGTTTTAGATGACTAGTAATGAGAAAAAAAATGTCTAGAAGGGTCACAAGAGCATGCAAAAAGGATTTATGGATAGGGTGTGACAAGCCAAACTCAAACTACCAATTTGGACTTTCTATATGACTATAATTATTTATGAGGCCCATTTCAGCTGTACCATAATATTGACATTATTCTTTTTACTATACCATTCTACCATTTTATTCTACTGTACCTTTTTTATTGATTGATTTATTTTATCCCTCCCAACCCATCATGTTAACCTTGGTTTCATTCCATTAGTTCTACAACCACTTTTAGCATGAAGATTCAAATCTATTTTTAGTATTTATTTTATGTATTCTAATAGAGGTTGTATTTTGGAGTAGTATGACAAAGGTTTTGTAGTTACATCCTTCATTTCTTGTTCCATTCTATACCAACTGTGCCTGATTATAACCACCTTTGGAAAAATTAGTATTTCACTATCTTGCTACTAATTATAACCACCTATGGGAAAATTAGTATCAATGACCTATGCCATTATTTCATAATTATAATCACGTATGGGAAAATTAGGGATAACACTTGTTTATCATGCCTTGAAGTACCTTGCCATTCTTATGTTGTATTGTTCCATTTTCCAACTTTACCTATTTTTTTTTAATTGGCTATTACACTAGTCAAATTCCTCCACTACAAGGTAGAACAATAGTGAGTTAATTTCCCATCCTCAGACTATGTATGAAGCACTCAATTTTAGTTTAGGTTAGCTCAGTCATCTTAATCCATGCTCTCACCATTTTGTGAGCACATTTTAGTTTGAACACTCTTATTATTTTATGAGCATGGACCATTTAGTGTCTTGTCATTCTCCACTCGAGTTGAGATACATAGATAATTCCAAAAAAAATTATAAAAATGATTTCAAAAATCCAAAAACATTGACCACTTGTTTGCCTTAAGGATTTTGGGAACCCTTACTAAGTCATAAGACACCACTTCTCATTTATTTCCCCATCCTTATTGGCCTGACATCTCATGCTCTCACCATTTTTCAAGTCTAATCCCATATCCTTCCATCACATCCATCATGTTTTCTTTCTCATCATTTTCTTCTATCTCATTTCTTGGGATAACTACATTTGGCCTAAAGTTTTTATTAGATATTACATCCATGAAACTATGTAGGTAGTATCCACTTGCCTAGTGCATCTAGAGAGATATTGGCCACCACTTCCTTTTCTTTTATTCCCCCATTTTATTTGTCTTGTTCTATTGTCTCTTATGGTCTAGGAGTAATGTTTGTGTCATATTGTTTGTACTAACATTATGATCAACCAATGTTTGTTTGTTGTTTCTATTTATTTTGTTTTATTTTATCTTTTATTTAATTGTTTATTTGTTTGCCTATTTATTTTCTTTATTATTATGCCTTGATTCAGTATATATACATTCATTGGGTGATTCCTTGTGCATTATTCTTGAATCCATGCATATCCATGTATCAACATTATCATCATGGTCTTTATCATTGGTGCATTATTTTCACTTGAGTATTAGATCATGTGTCATCCATTATAAATATTTTGACCAAGTCCTCATGGTGTTTTATCATGATGCCTACCATCATGTGCTACAGCAAAAATCAGCTATGAGAGTCTACATGGTAATGCAACATTGATATATCTTGTTGGAATTAGAAATATTTTTGATCTATTCCAAATCATATCTGATATATAGTAATTAAGTAATGAAATATTTTTTTCCCTTGATGTTTTGGATGAGCATCTCCATACTTTTAGGTTTCCCAAATTCATCTTTCTCCTTTGTACCAATTTGTCATCATATTCCATATCATGTTTTCCATTATTGGGGTATAATGATTATAATCACCCTTGGGAAAATCATTAAGTACCATCCCACTTTCTTTACCAAAGATTATAATCATTTTTGGTAAAATCATTGTGTTTCCATCCATTTGAAGATTGATTATTATAACTACATTTGGGTAAATAATTCTCTTTCTTTCACATAGCATGGGTATGTTTTTATCTTACCAATGATTATAACCACCTATGGTTAAATTATTATTTTCCCTTTTACTGGTTATAACCACCTCTAGGCAAATCAATCTCTTGTTACCATAAGCCTTTTTTAATGGTTATATCCACCTTTGGGAAAACCATTACCTTTTTTTATCACACTTGTGTTTATAATTACAATTGCCTATGGCCAAATCATCTTTTTTGTCTACATTAATTGGGAAAGCTCCATATGCCACTAATTATAATCATCTATGGGAAAATGAATTTCTTCCACCCCATTTTATCTTTTTGGTCCAATCCTTTCCTCCTTTTGAGGGATCAATTACTGACCTCTTTGCTAGCCACTCCCTCTAGGGGGCACCTATAGTTCATCTATTATTATTAAATTTGTAGTCATATAGGATCTTTCCATTATTTGAGAAGATGTTATTGTGCTTAGATCTTGCAATGCCTTCTCAAATAGAGGAAAGTTATACATACCTAAAACTGGCCACCAATGGCCTTCAACTAGACTTCAGACTGATTCCTACCAACCATTGCAAATTAATCCTAAGAATCACCAAACATCTCAAATCTACTTATGCATCATTAATCAAAGCTAAAAATATTTTTGAGACATCCCTAATTGGTATATCCTACCATATTCAACAAAAAACTCACATAAATTCATCACAAATCATCCTATGCCAACACTACACACAATTTGGCTTATAGGCCTATTGAGTGGGGCAAGTGCACACATAAAATCAAATATTGCAAGATTTAAATGGATAATAAAAAATAATTAACAAGATAAACCAAATTAAATTCTTATTTGAACTATCCATGTGTAATTAATGAATAACTTAAAAAGGAAATTTAAAAATATGAAATATCCTAGATTTTTCATGATTACCTTGTATGAGTTGTTAAATCTTTGAAAATATCTCACCCATGCCTATTAATTAAAAATCATTAATTATTGACACCTTTTAACTTTATTGGGGTTAATTTCCTCACTTATGTTAGGTCTAAACCCATTGCATGTTTAAACTACACTTTAACTCACCTTGAGTTAGGGTTAGTTCCTAAGCGTATAAATGTGAGCATTTTCCTCTTCATTTTAGATCTTGGAAATTGTAGAGTTACAATGAAAGTTTTGTAGCATGATTATATTTATAATTTCATAATTCCAAAATATTGATCCAAGCCACATCAAGCAAACATAATCCATATCAATCCATAATAGTGCTAAAGAGAGGAGCAAAGAAAATTCCATTGTCAAAGACTCTTTGAGCACAAACTAAGTAAGCCACACAATGATTCATTTAGAGCATTCAAGGAAGGTAAGATATTTGTTTTTATTTTTCATTTTAGTTGTCTTTTCAATTAGTTTTAGTCATTAATATCCTCCTAAGATCCATCTTAAATATGTTATCATGTTAGTGTGTTAATTTCATTATTTTATGGACTAACACAAAACTAAACTCCTGCCTATTTTCAAATTCCTATGACCAACAATTGATGCCATAGAGAGAAACTAAGAATCCTAATAATTTACTGGATGTGACATTGAAAATGCATTTGTAAGGATTTAGTCTAAATTTATATTTAAGAAGGTAGTCAAAGATGATGGAAAGATCAGAAAGATGAGTCTTGTGACATTCAACTTTAGTAATGAGGTCATACACATAGGTTTATACAATTTTGTGAATAATATCATGAAATATATGAGTCATTTCCCATTGATAGGTAGCTCTGACATTTTTGAGGCCAAAGCGAATTTTAACATAGTAATAGGTACCCCATTTCATGGTAAAATTTGTCTTATTTTGGGGTGATGTGATTTTGGTTATAGATTGAAAAACCATCCATAAGAGATAATATTTCATAACCTATTGTGAAATTGACAATGGCATATATTGAAGGTAGAGGGAAATTGTCCTTGGGATAATAAAGATTAATATTAAAAAAAAATTAATGCAAATGTGAATGACCATGGTGACCTTTTTTTGAATAGGGAATATATTAGAAACCCATTAAAAATATTCCATTAGTTTGATAAACTTAGCATCAAAAGGTTTGATAATTTCTTTATGGCATAAGGTGGAAACCTCAAGTGGAATTTTTTGTTATTTTTGGTGCACAAGTTTGGCATCGAGATAAGTGATGATATTGTGCACCATAATTATAGGGATAATAATAGGCATGTCTTCATAGGACCAAGTAAATATCACATGATATTTATCAAAAAATAAGATAAAGTTAGGTGTGAGTTCACAAAAAATAGTAATAGGTTGAGGGCATGATGGAGTACCATATTCAATGCAAGTATTTTATTTGATAAGCATAGCATTTCCATCTTGTAAATGATATGGTGTATTAGGTAAAGAATAAACTAGATTAGCTTTAGGTTCTATGCTATAAATGAAGTTATTACAACAAGGGGATTTGTTTTTAAAATTTCCAAGTTTTCGATGATGCTGAAGAAGTTGAGGTTCTTGGGCATGAAACAATTCAAGAATGGCTTCATCACTAGGCAAAGTGGGAAAAGGGAAATAATAATCAACATCTACTTCAAGATTGATAATGTGATTACCATTACAATCATATTCATAATGTATCTAACAGACATATGTGGCATTGGAAATCTAAAGTAATCTCAAGAATAGAAGGATTTGGTTGATCAGATGAGATTGGTTTATCATTAGATTTTTTTATGGGAAATCTAGGTGGTAAAGAAGATGCAAAATTGTTTGGATATTCAGAAGGTAGGATTTATTCGAACACCCAAGGAGTATCAAGAAGTAAAGTATTAACAATAGGTACATGGCCTTCGAGAGTTAATTCAAAATATATGGGAATGGTGTGAACATCATGGATGAAATCATGTATTTGAGATAATGTTTTTTTATAATTTTGAACATCCAAATCTTAGGATTGAGCTTGATCCATGATATAGTTATTATTATAGCTTGAAGAAATGGTACAAATTGAGATTCTAAGGGATTTTTTAAGGTGAAACTTTGAGATCATTGAATTTGCATGGAGACATGATTAGAGGATATTAAAATAATTTTTAAACTCCATATTCATTTCATGTGAAATCATATTATGGTTAATAAGGTTCCTAAGCATTGCATGGAGGGTGCAAATTAGTGATCTCATCAATGAGAGTAATAGTGTGATAATGAGGTAATAAAGAGGGAGGAAGCTATTTTGAGATATAAGGAGGTATCTTAGTAGTGTTGAAAGTATGCTTCAAGTCATTAGGTTCATCATCATTTAAATTATCAAGAGTGACCTATAGATCTATATTGATGTTGATGAATTTAGGCAATGGAACACTATTGATGGTGGGAGTTGTAGGAATGTGATATTGAGATTTTAGATTCGGAACTTGAATACTCCAAGGGTTGGGATTGGACTCATGCTTATACCATTTGTTTTTATGTAGGAATTTGATGCATTGGCTATTGGAAGAAGTAATATCCCTCATTATATGAGTCCAAGTGTGACCAAGGAGTATATTATAAGATAAGGGCAAATCAGGGATTATAAGTTTAGTTTGAAGGGTCTTAAGTTAGATTATTAGGGGAATCCAAATACAAACAAGTGAATTTTTATTAGTTTTATCAAATCCACAACATGTGAGGCAGGTTTTTTTGAGATGATCCTTATTATAGCTAAGTTGTTGGATAGGCCACAAAGATGTCACATTAGCACTAGACCCTTTATCATCTAAAACTTTATGAATAAGGGTAGTATTATGGATATTTTAATTAATAAGGGTGGATCATCTAAATGAAAAAGTATCTCATCATTAATTATATTATCTTCAATAAATTCAATGGATGGTTAGGAAGAAGGATAAATGGATTCAATTGTATGCATGTTGGTAGGTTGAGGCTTAATAGAGGTTGGTTATTCATCTATAGGAGATGGATAGTTAATTTATTATATTTATTTCATGAGGAACTTCTGATGATAATGGGATGTGTGAAATAACTCCATAAGGGTAATCTTTCAAGGCATGAAGTTAATTTCTTCAATAAAGTTCCAATGGGATTTAGAAGAACAACTAGTGTAAGGTTTAGAAGGTAAGGTAGATTTGGAAGGAATGGAAGTTATTGGGGGTTTGGAAGAAGGGGGTGTTTCCTCATGGGATTTTGAAGCTAAATGAGTGGTTATATTATCTTTGAGAAGTTGTTTTTATAAATATGGTTTCTTAGGTTTTTTGACAGGATCTATGTGAGATGGTTTACAATGATAGTTGACCTTAGTAATGTTAACATATTGAGAATTACTGTAATATTGGTCATAGTCAGAATCAACCACACAAACATCCTTGGTGTTTTATTAATGATTAAATTTGGGAAAATATTTTTGTTTATTATAATAAAAATCTTTGGGAGCTTGTCATTTTTGATAAATAGTGTTACATGCTTGATGACATAGTTGCATCATGGATTCATGATTGAAGAAATCACCAAGAATGTAGGAGATAGAAAATTTAGTAAGATATAAAAAATTCCATGGAAATGACCAATGTTGGTGTGGAACCAACAAAATTGATTAGGGTCATACCATTTATGAGAATTATTAGGATAAGTAAAGGGTTTAGAGGGTATTAATAATTGTTTCATTTGCTACACAGTTAGTGTGTGTGAGAAGATAGGGGATTGTTTGCTTTGACAACTCTTGGTTTGGTTTGAGGATTAGTTTTGGAGATGGAATTAGTATAAGTTTAAAAATATCCTTTAAGGAATTTGGTATTATATTCAAATTGCTTCATGAGGAAGTCTTGACATTTGGCTTGGTGAAGATCTTTGTTAATCATTTGAGTAGCAAAATTTTGAATCTTACATTGAAGCAAAGGAATTAAATTAGTTATAAAGAGTTTGAAAAAATTATCATTATTCATGTTATGGTTAGCCTTATGGGTCAGATATTTCCATCATTTGATAAAATCATGAGCTGATTTGGTGGGACATTGTTTAGCATTGATGAAATGGCTAAGGTAATTTTCGAGAAGGTCATTATGCTGAAACTCTTTAACAAGAGGATTGACTAAATCTTCAAGTTACGAAATGGAATGTTGGGGAAGATGGTTGTATCATTCCAATACATCACCTGTGAAGGTTTTAACTAGAATATTAGTTTTGGTTAAAGTATTAGTTTAAATCCACTCTTCATAAAGATTACTAAATTATTTGAGAAAGGATGTAGGGTCTTTAGTCCCATCATACTTGATAGTTTTAAATGTATTACTAATATCAATGGACATGATGAAAGGAGATAAAGGATCATTTTGGATATTTTGAAGCATTTTTTTATCCATGGTAGGTTAAGGAATAACATTTCTTAAGGCATTTATAAGAGGTGGAGGAATAAAATTTAGATTATCTTGAGTATTTATAACTAGAGGTTGATTAGCCATATTGATCAAATGGCATTGTAATTGCATCATTTGAGAGGTGTTATAAGTTTTCATTATGTGCATTTGTTTTATAACTTGTGAAATAAGTTGAGTCATATCAATTGGTGGGTTGGCATTTTTAAGAGAACTCCCCAATATGGTATTAGGGGGAGGGTTGTTGGAATGTGGATTACTAGTAGAATTTTTGGATAGATTGGTGTTAATTACTTCATATTATGTTTAAAATATTAAATATGAGAATTGTTTTGATAGGTAAAAAATAGATTGGATCCACCTACTTCATCTTCAAGTGTGATTTGAACCATGTTACAATCTACAGATGAAGGAGGGAAAGAGGTGCTCCAAGAGTGAGAGTTCTCTTGGGAGGTAAAGAAGGGGAGGAAAAAATACCCCATATAATTTTTATATGGATTTGAGTTATCTAGGAAGATTTTAATAGGGGATTTCATGATGTTTAAAGGAAATTAATAGAATTCAAAGGAATGAGAAACAAATAACTAAGTCATATAGATAGGAGAGTAAGGTTAACAATTAGATACAAGGTTGACCACATCAATAGTGTATTGCTAAAAAGGGAATTGAGTAAGAGTATAGAGTTAACTAGGTCGACTGAGTACTTCTGGATAGAAGGAAAATAATTATATAAGGTCAACCAGGTTGACTTAGTACTATAGATAGGGATAAATATAATATGATAAGGATACAAGGTTAACTAGGTCAACTTAGTATTGTAACCTAATTGTTAATAGAGGGTAAAGGGTTGATTAGGTCCACATAGTATTGTAGATAGAGGAAAACATAGTCTATAATAGACTGTGTCAAATAGAATGACAATGTGCTCAAATAAGAAAAAAAATTGCAATATAATTTGAAGAAATAAATGGAAGCAAACACAAAAACAATTGGATCAATGAGAATGATCCAATTGGGGTACATAACATAAAACCTTGCACTAACATTGTCCAATGCAAGTTTTTGCAATACAAGACACAATGATAAGAGAGTAGGTAGTTAATTGAAAAAATAAATGCTAACTAAGTGGTCATCCTAAGTGTTTTTATATTATTATAAAGTGATATTTTAAGTGTGATAGGGAATTTGGAAAAAAATAAGGAATGATAAAGTAATCTATGGATGGTTTCAGGACATTTAGGATGAAAGGGATCTATTTTGGCAATGGTACTAGCTTGGTATTGGGGCCTACCCCCTCACTTCATAATCCTAGAGTGATAAGGGTGTTAGGTGCTTTGCCAATATATACCATTAACCATGTGTTTATACTTGGCCAAAAAACCAAGTCATCTTCCTCATTGGTGATGAAATCCAAGTAGGTAGGCCTTGGGAAGACAAATGTTAAATACATTTTGAATATTGTGTGATTTTGTACTATGTGAAAAAAGAGAAAAATAGTGTAACTAAATGGAAATTTGAAAAACCACCTAATTAGACAATGTGAGATACTCTAATCATGCAAATAATTAAAAATGAAAGTGTGAATTAATTAATAGAAAATAATTATTAATTCCCAAATTAAAATGTGTATAGAGTTAGTTTAGATGACACTATATGTAAATAGTACTAAATAGAGTTGATTGAGTCACTACTATTCTAGAGAAGTAAGAGTCTTTAAGAACAAAGTTGACTACATTGACTTAATCTTTAAGATAAAAGATAGGATATAAAACTAAGTTGACTAGGTTGACTTAGTTTGTTATAGGATAATAATGTTAAAGACTATAAACTTGCATAAAATAAAACTATAAGAAAGTACTAAATTGATAAAGATAGAAAGAGAGGAACCTTGGCATGTTGGAAGATGATTAGGATTGAAAATTTTCTACTAAATTACCTTGAATGTTAATTTCAAGATATACAAACTAATTCAAATGGTTAAACCTAGTTATATAAAAACCTATTTGACTTAGTTTATTAATTTGGATGTTGACTAAAAGACTAAGTCAACTTGGTCAACCTAATTTGCTGATCTAGATGTTGACTATAAGATTATGTCAACCTAGTCGACATAGTTTATTATCTAGGACTAAAGAAAAATACTATGTCAACATGTCTAATCTAGTAACCTATATCTGATGAATATCTACATAGAAATAATAGATTTGTTTTGATATGATAGTGTGTTAAATCTACACACAAAATTTAGAACTATACTATCTTCATCAACATAGTATCATAAATATAGAAAAATAATAGAATGATATAAATAAAAGTGTGAAATAAAACCTATAAGGGTTATATTCATGTCATGTTCACTAGAATGTATGAAATGGGAATTGAAATAGGTTTACAAATCAATTCTATCTCAGAAAAGATCCCACTTAAAATTTTGATTGGGGATACATTAGATAATTGGGGTCATGACCAATATGGATTTTTTAGACCTATCTAAGGGATATCCTACCACAATAATATCACTATGGAGGGTTCCAAATCCTCCATTCAATTAAAACTACATAGTAACCCTAACCAAGTCTTATGTTTTCATATTTGCTAAAATAATAAGTAATGCAAAATCTAATCTAGTGCTCACCAAATATTGTGGCACAACATGGGGGTTAGTAAACATGCATAAGAGAATCCTATTTAAGCTATGTATAGGTAAAATTGTAATGTATGGAGAGAGAAATATATTCAAAAGTCATTACTTGTGTTACTTCTATCTACTAAAGAAAGGAGTAAAGTTAGAGAGACTTACCTGAAAGATGAACCCATCAAGACTCAATATCTCCCTTGGCCAAAGGTGTTTTTTAATATGTTGTTGTGGTTTGTAAATATCACTAAGAAATTCCAAAGCATCCAAGACTTCTCCATAGGACAATATTCTTCTCCAAGTACAAACCCTAAGCTAAGATTCCTCAAGTAGAATGGTAGAAGATTAGATTGTAAGGAAGCATAAATGAATAATTAACTCTTATTTTATCTTTAATAATGAAGAAATCATTGCTTTTATATAAGTGTATGTAACCCTAAACCCTTATGAAAGTTTAGGTTGACAAGGTTGACCCAGTTGACCTAGTATTGAAATTGGAAAAATAAACTAGGTTATGAACTATGTCATCCATGGCCAACCTAGTTCTTATTAATCTTTATAAATAACAATACAAGGTTGATGTGACCAAAAAAGTTATGTAAACTACAAAAAAGGGGTTTAAGTTAGGGAAATGGATAATACAATTGGTAAAAGACTAGAGAAGGGTGAAAAATAGGAGGTAAATCTTAGGGGAATGGTCTTCGGAGCTATTTGGATTAATAACAAGTGGTAAAAAAAAGATAATAATTTTTTGAAGCACCAATTTTCTACCCACCCCTTTCTCAATACACCCCATAGGGTATGCACTCAAAGATATTTAGACTTGATGGGTTCCTACAAGATAGAAAGCATTAGTAATCAATAAGTGTGAAAATATTATGTGTATGCACATGTTGCCTATGAACCTAATGACTATTGACCCTCTCCTAAAGTTTCATGACATCCAAAAAGCTCATGAATATGACAAGGATACTATGCAAGTGATTTGATCAAGTGTTGATTCTTTCTGACTCTAAGGTAGAAAGATATCAACAGGACTATGAGGACCTTAATTGAAGAATGGTTAGCCTTGGCATAGATAGTTGTAGGCCTTATATAAGATACCATGGAAATGATATTTACCTACTTTCAATAGGTCAACATCACTATGATATTCTACCTATATGACACCCCAATGGATAGAGGTGATTTTGAAGTTTGTCTAGATCACTTTGACCATATTGCAAAGATAAAAGTGGTAAAGGCCAATAAATTTAGAGCCAAGGAAATCCTTGAACTCTCAACTCAATTGAAAACAAGTATAAGCTAGGTTTCAAGTGAAAGTGTCCCTAAAGGTTCTATTCCAAATACATCAAAGACTACAAACCCATTCATAGGTGATTTTTTGGAGCCACCTATGAACTTGGCTAAGATAGACTAAGAGTTTTACCTAGTTTAAGTTATAGTGATGGAAAAGAAAGTACAACCCAAATATTTGGGAAGTGGATCTTCTCCAACTCATTAATGGATAAACTGAGTGTGATCCTAGGGAATCTCTTAGGAGAGTTGAGAATCTTTTGGTTCTTTTTGTTTTTTTAAATCTATGTAGTTGTAATAACCTTGAGTGTCCATCATGGCCAATTATGTGAATCTCATGCTACTTATAGGTGATCCCCATCTTCTATATATTTTATCTTATAATCCTTTGTAAAGATAGGCAATTTGTGTAACAAAACCCTATTAAAACTTTGATATAACACTTTTCTTTGTTTTAACCTTTTTCTATGTTTATGTAATTTGGTCCACTATTTATAAGTATTAAGTGAATTTTAATATATGAGGAATGATTATTTGCTTAAGTTACAAAGATAAATATGGTAGTTATATTGTGCATTTACTAGTGTAACCCCATGTATGTTATTTTTAGTCTTTTGTGAATAGCTTATGATTTATGTAATTTTAGTTATATAGTGTTTCAAAATAGTTATGTGTTAATCAATAAAAGTCAAATATTAATATTGATGACCCACTTTGTGGCTAAAGTTTGTGTAAATATTAAACCAAACATATAGTGGTATAATTGTGACCTGTCATATTTTAGTTCTCAAACACTAGCATCCTATGAATTAGAAAACCCCATTTTCTACCATACCTTACCCTCTTTTTAAGGTTTTATTTTTGGAAGTAAAATAATCATCCCTATTTTAGAAACTTATTATAGTTTGGTGTAGCTGAAATATTAAGTAAAAGTTTCCTCTATATGGTAATGTGTTCTAAGTGTAACCACACATATATTGAGCCTCCAATGGTAATAACTACTACTCTCTAATTAAAATGAGGTTAAACTTATCGATATTCAGATTGAACGAACATCAATCCTAAAATTAAAGAGGGGATATCTTTATCCCATGCATTGTCTTCTATTTTCCCCCTTTAAAACACTCAATATCACGAGTGCCTTCAGATGCCAAGATCTTAGGTGTGACAATAGCTAGTGCTAGAGGGATGTGATAAAAGTAACTATTTGTAAGAATCCAAGCCTTGAAATAATATTTTGTTAAGTGCATAATAGATACATCTTGAGAGGAAGCCTTGGTAAAGAAGTTTTATCCCACTAATTTTCCCTTAAATAATATGGAACTTATTCCCTAAATCACCATATATAGGTCTTGTCAAGGATTATTGATCATTTATCCCTTACAATTTCATATGAGATTCCTATCTAGTAGAAATAGACTTAGGCCCATAGTTATTCCAACTATCCCATCTTCTTAGGCTCCCCAAAATAAACCACCTCAAATGGCTACCCCAATAGCTTGGTTAGTCAAGTTGACTATCAATATTCCTAAATTCATCCATGACCTCCCCCAGAACCTATAAAGGTACCATCCACATTTCACACCTAGTGTAGGTCAGAATACTAAAGAACAAATATCCTCCTATAAAACCACCTTAAGGATTTTGAATTTGTAACATGAAGATGTATCTTGTAGGCAATTTTTGTTTACTTTGATGCATTTATCTTATGATTGGTTCCTTGATATCCCTAATAATTCTATTATAGGGTTGGAATAGTTTAAAAATACCTTTATTACTCAATTTAGGCAAGTCATAGACCCTAACATCCTCTTTCAGGAGTTTTCCTACATCAAGAGAGAACCAAATTAACCCATTAAAAATTTCAACACTAGGTTTCAGAAAATGTATAGTTGGGCCATTGTGCACTATCAACCAAATGTCCAACTATACATTGAAATGTACAATAAACCCTTCAATCCCTATATGGACATGTTCCTAAGACGAGACACCTTTGCAATATAACCACCCCTTGCTTATGTATAGGCCATAAAAATTGATAGATGACTCAACCTACAAGGTCAAATGATGACTCCCATTCTTAATTTCTTTCCAAACATGCAAGCTCTGAACCTCATTCCTAATGTAAATTGTAACTTGTCACCATCTCATCCACTAACTATAACTACCAAGCACCCTTTTATAGATGTTACCCCTAATAATCCATTGGGTTTTATTAACCTATTGAACAATGAATTAGTACCATAGATACAACATAAAGATACATTGGTAAATACAAATAATGTTTAAGCCATACCCTAAGAGTTAACCAAAAATGGTACAAAATAAAACTAATGAATCATTTGTCCTATAAATGTATACATGAATCTACAATATTGAAATTTATAACAATAACTTTACATACCAAAGGAAAAATAGAAACTATCATCCCCATAGTCAATCAAAGCCTTTCATAAATAAGTTTCCTAAAATTAACATTAATGAGATATCCCTTAAAAATTGGTTCCATGTGCATAAAACATCCCGACATAGTGATATTTACTACCTAGATTTATGTATCACCTTCAACATCTTGCAAAGATAGATAGAAGAATACAGGTGGTTTTAAACTAGCTAGAATCATCTAACATGGGTAGGGCCCCTAGTAATACCATGATATTAGAAACCATGGAGTTTCTTAGATGTAAAGAAAATGAGATATAAGAAAGCATTAGTAATGTATAATCCTCTAAAAAATTCTAAACGAGAAATTATAAACTTAATAATAGGGCACCTCAATAACCCAGTGCCATGTTTACACCTACCAATAATGGTTTAGCCCCACCAGATCATAATCCTAGGAATGACCCACCAACTCCAAAACCTCATGAACTGAAGGTACTGATAGAGTCTCAACTAGTTAAAAATAAGGTGGGATATAATATAGTATAGACATGAAGAATATTAAAGTGAATATTACTTTTCAACAACTTTCTCAAATCATTGAGAAACATGATCTTATTCTAAAATCCTTGACCAAAAAAATAACTCAGTAAATCCAAATGAAGTAAAAGGATCCTTACACTAACATATTTATTCAAAAAAATAAGTTTGAGAATCTTCCTTTATTTTAAATTGTAGACTATTTTGGAATAATCTACAAATTGTCTAGTAGACTTATGAGCTTTGGTCAATGTGATGCCACTAGGAATCTATGAAAAATTAGCTTTAGTTCCCATAAAATTAGAAAAATTCATAGTCCAACTTGATAATTCTAATGTTAAGTTAGTTATAGAGATCCTCAATGAATATATATAATAGATTCAAAACCTCAGATCCAATAATTCATGGACATTTAGGTTGTGGATATTCACAAAGCCTACATGATACTCCTTATCTATGTTGGTTAAAATCCTTGAATGGGTATATAGCTAAGGATTTTTCCCATATGCCATCACCTTGGAGAGGTGTATCCATTCATATTAGAGTAGATAACAAACCCTAGATGTAGCATCTAGTGTTATTATGGTATAAAGCCTATAGAAATAAGGGTTATCATTTCAAGTTCAATATGATTTGGGTCATCCCATACAAAATAATTGAGTTACTTAGGAATAATGTTTTTTTCCTCAAAAAATTTGGAGGGGACCTCCCACTACCTATGAATGGATAGTTATTAAAGCATCACTTCTTGATTGTACCTTATTGATCAATTTTAGAATAACAACTATTGGGTTGGTAATGTATATATTATTTTAGGTTTAGGTTAGTTTACTTATATTGTGTTTTTGTTTATGTTGTGTGTTTTCTTTTATCATTTTGTCTGTGATTTTTTTTTTCATGTTTGTTTTGCCTTATGTTTGGTTGGTTGATCTTACAATAGCTTATTTGATTCCAAGTCTCCCTCCATATAATGAAATACCTTATTCCCCATGATTGTAAAGAAAGACAAAGCCAAAAGAGAATGATAACTACTCTAATGGATGAAAAATAGTGAAAACTACTACCAATATTAAGAAATAGAATGTGAACCCCCAATATTGAATGCAATGATAAGCAAGCCAATTCTCCAAGATGCACCAAGAAAATTAAAAGAAACTAATTAAACACTAAACATGTGGATTGAGAAAATTTATACCTTAATAAAAGTCATGATAGGCACTCCAAATGAAAGGAATAAAGGTAATTTAAATTACTAAGTGAGAGCTCATCTAAATATTGGAAGCCTAATGAAGTTACTATACACATTAGCGATATTTATCTCCAACCCTGATATATCAAACATTAAATATTAGATCAAAGGAAGTCTAAATTTTTAAAAAAATGTTAATTTTATTCTTCAGAAAGGGTGATTTAGGCAACCTCCATTTTAGGCTTTCTATCTCGGTTGACAATGGATAAAGGTTAAAAGTGAGAATGAAAACATATCTATTAGGGATATGGATACCTATATGGTAGCACAATAATTATTGAGCCTTATTTCTTCAACCAAATTTATGTAAAAATGCATACCCCTTCAGAAACCTTCTAATATCCAAGATATACTCAAGCTTATTGAAGCAATCCATTCCATCATTAATACACAAAATTACCTTAGAAGGAATTAGAGCCTAGTATGTTATTGGTTAAAATAAACATGAGCAATATGTATAATCAAAGTGTATCAAATATATTTTAGCTTGATTATTTATATGTTCAATATTGGATGATTGTTGTCTAGGTTTTAAACACTAGGGTAATGTTTTCCCTATAAAGTCACCATTTGTTATGGCCAACACACCCCCTTTTTTGGATAATTGGGGGAACCTTATTAAAGTTCCCAATTTGAAGTGCTTGGATTTTTAGTCCTTATCTAAATAACATATTTCTACAAAATCATTAAATTTATGTCTTACCCCAATTCACCCAGTGTCTAACATGCATAAAATGACAATTGGTATGTGATTTAAAACCCCTGTGGACTTTTGGATTCAAGTATAGTCAAGTCCTTGTTTTATCCTTAGAATACTAAAACACTTTCATACTTAAATTTTTTTATTTTTTTTGTGCTATCTATTTTTCAAAGATTTGGACTTGTATTGAATTTCCTAGAGCCCTAGTCTCTCAAAGTCCTATGTGGCATCTCATAAAGCCTCATTTGTAAGAAGGTGAGTGTTTGAACTAATTATGTGCCTTCCTTTTTTTACTTGGTCATTTTTATGATTTTTTATAGAAGAAAAACCAAATGAGGAAGTGTTGTGTGGACCTATTTTTCATATCTATCAATATCCTAGACTTATCAAAGATGTCATAGCCTAGGACAACCTGACTGAATGAGAAAACACCATGTGGACCTGGATATCAAAGCTACTAGTTTCCTAGACCTGTAAGAGATGTTAGAGAATAGAAGAGCCTAGCTGAATGAGGAAGTGCTAGGTGGACCAATATGTTATATCTATTAGTCTTCCAATCCTATCACAAATGTTAGATCTTAAGAGAGACCAACTAAAAGAAGAAGTTTCATGTGGACCCACTATCAAATATTTTAGTATCTTGGATCTATTAGAGATGTCAAAACCCAAGATATATTGACCTACCATGAAGCCCATGTGGCCCCTCTATAAAAACTAGAGGAAGTGATTTGAGATGCCTTGAGATGGTCAATATGGAATACAGTCAAATTTTAAAGGCTAACCATAAAATTCTATGTATTACCTCAATCTTCTAGATGTTGATTCCTCCTCTTGATTTTGAATAGGTAAAATTTTGGGTTGCACCTAGGTGGCATCTATTTTAGGTAAATCCAATTAGCTATGGACATGTCGTTGTGATAAATACTACCTGGGATGCTATATAAGCAATATAGTCATGTGCCTACCATACTCTCCATATTAACTAAATGGGAAATTGGGTCCTCATTATATAATTCTAAATGTCTTTTCAAAGTCTCCAAATCTAGTAAGCAATATGTATTTGAAACCTATGAGTTTAGTTCTGAATCAATAAATAAATGAAAGGATCAAACACCCAAATCAAAGTTGAATTTGCATGGGGTGAGCCATAAATAATTATGAATTTATGAGATATTTTAGGACACCTATAAGTTCTTAATGGAAACCCTTTTTATTATTATTATTAATCCCATCTTACCAGATCTTGCCTCCTTAATTATATTTCATTACCATAGAGATCTATCCATTTTCCCCATGTTAATTTCATGCTCTAACCCTAAGGCCAAACTTGAATATAGGGACACCACTTTCCCTAAGGGCTTAACCTACTTAAAACATTATAATGACATATTCAAAGTAATTGATATTGTGTTGATGTCAACATCTAATGATGATGAGGATGGGGATAAGTTACAATATACCCTTTGGGTGTATCTAAAGTGTGGGTTACATAAGGCAGTACCCAAGCTAGAATTTTTCTCTTGTGTAGGCCTCTTCATCAAGTTTTTTACTCACTTTTAAGTGAGTATAGGATGGTGTTCATGATCTAGTGTGTTTTAAAATATTATAACATAGATCATTGATATTTTAGGGAGTACATTCAAATCCTACTATAACAACCATGAATATACAATCTCCTATGACACCACTACATTTGATACATAGACCAAGACATATAATATTTATGATGTCTTTAATGAGTGGGTGAAGAACGTAGATGCTAAATGGGTTAACAAGGTAGACATATACTCTTACATGGTTTGCACCTTCAAGGAGGGGACCCACATAGAGATGATACTACTAGATCAACTATTCAAAATGATTGACTACACACACATCAATCTCTTATTCATTCCCCTATTACATATAGTCTTTAAAAGGGATCAAGTCCCAAACCTTAGGGGAATGATCAATTTAAACCTTATCAATGTGTTATTAGATGCTCAGGGTGGAGGTAATTTTTATATGATGAGTTACTTGGTGGAAATAGTGTAAAAAACCATTAAATTTAAGCCATCTACCTTTCCACTATGGGTTATTAGAGGTGTAGTGGTCCATGTAGATTTTTATAAACAATATCAAAACCATTATCAAAACCACATATAGGATATTTGTGATTCGTTCTACCTAGTGGTCTATATGGCCATAAATGAGGTATTCATGGCTCATCTCTCTAATTAAATAATGTATTATCTCACCCCCATATGAAATTACTAGTAATATAAGGATGACACCATCATCTGAGTGATTGGTACCCTTAAGGCTTCCACCACTTGCCTTACAAAGTTATAGACTAGTTATTATAGCAATAGATTACTTATCAACTAGTTAAGGGCATCCTTGATCACTTTATAAATCACTAGTAGAAGGATTTCCTAGCCTTTCCCATCACCATTAGGAATCATGTGTACCATATTATTCCCCCATTGTATAATATGGTTGTAGGTAGAGATTATTACACCCTAGGTAGGGAATTAAATAGAGATTAAGAGCTCCATGACAACATTAATTCCCATGTGAATAGGTATCAATCCTAGATAAACATAAATTATAGCCACTAGCCTAGTAAGGAATATGAAGTCCACATCAACCCTATAGATGAAAAGGAGATGCTCACCTGAATTGAGCTTAGGAAGAGGAAAAAATTGAAGTAGGTTTAGCCTAGGCCATCTTCCCTAGTTGGCCCAACCTATTTTTTGTGCTAATATAGAACCAAGAGGATGTTTAAATAACTCCTCTTCAAATTTAGAATAAAATATTATAATTATTCCCAACTCCTTCTCCTCCTCAAGCTTATCCTCCATGACTATCTACTCTATCTACACCACCTATTGTGGTTCTATTTATTTAACCAATGATTGTACATATACTATTGTTTTATATTATAAATAACCCAAAGGTGAGCCCCAAACATACCATAAATAGGCTTCAATATAGGTCCATTCCCATGTTCCCACCATTCCACCAAAACCTAGTGGAGCCCTTTCTATTTTCCTATTCCTACAATTGAACACTCAAGTGAAACCTCCCATCTTTCCTATTTCACCCCTCCATAGTTCACCCAAGTGCCTAAATATTCATCTATGCACACTATCCTAATATCACAATTTCCCTCTACCTAAGTCATTCCATCTATAAGAATCCCAATAGCACCTCCACTATTTCTTCCATATGTTTGACCACCTCTAAGTGTTCCTTTTTAAATAGGTCTAGTTTCACCCATAAAAATAAGTGCACTCATATGTATATTTAAATTTCCCCCAATCTTGTTTATGGTACATATAGTGTCCTAATAAGATCCTCAGTCATTCCCATTTATTTATTCCACTAAAAACTCCTTCCATCATAGTAAAGTAAAGTAATTTAGGTAAAAGGCCTAAGAATAATTAAAAGGTAGCTTTGACTATTCACTCCTTGTTGTTCCCCATATCATTACTATGCCTCCATTTTCCATTATTATATATACCCAAGGATTTGGATTTAATCATACAATTTCATCCTTCCTCTTAAATGCCTCTCCCTTATGTCATTACCTCATATGTCAATTTAACCTATAACTAGTGGCAGACAAAGATGTTCCCATGGTATTCCCCTTTCATCATGCCTAATTACACCCCCATACCTCCTCCTCTTCTATTTATCTCATCCTTCACTCCCTTAGCCTCATCCATTCCTCCTTCACCTAGGATTTTACCTATCACCTCCATCTCTACCACCCCTCTATCACCCCCTTCTACCCTAGGAGTATCTATGGTGTCATAGGCTAAACCCAAAGTGTAATGGGAGTTTAATAGGACCTCAAGGGACATAAGGAGGATCCTCACATATAAATTAATTAGAGGAGGATATCTTGTGATATGTAAAACTTAAAAAAACCTCTTCTCACTCGATAAAAATAGAACATCCAAAAGAGAATAGAAAGTGGATGAATATCCAATATCTATGATATGGGCCATGTATGATATGTTAGATAAAATCATCGAATACATTTAGTATTAGGTTTAGATGCTTGAGTTACACGTGAATATCACCTTTCATGTGGAATTTATTAGGAGAGTCAATGAGGCCTACATACAACTCTTCTCATCCATTAGTGAGATATTTGAAGCACTAGCCTAAAACAAAGAACATATCAAGTGGGCCCATGTGTACTTATAAATAATTAATCTCATAGACAACAAGTGTAGGAATATTTCCATGGTTATTCATAATGGTGTGTTCCTAGAGCTGAAACTCATGCTTACCCCAAACCTAAGCCTCTATCAAATGTATGTTGGGATTATGAGGACCTTAATTAAAGAGTGTTTAGTCTTGGAATTTATGGTTGTGTGCCCTCTAGAAGAGATCATGGAAAGGATGTTGAACTACTTCAAGGAGGTCAACATTAGTGTGTTATTCGACTCAAATGTCACCCTACTAGATAAAGGTGAGTTTAAAGTTCACTTAGGTCACTTTGACCAGGTCATGAATATAAAAATGGAAGAGGATTATAAATATGAACCCAAGGAATTGATATATCTATTAAATCATTATACAAAAAGCATCAACTAGGTTTTAGAAGTGAAAGTGTCCATAAAGGCTCTATTCCAAGTACATGAATGACTCCTAACCTAATCAATGAAGATATTTTAGTAGCCATCTATGATTTTGTCTAAGATATATTAAGAGTTTGACCTAATGGTATTCAT
The DNA here is from genome assembly GCA_037957365.1 of Torreya grandis. Classification (NCBI taxonomy): domain Eukaryota; kingdom Viridiplantae; phylum Streptophyta; class Pinopsida; order Cupressales; family Taxaceae; genus Torreya; species Torreya grandis. The sequence goes on along the minus strand of JARHVA010006155.1, from coordinate 64,592 downwards.
GTTAGTGTCCAAAGAATCACAACCCAAATAGGTGGGAGGTGGATCTTATCTAACTCATTAGTAGATAAACTAAGTGGACCCCTTAGGAATATTTTAGGAGAGTGGAGAATCTTTTGGTTTTTTTTTTTTTGAGTCTATACTATTATAACCTTGAGTATCCATCATGGCCAAGGATGGGAATCTAATGATATTTGGAGGTGACCCCCATCCTTTATATATTTTAAACTACAATCTTTTGCATATGTTAGAAATTTGTGTTAAAAAATCCTATTAAAAATTTAATAGAATTTTTTTGTTCTTTTTAACTTAGTTATATATTTATGGAATGTGGTCCACTATTTATAAGTTCTAAGTGAATGTTTATGTATTATGAATTATTATTTTCTTATGTTATAGACATGAATATGGTATTTATATTTTTCATTTTCTATTATAACCCCTTGTATATTACTTTTCAGTTTTTCTTGAAAAACTTATGCTTTATGTATTTTTAGTTATAGAGTGTTTCAAAAGATTTGTGAATTAATCACCATAAATATTTTGAGTATTTACATTATGTGAAGGACCTGCAAGTCAAATATTCATATTGGTTCCTTTTCAAACTTTTCCACTAGGTGGCTATTTTTTTTTTAAATGATGAAATAGGAATATAGTGGTACAACTATGACTTGAAATATTTCTATTATTAGGCACTAACATATTTTGAATTAGAAACCCCCATTTTCTACCTTATATTGCCCTCCTATTTATGTTTTATTTTTAGAAGTGAAATACTCTCCCTTGTTTTAGAAAATCAATAAAGTTTGGTATATTTGAAATATTAAGTAAAGGTTTCCTCTATTTAGTAATTGATTCCAAGTGTAACCACACATATATTTAACCTTTGATTGTAATAATTTATGCTCTCTAATTAAAATGAGGTTAAATTGTTCAATATTTAGACTAAACTAGCATTAGACCCAAAATTAATAAGGGGATATATTTATCCCATGTGTTGTCCCCCAATTTTCCCCTCTCAAACACTCAATCTCATCAGTGCCTTTACACATCAAGATCTTAGGCATGACACCACATTGGTTTAATACAATCAAATAAATACATAATTTTAATAGATTCCTTGTTGAAAAATAGGAAATATGCATTCATAAACAAAGGGAATTAAAATCTACAAATACCCCAAAATATTCTCACCCACTTTATTGTATTTTATTGCTCCAATATGGAAATAACATGTCTCTACACAAATTTTCATCTTGTTCTCTCCAATATCTTGAAAAAATAAGAACCCTTACAAAATTTGGATTTTGCCTCCTTGTACCATCACTTGCTTCAAAAAGGAAGTTGAAAAGTCATTTATTTGCCCATTCTTGATTTTGTTTTTTATTTGAGAAAATTCACAATATGAAATGAAATTTTCAATTTGTATTTACAAAAAAATATTATTTACAAAAGGAATTAATTTATTAAATGACCAAAAATGTATAGTCATTCAATGAATTAAGTTAATGTTAATTAATTATAAAATAATTAATAATGTAATCAAGTTTATTAATTCCTATCAAGTACACCATATCAAATTTTTAACCTACTTTATGTGGGATAATAACAAAGGGTGCCTTGTCCATGGGGTTATGGACTCCTATAAAATATCACAAAAAATAAGGTAATATAAAAAGTGATGGAAAATGAAGAAAATGTTGTAGTGAAATTTGGATGGCCAAATTTCACTACAACAGCTAGCTCTAACTATGAGACTACATTCCTTGGTAGAATGTAGGATAACTCTAGAATATGTTGGTGACCTTTACCTCATCTAACTTTCAAGTGCACTCAAAAATATAGATCTAACCAACTGACAACCAATTTTCCTATCACAATTGTATGCTAATGAACATGAAATATCAAGTTAGATCATACCTACCAAAATGTCCTAAAAATATCCACTACTCTTATCCCATGATATATATTTGAAACATATACTTATTTTCATGCTGAAACAACCTAATTTAAAACAATTTTTTTTATTTTACATATATTTTGTGCATATTTCTATATTTTCCTCATTTATCTAAGTGCCTCCCATTAGCATTTGGTCATAAAAATTGAAACATTTATCATAAAACTAATTCTTAGGTAGGTTCATAGGGTAATCTCATTTTATAATAATCTTATCTTTGGATTTTTGATACACTTAGATCCATATATAACCCCACCAATTGAACACTTTCAAAATTCCATCATGTTTTGAGTTAAAGTCCTCATCTTGTCGAAGAAGATATAGTCAACCTATCCAAATTCATCATTAAAATCTATTGCTCTTACTTTCACTCCCATATTTTTTATTCTCATAATACATGTTTATATCCTTGATGAGGAATTGATTCCTTTGGACAAATTTATTTCTTTTTCACTTGTATGGATCTATAGAATTATTGCAAAAACTACCCTTTTCTTATCATCAACAACTCTCAAATTAGATTTTATTTGAAACCTAGTATGAAGAGAAATACATTTGGAGTTGTATTATCATTTTCATAAAATTTTATGATCTACACTTATAATAATTAGGAATATGTATAATCTAATGCAGATCAATATACCACAATAGCTATTGGTGGGCCAATATGCCCAAATATTTAATATATGCAAAAATATAGTAATCACCTTTAAGGTAAGGAAACACCATACAATACTCATTTGGGAAGGAATAAATCCAAAATGTCTCTTCAAGTGGACAACCTCTAATATCCTCTTAAAATAGAAGACTCAATGCTTACTTTATTCTTTTACAATGATATTCACCTCCTTTATATATAATTTTATATAACTAACAATGGATGGGTAATCTCTTAATCCTAATGTAGGCCAACCATTACCCAATACACTAATTCCACAAGATATTTATTTATCCAAATATATTAAACCTATATAACTAATTAAAGGGGATGTGTGCCATATGTCAGCATCTCCATCAACCCATATACATTAAATATCATATCCCAAGGTACATAACATTCCTTTTCCTTGACATGTTTTATCCCTAAAACATAAGAATAAACCACAAAATGATTGTGCTTCAAATCATTTCACACTTGTCTCCAATCTCGATCATATAACAATATATATGCGATCATGGTAGGTGATATCTCTATAACCTTATTTCCAAATGCCATTGTGTTACCCTAATTCCATTCATGATCTTAACTATACTGCCTTGGTGTCTATGCATAATTATTCCTCCTTTGATTCCATTAATCATATTCTATTATGCTACTCTGATTCCCTCCATGACTATAGTATTTATTCTCCCATTCATAGTCATAGTAGTGTTCTCACTAATTCCATGTTCCAATGTTGCTATGCTACTCTAATTCCATGCCTAACCATAGTAATTCTTCTTTGGATTCCTTGCATAGCCATAGTGATTAATAATCTAATTTCATATATATTCATGGCTCAATGATTTTTTCCTCTCATGATTATATGGGTGTCTATATACCTTAACAATTTTTGATAATTTGACCTTTTGAATTTTTTACTTTACCTCCTCAACCTTTTATTTTGGTGGTTCTTTTTTATCTTGACTAGATGGAGTGTGAATTTTTACTTTTATATTTTCTTCATATATGTCATCATAGAGATCTTCCTCATTTTCTTTGTCACATGTTTCAATATCATTCTCATGCCCTACCTTGACTATTATTTATGCTTTTCCAACTATATATCCTATACAATGACTCTATTTTTACTATACCAAAACTTCATGAACTTCCTATAAATAATTAATATTTATTTATCCCAAAGTATCTAACCATGGATATATAAGAACCATATCCACACCATCCATATCCAAATTATAAAAATCTAAAAAAAAAACATATGTCCATAGTGAGTTTTCAATCTTCAAAAATTTAAATATTCTTACCATCTATTTGAGCCTCATTGATATTTTTTGCTTGAACTTGTGGATGTTGGTCAACATCCATGTTGATTAAGATATACTTTCTTTAGGTTTTAGGGACATAATGACCTTATTCTTTTGAATGCATCCATGAAAATGACAAATTGACTATGAGTTCTTTGGAACCAAATTATTTGAACCCTTATCATCTAATACGTCTTCCTCCTCTTTAATATCCTCTACCTATACTTATACACCTTATTTATCTTCTTCATCATAAGTATTATGAGTTGTTTCTACTTATTCATAAGTGCTTGAATGGTCTTCTTCATTTCCATCATCAAAATTATTTTCTTCCTCTTTTTCCATATCCTGATCCTTAACCTCTCCTCCTGAATCATGTGTAGATCCTTCCTCATAATCATTATTTACATACTCCTTTTATTATTCTTATTCTTATTCTTCTTCTTCATATGCACTCTCTCCTTTTTCATCTATATTTTATTTTTCTTTTATACCCCATCAATCGATGACAATTTGTTCCATTATTTCCCATGAAAACCTCCATATTTCAACTGCTAGTTGAGCCCACTAGAGTTATGTTAGACCCGTGAAATAAAATGACAAATAATTTATCCATGTGATTATATCACAATAATTATTATTAAAATGGATCCATCATTATATAACATCAATATCCTCTTATCCATAAAAAAAATATAACTCCATGATCTACACATAAACTAGGGTTAATGAACAAACCCTAAAATTTCAATAAATCATGTAATAATGATAAAAATAGTCCCAAATTTTTATTGCAGATTCTATGTATGATATTTGAAATTTAATTAAAAAATTGAAAATATTACAAAAACTTCAACCTATAAAATATGGCCTTTACAATAAATATATGAAAAATCATAAAGTTTCAATAAATCACTTGAAACATTTCAAAAAACTCAAAACAAATTACTATAACTCTTCTATGTGTTGATACAATATCAATAAAAAATTCAAAAAAAATTCCTATATTTTGGTAGGTATGATAAAATAATTATAACCCCTAAAATATTAATAAATACCTCAAAATTTATCATAAAAACTTGATTTTTTACTGTGACTTCCTAAAAAAATTATTTATCTTTAGTAAAATAGTTGTGCAAAAATTCACAATTGATTGCAAAATATTAACAATTCCACAAAACTAAGGTTTTTCCCCATATAGATTTACCAAATCAAAGTTATAATACCACTTGTTATGATACACATATAATAATTGGAAATATAAAAATAAATGTAGATTAACACAACATAATAGATATTGATGGGCCAAGATGCACAAATATTCAATATATGAGAATAATCACCCTCAAGATAGGGAAACACCATATAATACTCCTTTAGGAAGGAATAACTCCATAATGTCTCTTTGAGGGGACATCCTTCAATATCCTCTTATAATAGAAGACTTAATGCTTACTTGATTTGTTTACAATGATATTCAACTACTTTATATAGACCTTTACATAACTAATGATATATGGGTAACATCCTAGTCCCAATGTAGGACAACCATTATCCAATGCACTAATTCCAAAATTTACTCATTTATCCTAATATATTAGACCCATATAACTAACTAAAGAGGATGTGTGCCACATGTCTACATGTCCATCAGCCATATACATTAAATATCATATCCATATATACATAGCATAGACCCAATCAACCCCTAAATTGGGATTGTTTGAAACATGTGTCTCTTTTATTTTTTCATGTTTTTGACACACAATGTTTACTAAGTATTCATACTCTTTTTTCAACTGAAATATTTTCATACCTAAAACTAAAATTATACCATATGTAGTACTATAAAAGTAAAATAAATAGAAGAATGAGTTGTGTTCCCTCATTTCTATGCCTCTTTTCAACAAAGTCACCAATATTCTATTTTAAGGGGAATATTTCCTTAAAATTTTAGGAATCATAAGGCACCTTTTCAATCCATAGAAGACTCACCAAAAACTATTGGTGTAAAAATAGGTAATTTTGGTATTTCTTGGTTTTTGGCTCACCCAATTTGAAGTGACACTGTTTCACCAATCGCTGAAGATATCATAGTAGAGAATCCCGATTCTTATCTAAAATTGATACTAGTAGTTCCCTTGTTTTATTTTAATATTTTTAGGGTTTTGTGTACTTGATAAATAAAATTACAAAAGTAAACAAAATAAAAATAAAAAGGAAAAGGGGAGAAACCCACAGTGGGATAAAAATATAGAACCACTAGGACAACTCAACACAAAATAATAGAAATGGAATTATTTTTCTCATATAATAAATAACATAGAATAAAAATGGGTTTTGGGAACAAGACTCATGCTTAGAAACACAAAGTCTTCTCATAAACTTGATTTTACATTGAGATCAAACACATAAAAACTCATGGACATCAAGGAAGTTCATACATGGGGGATCTCAACATAAATTTTGGAAAACACCATTGGTTGCATATAATCAAATAAATGTAGAATATAATAGAGTCATTGTTAAAAAATAGGAAATATTAATTCATAAATAAAGGGAATTACAATATACAAATACCCCAAAAGAGTGTTACTCACTATCTTGCATTTCATTATTCCAATCTAGAAATACGATGACTCCACATAAATTTGTAGCTTACTCTCTCCAAGAGCTTGATAAAAAGTAGAATAACCCTTACAAAATTTGGGTTTTTCCTACTTTTAGCACCATTTTATTCACTGAGGAAGTTGAAAACTCATTTATTTTCCCATTCTTGATTTTCATTTTTTGGAAAATTCACAATATTGAATATACTATTCAATTTGTATTTATAAAACAATATTAATTCTAAAAGGAATTAATTTATCAAATGACCAAAAATTTATAGTCATTTAATGACTTAAATTAATGTTAAGTAATTATAAAATAATTAATAACATAATCAAGTCAATTAGTTTCCCATCAAGTCCACCATATCAAATTTGTAACTTACTCCATGTGGGATAATAAAAAAGGGTGACTTGTCCATTGGGATATAGAGTCCAACAAAATATCATAAAAATTAAGGTAATATGAAAATTGATGGGAAATAAAGAAAATGTAGTGAAATTTGGATGGCCAAATTTTACTACAACAAGACTAGGGGTAAGAATTCCCATGGCCCTAATAAAAACATATATGGTCTCTCAACCATTTCATATGTCAATGAGGCATGGTTTCCTTTGATGGATATTATCTTGACACCCAAAAGTATCATAGCCTTGGGAGAGATTATTAGCTCCAATTTGATTCTAAGAATCACAAATTTAGGAAGCTTACTACATGGTGACTTCAATATTATGTCTTATGTGGTGGATGTTAAGACTACAATTGTGCACTCTACATATGAAGTTCCTTAGAAACCAACTATAGAATACCTAAATTATAGAATTTGTGATTAATTAAATTATATCCATGTTCATAGGTTTAGGAAGTAGATGAAAAGGTTATTAAAGACAACATATGGTGTAAAAATCCATATATGAGAATAACATGACTAGACTATTAGATCCTATAAATAAGACTATTCTAAAATTTTCTGACTACTGATTTTATCCTAAGCACACTATAATTATAATATAAGGCACCAAGGCAAGTCCTTTGTACTTACCTTGACTTATGCCTAACAAATTGGCTAAGTATGAAATTATTTCTCAATTAGATGACATTATGCACATTTATTTATGAAGGACTAAGAAAGTATCGATCTACGCAATCCTTCTCAGCATTGGACATATGCAATATACAAGGTGGGAACACTTAATTTTTTTTAAGAATATTAAGGATTCGTTATGGATTGAACTGGTCATCATGTATTCATTGAGACCCTAGGAAAAATGTTAGGAAACATATCAAAAGATATGATAGGAAATAAAAAATCAACTATGGTTAGAAATCCTAGTCATCATAGCATATTCATGAATGCAGAGGATGACATTAAATTTGTAATTAGGATCATAAAGGTAAACATTTCAATGATTTTAACATAAAGGATACCATATGATCCCACAATTACTAAGGAAGATGTCAAATGGATTGAAAAATAATAGTGTATATATAAACTTGTTCATAGACCTCCTCCTCACATAAAATCTAACATACAAGAGAAATTTGGCCCATCTAGGGAAGAAGATATTGAATAAATATTAGAGGCTACTCCAATTTATCCTATATACATAATCATTTTTGCTTATCCTCAACACATAACTAGTGAAGAGAGACACACAAGTCCTGCTACAATAAATGGAATATTTTCAATATTGCCACTACCTCTTTTGACTATATCTAAATAAGTAAGTCTTTCTAGTTTATTGTCTCATGTTAAAATTATTTATACTCCTAGGTCACCCTACTCCTAGGTCACTAGTTATTTTGACACTACCACAAGCAATAATACTTAGTCTTCTAGGAAACCACTTTCACCACACATGATTCCTCTATTGGTCACTACTCCCTGTATTTCATTTCCACTTGTTACTATTACATCCCCTTCATCTCCCATTCCACCTTCTACAATGATAACCCCTAATACTCTTAAACTAATAATTACCTACAAAAATAATCTAAATAATCTTCCTATTTCACCCCAAAAGGTGGAACTATAAGGGAAGCATGTAGAAATTCCCAAGGAAAGGGAGGATATAAGAAAGGGTAGAATGATATTAGACCCTATATAAATTTATGATAGTGAAGAAGAAGACAAAATATGTGGAATGTAATAATAATGGGTGTCTAAGACATACATCGAGGAAATAAAGTTATTTGATGAGACAATTGAATTAGATGACAAAGATGAATGGATGATTAAAATAAGTACTTAGTCCAGAGGGACTAAAATATTAGGATAATTTAAAGATGTTAATCAAGGATATGTTGGCTTGATGTCCACATAATTTTTTTTAGATGAATAAGGAGATGCAGAAGAGGATGTAGAGTTAAAAAAATATAAACCTCAATATAGGGGTCATCATTAGCTACACCCCCATACTCTCCACCTTAGGGTATAATGGTGACAAGTACAAAAACCATTTCCCTATCTGTCCTTCTAAGGTTGTAAGTCCACCAATCACTCATTATTTGATGGATTCATCAAGTATTACTACTACAATGGGTATGGTATATTATATTCATTTTTTACATTATTTAAATCAAATGAATAAGCCTCAAATAGATATAATGCCAATTTTGTCTAATATAACCCTATTTTACTACTGTCAATATTATTTATACTACTGTAATTATTGGGGTTGTATATACATCAATTAAAATTTAATTATAAAATATACTTTGCACCTAAATGACATTCATTATTTAGTGGAACCAATTGTCAGTCCCACACAACATCAATGGCAGTAACATTTGAATGTTGAAAATATTGTCATTGATGTCAAAGGTCTAATATTATTGGTGATAAAGGCCCCATTGTATTTAATGATGTTTGTAATAGTTATGTATTGGATAATTTGTGTTAATATTTATTTAATATTAATGAATATATTTTTGGTTGCATATAAGACAAAAGAAGGGCCCATGGAGAAGTTAAAGAGTCATGGGGTAAAGACAAAAGAAGAATGGGATGCATTTTCCCATGAATAGTCATCTTGGAGAATTATAAGAGTTACCAAGTGAATAAAAAAGAGGAAGGGTGAAATTTATCATAAAGGGACACTTTTAGGAATAGGAAAAGTCACCAAGATAAAGACAAAAGAGGAAAGGACACTTTTTCTTATGAAGGGTCACCACATGACTTTTCAAATGCAAGGATATGAAGGGCCATGCAAATTTAGTGCCATTTTCCATGAGGATTTAAGGGTCACAAAGGGATAAGGCCAAAGATCATTTGTAAATCTATAAATAAAGGCATGAGAATCCATTTTTAAAGTGTGAGAAAGAGTATGATTTGTAATTTTTATATCTAGCTTAGAAGAGCAGAGGAGAGAGAGGAAAGAGATATTGTAATGAACTATAATATTTTGAGATAACAACATTGAGAGATAGTTGTGTGGTAAACACAAAATGGGTTGGTGATCTTGTGGGTTGGTACTCATAAATTATTGCTATGTTGGTGCTTAGCAAAGGGGTTGGTGCTCCTATTGGTTGGTACTCATGAATTATTGTTATGTTGGTGCTCCTATGGGTTGGTGCTCATGAATAGTTGTTGTGTTGGTGCTCAGTAAAAGGGTTGGTGCTCTTAAAATTTGGTGATTATGAATATTTTAGTTTGAGTTGGTGCTCATTCATATACTTGAGATTGTTCTTTGTGGTTTTTCCCACATTGGGTTTCCATATTAAATCTGGTGTCTCTCTTTATCTTGTGTGGTGCTTATTATTTCAATTTTATTGCATATCTTGAATGTTTGTTAAAGTGGAATTTGATTAAGGGAAATTTTATAAGATTTATGATATAATGATGCATGCCCCCCTCTTAGTATATCCTATGCTTAACAATTGGTATCAGAGCAGGTTCCTTCAGAAAGAGTTTAACAGCTTAAAAGTAGATCAAGGAAAGCACAAGATGGCCAAGTAGCTAAAGAAGGAGAATCAATAGTTGAAATCTATGGTTGAGTCTCTTAAGGAATATGTTTGTATCTTGGATTCTAAGTTGGCTATAGAAGCAAAATAAAATAAGATATTTATTCAAGATCTTAAGAATCATCTAGAGGTTGCAAATTCAAGTTTGAAATCAAGAGAAGAAGGGTGTAATCAGTTGAAGGTTGAGTTAGGTTATTTAAAGGAGAATTATGAGAAGATCATAATCAAGATTGAGAAATATCATGAAATATTAGTCCAAGGTAAGAAGGATGCAAGTTTTGAAGGAAAATTAAAGAAGCCAATCAGGTAACCTAATGCTTTCAAGTTTTCAAATTCTTTTCATGGCCATTATTTTATTTGTCATCATGTTGGTCATACGGCAAGAGATTGTATGAGGAGAAGCAATCAGTCAAAGGGAGATATCAATCATATTCAAGTAAAAGGTATGAGAAATGTTGTTTTCATTTGTTTCCATAAGATTGGCCATATTGCTAAATTATGTCCAATTAGAGTAAAGAGATTTTTAAGGTATGAGAAGAGCCAAATTTAGGTTTGGAGACCTAAGATAGTAAAAGTTGATCAGGTTGAGTTTAAGAGTGAAAATAAATTACTTTCTATAGTGAATAAAGAATGAGATAGGAAGGATTGTGAAGATTCTCTTATTGCATTTAAGAAGGATCCTTGTCAAGGTAAGATAATTACAAGAGTTGAGAAGATGAAAAACATCATGAATGTTGAGGTTATTAAGTCAAATAATTTAGACATGCTTAAACGGATTCTAAGAGAAAAACACAAGAAGATCAAGGAAGTAACAAAGGATATGTGGGAATCTCTTGAGATTTATTTCTAGGACCCTTTGTGTGGGGTGTCTCTTCTAGGCTTCAAGGAGACACTTTTAAGAAAAATTGAATCATGGCTGATGCTATTGGGTCTTGGCTATGTTGCATGACAAGAAGGCTAGTTGGTATATTAATTTGTATATCATTTGAGGAAATTGATTTTGAATAAAATTTTACACTAGTGTTAAGGTTAGAGGCTATTAGAATGTTTCTTACATATGCAATGTTTAAAATTTCTAAAGTGTTTCAAATGGATATGGTCATAAGAAATTAGAATTTTGAAAAAGAGCTAACAATTTTAGAAATAAGGAGAAGGAGAGTCAAGTAGAGTCAAGAAAAAGCTACAACTCTTTTTCTCCTCTATCAAGATTTGATGAAGAGGCCATAATATGTTACAAATATAACAACTTTAGACACATAGCTCAGTATTGTATAAGTGTGTTCGAGTCAGTCAAGAAGGACTAGAGTTTCAAGGCTCCATTCATTAAGAAGAAGGTTCAAACATCTTCATGGTAGAAGAAACAACCTGAAGATTCTATGTTCGTTCAGATAGATTTGCATACAAGAAATGAATATCAACCATGGTTCATTGATAGTAGATGTTTGAGGCATATGATAGGAGATAAGAGTAAGTTCATAACACTAAAGAAGATCAAATGGTGGCACAATGAAATTTAGAGATAAAACCACTACCAAGATAGCCGTAAAATGTACTTTGAGTTTGGATAATGGTAGAACCAAGACTAATAATGTTTTATATGTAAAAGGTCTTAAACATAATCTATGGAGTGTAAGCTAAATATGTGACCAAGGATACACATTAAAGTTTTATGTAGAAGGTAGTGAGATTAGAAGAAAAGATTAAAATGAGTTGATTGAAAATGCTCAAAGGATAGGCAATGATTTATATGTATTATCAGATATCTTCTCAAAGGCATGATCAAAGGACACATGCAATGATCTGCAAGATGAGTTGGGAGTAATTTATTTTACTTCCTACCATTGAATTTTAGCATCAATTGAGGGGGAGCTAAGTGTTATCTCCAAGTAGGCCCTTTGTCAATGATGTCAAAGGGGGAGAATAATAGGTATAGGTATAGGTGTAGAAATAGGTACAAGGAATAGGTACATGTTACTATAGTAAGGGGGAATTATTGTATGTTTTTAGATGATAGTATGTGTAGGTTTTAGGATGTGGTAGTTTCAGGATTGAGGTTGTTATCAATGACAAAGGGGGATATTGTTGGAAATATTTTCATTGATGTCAAAGGTCTAGCATTATTGGTGATAAAGGCCCCATTGCATTTAGTGATGTTTGTAATAGTTATATTTTGGCTAATGTGTGTTAATATTTATTTAATATTAATGAATATAGTTTTGGTTGCATATAAGACAAAAAAGGGGCCCATGGAGAAGTCAAAGAGTCACAAGGTAAAGACAAAATAATAATGGGATGCATTTTCTCATGAAGAGTCATCTTGGGTAATTCCAAGAGTCACCAAGTGAAGAAAAAAGAGGAAGGGCACAATTTCTCATGAAGGGACACTTTGAGGAATATGAAAAGTCACCAAGATAAAGACAAAAGAGGAAAGGATGCTTTTGCTTATGAAGGGTCACCACATGAATTTTCAAATGCAAGGATACGAAGGGTCATGCAATTTTGGCACCATTTTCCATGAGGATTAAAGGGTCACAAAGGGGGAAGGCTAAAGTTCATTTGGAAAGCTATAAATAAAGGCTTGAGAAGCCATTTGTAAAATTTGAGAAAAAGTATGATTTGCAATTATTATATCTAGCTTAGAAGAGAAGAAGAGAGAGAGGAAAGAGATATTTTAATGAACTATCATTTTTTGATATAGCAACATTGAGAGAGAGTTGTGTGGTATACACAAAAGGAGTTGGTGCTCCTGTGGGTTGGTGCTCATGAATAGTTGCTATATTGGTGCTTAGCAAAGGGGTTGGTGATCTTGTGGGTTGGTACTCATGAATTATTGCTATTTTGGTGCTCAAAAAATGGGTTGGTGCTCCTATGGGTTGGTACTCATGAATTATTGCTATGTTGGTGCTCAGTAAAGGGGTTGGTGCTCCTGTGGGTTGGTGCTCATGAATAGTTGTTGTGTTGGTGCTTAGTAAAAGGGTGGTGCTCTTGTAGGTTCATGATTTTGAATATTGTAGTTTGAGTTGGTGCTCATTCATATACTTTAGATTGTTCTTTATGGTTTTTCCCACATTGGGTTTCCATATTAAATCTGGTGTCTCTCTTTATCTTGTGTGGTGCTTATTATTTCAGTTTTATTGCATATCTTTAATGTATGTTAAAGTGGAATTTGATTAAGGGAAATTTTATAATATTTGTGATATATTGATTCACTCCCCCTCTTAGTATACCTATGCTTAACAATTGGTATTAGAGCAGGTTCCTTCAAAAAAGGTTTAACATCTTGAAGGTAGATCAAGGAAAGCACAAGATGGATTCATCAATCACTCATTATTTGATGGATTCATCAAGTGTTACTACTATAATGGGTATGGTATATTATATTAATTTTTTACATTATTTGAATCAAATGAATAAGACTCAAATAGATATAATGCCAATTTTTTTGACTATAACCCAATTTATTACTATCGATATTATTTATACTACTATAATTATTGGGGTTGTATATACATCAATTAAAATTTAATTATAAAGTATACTTTGAGCCTAAATGACATATTCATTATTTAGTGGAACTAGTTGTCAGTCCCACACAACATCAGTGGGAATAACATTTGAAATCCTGGTTTCCATTTCTATTTTTTCTACACAAGCCACCCCTCCAAGATTATTTAGACAAATAACAATTCCCATTAGCCAATCTACACCAATAGACTCTCCTATAGTTTCAGTGTATAAAGTAGTTGAGAAGGATAAATACATGATCTATACACTAATCCAAAAATAGGTCATATAATGGAGGAAAGTTATACCTCCCTTCCCTGCATTAGGGACATCTTCTCCATATCCATGTTTAATCTATGGAAATATACTTCATATATTCATATAGATCAAGTAGAGTAATAGGTTGTATTAAATACTCCTTAGATTTAGCCACTCCAAAAAAAATAATCAACAAGGTAAGACTTAGTAATTAATAGTTAACCCACAGTCAAATTTCATTTTGATAGATAAATAAATACCTTGAGGAAGGTTATAATAAATATTGTGGTTTCATAAGGAAAACAGGGCAATTTGGAGCAAAGAGAAGACAT